>SMDT01002378.1:0-452535 GCA_005392925.1 Aquilaria sinensis
AGAAGTATGTAATGCATGGGTAACAACCAATTTATGCATGAAAATTTCCAAATAAATGGATTTTACTTGAGACAGAACAAAACAATGTGACATGGATGCAAAGCAAACAAAATAAAAAACTAAAGACTCCAAAACAGATTTTTCTTTAGAGAAACTCAAGCAATTCAAAAAATGATTTGACAAAACCAAAGAATTAGAAGCTTTAAAACCATATTTTGTCAAAGTTTCATGCTTACTTCCTTCTCTTAATCTAGTTTCATGAAAACCATTCTTCAACATAACATTGCAAGCAAACACACATTATTTGATATTTTCATGCAAAACCACATCATATCTAAGTGTGAGGAAGAAATACATTACAATGTTGGACTTAGTCTCCAAGTATCTTTCTTAGGTGTAGAAACAACAAAATTTTCACCTTTGCACTTAATCACTTTGGGTGGAGTTGCAACAATTTCATCCCCTTGAACCATAGGATAAGAAACAATGTTAGGCAAACTTTTCCATATAAAATCACTTGGACTTACCTTAAATTGTTCTTTCTCAACCTCCTTTGTTGGTTTGATGCATGTGACATAACTTGGAATATTGTGAACACCAACTTCTTCAATGGGCAGCAACTCACTTGATCCTTGTAGTTCATCTCCACTTAATTCCCGAAAAGAAGACAACACAACACTAGAAAAAGACTTTGTTATGTTAGATGAAAGTATGGCTTCTCTGTAGGTCTTTCTCTCTTCACTTGGCTTGGGTTCATTACATTCTTGTCTTCTCTCAACTTCGCACTCCATTTCTTTTCTCGGGAACTCTCCACTCTTCTTCCCCTCATGTACACTCTTCTCACATAATCTCTCGGTTGTTCTATCGACTTTCCCCTCAACACTCTTGCCCTCAACCTTCCCCTCTTTTTCTTTTCTTTCAACCTCACTTTGAATTTTTCTTTGATCTTCCAAGACTTGTTGTAGTGAAAGTGGTACAAGCATGGTTGACTTTTTTTGTAGAGACCAAGACAAGTCTCTTTTTATGGCCTCCACTTTTAGCTTAGGTGCTTCTCTCACATCCTTGCTCGATGCTCTTCTCCATGTGGAAATTCCTCCTTGAGATATTTTGGATGTCTTTGCTCTCTTGATGCTCCTCTCAACCTTGGTGTCATGGTGAAGCAAGTCCTCCATATTGAAATAAGGCACCATTTCCAATTTGTAGGCTATCTCATGGTTAAGACCATTGATGAATCTAGCAATGGTGGTCTCCTCATTCTCCATGATGTTGGCTCGGGTTAAGGTCATCTCCAAGTCTTTATGGTAGTCCTCCACACTCCTTTAGCCTTGCACTAGCTTTTGAAGCTTGAGGCGTTGATCTCTAGTGTAGTAGCTAGGAACAAATCTCCTCCTCATTAATGCTTTAAGGGCTCTCCACGTGTGTATGGGCTCCTCTTCATTTCTTCTCCTATAAATAACATCCTAATTCCACCATACACGAGCATAATTAGTGAATTTTATGGTACCCAATTTAACCTTCTTTTCTTCGGAGTAATGATGGCAATCAAACACCATTTCAATCTTTTGCTTCCACTCCCAATATGCATCTGGATCACTCCTCCCTTGGAAAGATGGAATGGTGAGTTTGATGGAGCTTAGATTGTTATCCTCCCTTGGCTCACCCCTCCTTGGAAGCCCATGGTCATGCCAATGTATTTCTTCCTCCTTGGGTTCTTCTCTCCTTGGACCTCTCCTTGGTTGCAAGATGGGATTTGGTCTTCTTGGCAACCTCAAATCCATGTCCTCAATTCTCCCCATAAGTCTATTGAGAGTTTTTTGAAGCTCTATCATGGTTGGCTCATCATGGTTTCTAACTTCCATCTTTCTATCCTCCTGGCTCTCCAGACTCCTGAAAATAACAAAGATCCTCACAAACACTCACCTCACGTATTTCACTCAAAAGATGAACACTCAAACACTCAATTTGTTAGTGAGATATTGCTATTCAAAGAGTTCTTAAAAGTTCTAAGAAAACTATCCTCAAAGCACACAAGAAAACTTGAATTTTTGAAGAACTATTTTGACTCCAAAAGAGGTGGGCTAAACAAGCTTTAAAAGACTCTAGGAAGCCCTTGCAATTGATGATCACAAGAACCACAAAGAAAGCTTTTTGGCTCAAATCAATGGGATAGGTTTATGGCACAAAAACTTTCAACACTTTTGAGAAAAATTTCTTTTCTTTTGCAAGCTTTTTTCTTTGTTCTTTTCTTTTCTGTTCTTTGTTCTTTTTCTCTTTTCCCTCTTTTTTATTTTTGCTTGCTGTTTTGATGCTAAAACAACTTCCTCCTTCAAGTTCCTTGCTGTCAAAGACAAAAAGTCAGTTTTCTATTCGGCCAAAACAAGAAACTATTGAAACTTGCACAATTTTGAAATAACTTTTTGATACCAAAACTTCCTGAATTTGGATCCTTCTTTTTTTGGTGTTTTTTTTACTCTAGGATACTAGAAAGAATGAAAACAAGAGAGATTAATAGGGCTGGACATGATACAGAAAGATAAGAAATAAACAAGATCAAATGAATTGCAACCAAGAACACAAGTGAACACGAATTGACTTCTTTTTATTGTTTTTGGTGTTTTTGACTTGAACAAGGATGGAAACAAAATGGACAGAACTGAAACAAGAAGAAAAAGGATTAAAACAAAGAATTAAAACACGAATTTATTGAACAAAATTGAAAGAAAAATGTAGAAAAATAAGAACACAAAGATATGTCCTTCAATGGAACTTCTGGCTTTGATATCAACTGATGCGAACCCCGATGGTATAAAGACCATGAAACGTGCCTAATATGTTTTTAAAGCTCCACAAGACATCAAAAAGACTGGAATTGAAGACCCCCACCCCTAATCAACTTGTGACTAGAAACGAGAAGTATAAGAACACCAAGAACACAAGCACACTTGTGCATCAAGGTAGTCCACAAAGAACCAAAGAGAAAATCTCCAAAGTAGCAATATTATTTCATGTCAAGGTTGTTGTTTTACAACAAGAATATGTGCCTATTTATAGGCCTAACCTATGGTAAAAGACTCAGCAAAATTCGTAGCCTAAGTCACCTAGAAAACCTAGTTACAAAGGACTCAAGAAAACCTAGTCAAACTAGGATTCCTATACCCTTTTAACACATGTTTAAGGTGTGCAGCGAATTCCATTTATCCTAAGTGACTTGAATCACTTCCATGGCCTAAATAACATCCTAAATAATGTATATAAATAGGAAAAAAAAAGATACGTTACAACACAAGATTGGCCATAAAAACCCCAAAATAGTCTTCTAAGGTGGTTCCTGCTTGTGTCTTCAACTTCAAGCTGAAATTCAAACTTGATTCAGCCATGATTTATCAAAATGCAAAGCATGAAAGTTGTAGATCTATTTCTTAGCTTTGAAATGGCACCTGAATAATAGAAAACGGACATCTAAAGCCAAAGATATACCTAAAATACTGCAACTACTTTTGAACCGGTGATAACTCACAAATCGCGACTTTGAAGCTAAATTGGACCTCCTTAACGTGCAAACTGGGCTTCATCATCTTCATATGATCTATAGCTCCAGATGTTAGCTTTCTAATGAATTAAGAATCAATCAATTCTGATCTGTTTAACTCAAGATATGATTTTTCCACAGGAATATCGCCAATCTGTCAAAATCCAAGCTTGGGCATCATCTCCATATGATTCCTTGCATGTTTCAGCAGCTCCTTAGCCTTCTTCCTTGTCAATTGTCTACTAGTTATCTTCAATAGATCCTTACTATCCTTGGTTGTTCCTTCTTTGATCGTATCAATGTTGGGCATGTACAATTCACATGCTCGAACTTAAAGAGGAGTATTAAGGATAAGATAACTTGTTTTGCTAGCTTTTATTCCAAGTCATCTCTTTTGTACATAAAGATAGTTTTTCTAGGTAGTACACTTGATCCACAACTCTTGCAAGACATGTATTTAAACACAAATCAATGAATACAAAAACAAGCTTGCATCAAATAGCAATTTTTTTAGTTTTGTCTAAGAAATATTTGAGAATACATCACCATATACCCAACATACAAAAACCATTACTTGTAGCGAAGTGTGGCCTTCATGATAAAAAATCTTTTGTGCTATTCCCCTATCCTAAATATCAGTCTCATTCCTTACCAGTTGCCACGTGTTTCTTTTTCTAGCAAGATTGATGGAACTGTTAACAAAGGAGTGCACCGAGCAAGAAAAAATGGAAAAAAAAAATTGAGTTACTAGGGGAAAATAACTACTGTTAATATTAAATCCAATCTCCAATTCAGAAACTTGTAAGAAAATGTTTTCTTAGAAAGATGTCCAAGCTGCTCGTTTAGGTGACTTTGCTGAAGCCTCTGCTTTGTGGGAGGGACCGGATGAAAGTAAATGTTAAATTAAGTTTGCTTGAGCCAGAGTCATGATCGTCTTCATGTTGCTTATTGCTAGATGTTTATAGTTGTTGACATTGCTTACATGTCAATAAGCTTTCAAAATACACTATATTGATTCCTAAGAAGCAAATGTATATATATAAGTTTTTGGACACGTGTTATTCACATAGGTAAAAGAATTTTAGGCTTCATTTGGCAATAACATTTAATATTAGTGATAAGGATTACAAAAATTTATTACTATTGCAAATTAGTCCCAAATTTCACTTTTGTGCATATTGGCCATCAATGGATTTCTTTTGGTGTCTGGTGACACACCAAAACAGAACAATTCTAGTAGATCTAGAACTAAAATAGAATAGTCAATAGGTTATGGACTAGAATAAAAAAAATAATTAAAGGTTAAGAATTGTTTGTAAAAGTCTCCCTTGAAATATGATCAAGATCTATATCGAGGATAGGATGGACTTAATCAAATGAACCTGTGACCTTTTTTACATCAAATGACTGTAAACAGAGATTTTTCTGTTTTTTCTTTTTTTTTTTTCTTTTGTTTCGCCCTCTATTGGTCTAAGTATATTTTTAGCCTTTGAACTCCTACAATCAAGGCACTTTTTCCCTGAACTTGAACTTGGTATAATTCAGTTCCTAAATTGTATAAAGTGAGTCAGTCATACCCTTTGACTAACACATGCCATCATGTGACTTTTCAAAGCCTAACAGTGTTTGTCTTTTGCTCCAGCCACTAACACGTGCCACCACTATGCCCTTCATCACCTCCGTCTCTTTCGCCATACCCTTCATCACCTTGTACTACCTCTTACCCATACCCTCAACCTCTCCATCTACCCCTCCTTCAAAGGTCTTGTGTTCCATATCCTTAAACTCAACAATACCCACATAGATGTCATCCTCTACCCTAAAACTGCGACAAACATCACCATGTCCCTTGTTATTGACATCTTTTGCTTCTAGGCTATGGAAATTGTAGAAAATCTCAAAATTCCAACTTACAATTTCTTTACTTTTGGTGCAAAGTGCCTCTTTATCTTCCTTCACTTGCTCAAATTTCACAAAACCACCACCTAGAATTTCACAGGCCTAGATTTGCCTGTTAAATTTCCTTGTTTGGCTTTCGATGCCTTTGAACATATGCCACACTTGACGCTCATAAAAGACACCAAAATCTATGATTTCTTCATCAATCTAATACCCATTTATCGCAAACCACTGGAATCCTCATCAACGCATTCAAATTACTGGAGCCCAAACTTGTGAAAGCGTTATTAAATGAATTACAAATCCCATATTGCCCACCCACGACTCTAGTTTTCTATATTGGAACCTTGATCTTGATGAATGCCAAGGAAGATGATAGAGGAAAGTATTTGGATAGCTTGACTAGCAGCTAGAAGAAAGCATCCTTTACATGCAATTGTTGAAGCTTGTGGTTGAGTTAGAGAAAGGTGGGTTGGTGATTCTTATGAGTTGTCCATGATCCACCATTAGTGCAACAAACAGAGGTGAACAGTGTTAGGCTTTTAGAAGTCATGTGATAGCATGTGCTGATTAAAAGACTTGACTGGCGCACTTAACAAAATTTGGGGGCTGATATGAATCTATTTAAAGTTAAGAGGTGTATTTGTCCTTTCTCAATAAGTTTGGGAACTAAAGGTGTATTTAGGGCTTTTTGTTTTTATCCGCGAGGAACCATTTACCTGTTTGTGTTGAGGCTTCACCTTCATTTGCCTGTCGGAGCGACAAGGTTGTGGAGCTTTCTCCGGTTCTCTGTTCTTCTTCTTCATCCTTCTGACGCAATGAGTGCCTCAAAGATGTGTGCTGCCTGCATGTCTGGTGGAGGATCTAAGCTCTCATGTAATGTCTTCTTACCCCATCTACAGTTCTATGCGTATCGTTTCATCGATTCGATTCATTGTGATTGATTCCGCAGGTCTGGCTGATTTCTCTTTCTTATTTCAGGGATACCAACAGCAGGGCTTCTCGTTTTCATCGGTTTCCATCAGTGGGCTCTGCGGAAGCCGCTTAATGGTACTCAAACCCTAATCTTACGGTTGGCACTTTTTTGTATTAAAGACCAATCTCTCTGTTTAATTACCTCTTCTGTTCTGTTCCCCTGTAGTTGGTTTCCATAGATCTCGAATTGGGTTTGCAGTTTGAATTATATTGTTGGGCAATTAGATGCTTACAGCGCTGGAAGTTGGGTTCAATCTATCAAATTAGTATTTCTAGCGATATGGGTTTATTTTCTGGGAACTTTTTCTGAAAGTGACGCAAATTTACTCGTTCCTTTTCACCGAAGAAAAATTTCCTTGTGCTGCTTTCGTTGTTCTGGCTCAATCCGTCATTGCCCCGTAGGTTTAATCTGGTAGGGGAATATTAACTTAATACTATATTAGATGATGAATGGATATCCAAAAGTTTAGCCTTAGCACGTTGAAGCAGCAGAAACCGAAATCTCGACCTCACAAGCTTCCGACTTTATGTACAATAAGGCAATATCTTCTCAAGTTTATGGCAATGTGTTAGTCGCTGTGAATATTTACTTACCCGTCTTTATTTCTTTGGATTCTTAGTTCTTGGCATCACAGGCAACTATGAAGTCATGGCTCCAGGACCTCGAGGGTATACAAGGGATGAGCAGTATCGTGATTGTGAGAGGTATCTGAGGCTCGTTGAAAGGGTGAGTTATACCCCAACTGGATGCATCATGTTTGTCAGTCGGAATCTTTGTTTGCCTTTTTCTTCTACTGTTTCTCTGTCTCTCATCTTGCACTTCTTTGATGTGGATGCAGCGTCTGCTGGATGGGAAAGGCCCTGATTATCGTCAAGAACTTGAGGAGGTCTGTGGGATCAAAGAGGATGACATTAAAAAGAAGCTAAGCTCGAGAATGTGATGTGCGATTAGATGGGTCTGAACTTGAAACTATTTAACTGGTTGTTTGTTATGCCTTAGGGGTCTGTGTTTTATGACTCATGACTTGTACTATGAGAGCGTAGGCTACACACTAACTGCTCTATCTCATATTTTGTTGTTTATCATCTCTAGTATGTAACGTTCCCAATTTACATTCGACCTGGCAGCTTTTGTTTTGCTTCATTGCAACATGCTCGGGCATTTTGGAGCTTGTTTCTTCTTTTCTCTTTGGCGAAGCTCTGTCGGTGCTGAATGATGATGATGGTCGAGCGGATTTGGAATTGAATTCAAAGTTGAAGTACACCGATGGCGGAAGGCATTCTAACTTTATCAGATGTTAAGAATATAGAGGTATGGTCTATTCGAATCTGAATGCAAGAGATGATTCTATTTGCAACTGTTTCTAGGTTGTTCTCCCTCGTCTCTAATACGCTCTTGTTTGTTTTCAAGTCAGATGAAGCATATCGAAGCTGGAAAAATGGCTCTCCTCAATTTAGCTTTCAAGCCCGTGCTTATAACGCTACTCATCTATCTGAACAATTTATCAGCTTCACTCTTCTCGACACAATACTTTAAACAATGAAATAGATTGTATGTTGTGAAAAACGAAAAATAAATGTTAGTTTATTGCAACTTTGAACATCATAAATAATCATATGCTTAGGCAGATAGACAGGCCCCCAAGCCACTTTACACCAATCAATAGTATCATAGTTTTCCACCAACTGCAAATAGGCTAATTTCACATTAGCTACACAATCGCTTACACAATTCCATATTTCATTATGTACATGATTTATAAGACTTGATTCCAAACAACAAAAGATGCATTAGCAAGTGTAATGGTCCGTTTCCCATTCATAGTAATCGTTGTTTCCTAAAATACTATTTCTTTAGTAAGAAATATTATTTTAGAGGTGGTTATAGTCATATAATTAGGAGGTTACTAATGGTGTATAGTTGTGAACAATGAGCTAGGTCAACCCGGCCCAACCCGGAACTGACCTGCTTTAAAACAAGGCCTAGCCCAAGATCGCCTCAAGACCGGGCTTGACTTGGCTCAACCTAGGCGCGGCCAGTCCAGGCCTACTGTTTTCAATAGTAATCGTTGTTTCCTAAAATACTATTTCTTTAGTAAGAAATATTATTTTAGAGGTGGTTATAGTCATATAATTAGGAGGTTACTAATGGTGTATAGTGGTGAACAATGAGCTAGGTCAACCCGGCCCAACCCGGAACTGACCTGCTTTAAAACAAGGCCTGGCCCAAGACCGCCTCAAGACCGGGCTTGACTTGGCTCAACCTAGGCGCGGCCGGTCCAGGCCTACTGTTTTCAAAAAATAGCTCCAATAGTCATATGTTTGAAAAAATGGCAAAATTATATTGGAAGGACCTCCGGCTGTTGACTAACAGTTATTTAAGTTCAAAGCATTTTTTACCCTCACCCAACATTAAAAAGGGGCAAGTTTCTAAGGATATTTTCGTCCAACCAAAATATTGTCAGTCCTGTAAATACCCACCCGTATTCCTTCCCTCACACAACTTCTTACACTCTCCTCTCTACATTTACTAATTTCTCTACATTTTTCTCCTAAATTCTTATATTCTTCCAACAATTTTCTTAATTTTCTACTAATTTCTTTTTAATCTCTCTTTAATATTTCATTAATCTTTCATTAATTTTCATCACCTTAATGGCTTCAAGGAAGAGTACTAGCTCGGCCACCGCTAAAAGCTCCTCTTCTCACACCGACGTGGGGTCGTTCTTCCATCGCAAGAGTTCTGCGCAAAAAGGAATTCACATCCAATACGAGCCTCAGCCTGGCAACATCAATATGAAAAATATCGATTTGCAATTTGATGTGGAAGAATCTGACAACGATATTGAAATCTAATAGACCCCCGCTCAAAACGTTGACACGCAAGGAGGGGATGGCGAACAACCGACACCTCAAAGTCAAGTTCCCAAGGGAAGTGAAGGAAAATATCATCTCAAATCATTTATGTGGGAGCATTTTGAGATACTTTGAGAGAAAGACAACCGATTCGCTAAGTGCAAGCACTGCGTGAAAAAATTGGCACACAAGTTGAATTCCAGAATCGGGACGCTTCAACAACATATAAGGAGCGAGCATTAGGTGCACTTTCCAAGAGCCAAAGGGTGTTTCAGTAGACAAACACAACTCGGATCAACTGGCGGTACATATATCTTGAAATTTAATCAGTAAGAATGTAGGGAAGGTATGGTTAATTGAATAGTGCTAACAGAAAAACCTTTTATGCAAGCTGAAGACGTGCATTTAAAAAATTGAGTTAGATCTAATTTAAACCTTGCCTTTAAAAAGACATCTAGGACAACTGCACGAAAAGAGACATTTAAATTGTATGAATTAGGTAAATCTAATTTGCAGGTGCATTTTTCTACAATTGATCATTATATTGTTTTTACTAGTGACATGTGGACATCTCCTATAAGATAGGATTATTTCTATGTCACCGCTTACTAGATTGATGATGATTGAGTCATTCAAAAAAGAATTATTACTTTCAAGTACATGGAATCTGACTACACTGGATGTAATATCTATCAATGCATCTTAGATGTACTTCGTGAATTTTTCTGTGCTAACAAAATTTTCTGCATTAGTTTTGACAATGCCTTTAATAATGATTTTGTCACCTGAGAAATCTATACTGCATTAAAACCCCCTCAGAATGATTTCTTTTTCCATATTAGATGCATGTGTCATATTTTGAACTTGTGTGTGCAAAAAGGGCTTAAGGTTTTGTAGACGGAAGTCCATATAATCCGTGATGCATTACTATATTTAAAGAAATGGCCTAAATTAAGTTAGGAATTCAAAGACTACCGCCTTAAAAAAAACCAACCGTTTTTATGGAAACATTTTAAACTTGATTGTCCAACCCGTTGGAACTCTACATATGAGATGTTGATGGATGCATATCAATATACAGCCTTGTTGATAGTTTTCCTAAATTTGAAATTAAACTCCAAACTTCTAACGGCTGAAATGTGGGACAAGTGTTACAAACATTGTCAATTATTACATTATTTTTATGAGACAACTATTTTTTCTCCAGTGTTTATTATCCCACTGCTCATAAAGTTTTGACGTATTTGGTAAATATTATTTATGTTTTGAATCAATACAAGATGGATCCATTTCTAAAGAACATTGTCAAAGCAAATGAAGGAGAAGTGGGTTTCCTACTTTACACAAATCCCCCCAATCTTTTTACTTGCATCGTCAATTGACCTGGCCATGAAAATTAGCGGGACATTATCTTTGCTTGAGGAATACTATAGTTTCTTGGATATGAATCATATTAGTTGTTTAGTTATGACGGCTGAAATAGATAAGCATATGTTGGAGCTGTACAAAGAATATTCATCGCGCTACAAAGACAAGATAAGATCAATATCTTTGTTACGACCCTCCAAATATTGGACCAGTGATTGCCAGGTAAGGTTTGGTTACAAGCTAAGAAATCCTTTACCAAATATTTATTATGCATCTCAAGTAAGTAGGAAGGGTTAGAAAGGTTCCTCGAACACAATTGGCACTTAAGTGTCACCAGGGGAAAAATGGTCATTTTGTATCTCGAGGTGATAGGATTGGTTTTAAAGCTCAAAGTTTTTTTCTTATACTTAAGTGACAAAAAACCAAAGTGGAGGATAAAATTGCCAAAGTTAGTGGCACTATTTGAAAGTGGGGTTCTCTTGGCAAAATTAAACAAGTTGAAGTACTAGATGTAAGAAGGTTGATTTTAAAACCAATTTGGGAAGGTTTCCTTTCACTATTCATCATCTTCTTCACCTCAAAATAGTAGTTTCCTCTTTCTCCTCAAAATCCATGCCCAAATCTCACTTATTCCTTCAATTCTTGGTGAAATTGGAAGCACTGAGGAGTACCCAAGTGAAAGCAAGCTTGTTCTTGCTTAGTTTTAGTGTGGAAAGCTTTGGAGGGGTATTTTTCTTGCTTAGGAGCTTAGGTACATTTTTCCCATTTGTGTTCTTGGTTGCTTAAACTTTTTAGAGGTTGAGTTAAGCTTAATTGAGCTAGAAATGGTGCCTATTTAACTAAAAGTAGTGCATGTACATTATGGCACAGTTAGTGTGGGCAACTGATGGCACAAATTCTTATAGTTTGGTAAGATGATTTGGGTTAGTATTTCATTGACCCTAGATTGGTTCAAGAGCTACAAGAACTATAAAGAGTTAATGAGAAAACCTAAGGGCCAAAGAAGGCACTATAAGGCTAATAGGGGCACATAAGTGTATTTGGGCACAATGTGAGCTCTAAGGCCCATGGGAACCCTAGATTGGGTAATATGAGAGCTTAGCATGGCTTGGAAAGTTGTTTAACACCCAAGTAAGTGCAAGCTACCCTAAGGAATCAAGAGGAACATTAAGAGCTCTAAGTAGGTAGGTGACTTAGAACTCAAGCTAAGTTACTTGGGTACATTGAAAGGTCTTTTGTGTGCAAGACAGTTAAGCTACCTTAGTACATTTGGGACCTTAATATGTGTTAAGAAACACAAGGAGCACTTAGAGCAAGTGTGATTCCTAGTGATGACCAACTTATTAAGGTTTAGTAAGTGTCAAGCCTACTATCATTTAAGGTTTACTTAGGAAGGTGGAGGCTTAGCAACATTTGGTCAGCTAGTTGGGACTCGGACGTAAGGAACTAAAGTGGGAGCCTAGTACACCTAAGGGTGGAGGTTTACTATGCCTAGTTACTTAACTGGGTCTTAGGCCTGAGGAGCTAGAGCAGGAACCTAGTGTGCCCAAATTAGATTGGCCATGTGCTAGTCAAGGTTCACCATAGAAAATGTGAAAGGTTAGTAGCATCTAGTGGCCTAGTAAGGTTTTAGACTTGAGGCACTATTGTGGGACCTTAGTGCAGCCAACTTGGCTTTGCCAAGTAGATTTGGATTACTCCTGCATATAGTATTCAAGGGGAGGTTATTATGTGCTTAGGTGACAACCTAGCACAGTTGGCAAGTCAAGGCTTGCTAGAGTGAGTTCGAGGCAAAACTTGCTAAGAGAGGACTAGGGTGAGGAGGGGTCCCAAGGGACTCTAGTATATGCGTATATATTAGGTTTCAGATCGTAATGAGCTGATGGTAGATTTGTGACATTTATTGTCCAGTGTCCTATAATACTTTCTTTTACAGGTACTCCCTTAAAATCCCTTACTAGGAATCTATGATTCTCACCTCTTAGTTTATATGTGCAGGTTCATATGGTTCAGTCAACAACCTGGGCTTGGTTGTTGAGCTAGTTGAGTAGGTGTGGCTTATACTTGTTAGTTTGTACCTTTGGGTTTATTGGTTTGTTATGTACTAACTATGTTGGATTAACCTTGAGCAATGATTGATCTAGAAGCATAAGGGGAGGTAGAGTTCAGGTGGTTAGCCTAGTTTGGTCGTCTCAGTAGGCTATGCTCAAGTACTTAATTGTACTAGATGCCTCTAGCAACAATGGTTAGTTTTGTGTTTTGGTTTGTGATTCATGTACATAACTTAATAATGTACATAGAGTTGTTGTTTATAGAAAACGCGCTTATGGCTTTGGCTAGTTTTATAATTGTTTTTAAGTGCGGTACCGCCACTGTTTCAAATGTTTTATTTTATATTTAAATTCCCATGCCAAAGCTACTCATGCATTATTTAATGCTAGTATGTAGGTTAGTAAGCCTAGGTCACGTGCATTAATTTTTACCACAAGCAAAGAAACCAATGATTGCGAACCAAAACTCAGGAATTCTATAGATTCTTAGCAATCTTGGGTAGCAGCCAGCCATAGCGGCCTAAGGCTACCACAATCTTCCTCTACCGCACGCCCTTCATCCTCTTCCTCTTCATCAACACCATTCAACCCCGCAGAACAGTTGCTCAAGTGTCTTCGATCCACATCATCTGGCCTACTTGAAGTAGATGATTACTTTCATGCCTAATTTGAAACAAGTAAGGATGAGATTTTGAAGTGGTGGAAAGCAAAAAGTGACAGATTTCTAATTCTGTCTATTCTCGGGAAGGAAGTTCTTGAGGTCCCGGTTTCAATCATTGCATCGGAGTCCACTTTCAGTACCAATAAACGAGTCATTTCAGAGAAACAGGCCAGGTTGGGGCCTTGTTGCCTTAAGAAAATAAGACCAAAAAAGTTCGGAAGATGAGATACAAGATGAAGATGGGCTTCCACATCCAAGATTTTTCTTTTTCGTTCTTAGAATGTATTTGATCTGATTATGTTATGCAGCACAGATCACAAGTTTTCATTTCCGCCTGGTTTTTCTGAAATGTTTTGCCATTTCAAATGTAAAGCCCGTTCTAACTTGTTTGTAAGTGACGCTTGGCTTTGTTATTAATAAAATTTACACCGGTAGTGGTGTTTTTTTTCTTTGCATAGAATTATAAAAAGTTAAAAAACAAAAATTAATAGTTTTAAAATTTTATAATTTTTTTTAAAAATTTAAAAAATTTTGAAAATTAAAAAAAAAAAAAAAACCGTGCCAAGGCCTAGCACAGCTTACGCGTGCTGTGCCTGGGCCTAACCTGACCAGAGTAGGCCCACCGACGACCTTTACCGGCGAGAGAGATGCCAATTTGTGTGCATAACTAGGGATGTGCACAATTCAACCAAAACAGAAAAAATCTTAAAATTGAATTATTTTGGTTTCGGTTTAACTTGTTCGGTTTTTCAATTTGATTTGAGTTAAAATCAAATTTTCTAAAATCAGTTTCAGTTCGATTTTTTTTGAAGGGGTCGAATTACCCCATTTGTTATTTTTTCATGTTTTTGGGCTCCCGCTCGCCTGCTGCTGCTGTCCTCAAGGAAGTGCGAATTCTCAACTCACACAAGTCGCTCTCGCTCCTGTGCGAACCCTCATGGCTCATACCAGCCAGCCTCTACGGTGACCACGTGCGAACCATCCGAGACACACACACACACTAGTCACTCCTCCAGGCCAACCCGACAGCAGCGCCCCTAGTGACCTCGTCTCCCGCCGCCGCCCGCTCGTCGTTCCCGCCAGTCTTTTCCACGTTCTGGACCCCCACGTTCTCCACGACGCCAAGAGAAGATTGTTGCTTGCTTCACCGGTTCGTCGCCCTAAGATTGTAGAGTCTGGTACTAATGCTCATCCTCTCGGTCTGCTGAATCTCTGATCGTCTGTTCTGAATTGGTCGATTGATTTCTGGGATGAGAGTTTTGATTCTCCTAGTTTCTGGTGATTGGGTGCCGTGAGTGTGTAAGTTTGATTCCCCTACCGTTGGTTGATTTTGAGCTAATAGGCGTTGGGAAACTGCCAGCTAGTGAAAGATACTTCTGCTAAACTTAAGCAAGCTAGTGAAATAGATGACCATGCTAATATTAGTGTAAGTTCTATCTTCTGCGTTGTTTGTGTAATTAAGGTTATTGTGTTATGAAATTAGCTTTGTACTTTTCATGCATTTGCTTATCCTCATAACAAATGCTAAGTTACTTGATTGTCTCCATCCCTTAAAAATAAGAAGATAGGTAAGTAACACACACAAGCACAAGATAGATAAATACATACTCATGCAAACCTGCTATGTGGTTTTTGTGATTGCCTCTACCGTAGAATATATGGAAATGAATTTTTATTCTTGCCATGAACGGTGTGCAGAAAATTTTTGTTGTTGCTCTACATGTTTGGACTATCTAGTTAATTGATAAATCAATCAATTAAGCCTTAATCCCAACTAGGTTTTTTTTTTTTTTTTGGGGGGGGGGGGGGGGGGGGGGGGGGGGGGGGGGGGGGGGGGGGTGTTATGTGTTCTGGTACTAAAGCGTTATTGTGTTGACTGAAACAATTCTGGTCTGTCCTCCAGGTTATTGCCTATAGTATTCCCTTTCTGTTAGATATGACGTGAATTTGCAGCCACAAAAAAAAAAAAGGAGTATTAATATGCACTTGAACACTTGCATAGCATATGATAGGAATAGCAATGTTGTAAAAGCTCTTACAATGACGTGGAGAGAAAGGGAATTACTCAGTACGCTATTAGATCCACCGGTAAACATTCTTTCTTTCCTTTTTTTTAATCCCTACTTGCTCTGTCTCAGCATTCTTTAGTCCCTTGCTGTTTTGCCCTAAATTATTATTCATGTGATATCCATCAAATGGAAAATTGCAAGAAAATTAACTCAAACCTATTGTCAAAAAAAAGGGAGCAGGTATATAGATGTCTATAAATTCAGTTATTTTGGTTTCATATGAAGCGAACTGAGATATTGCAGTTTGGTTTTGATCTGTTTTTCTTACTAGTTCGGGTAATTTGGTGTTTCATGATAAAAAACAGAAAACTGACTTAACTGACTAATTTGGTTCGGTTCAAACCGAAAAATTGAATGCCCACCCCCCTGGTTACACACCCAACGATTCTCCCTAGTCCCTCCCTCTTACTGGTCCCTCTCAGCCACCAGCAGTAGTGCATTGGCCGGGCACCACCATCACATTTTTCTTCCCAAGCAACTGAAACCTCTTGAAGGTATGTATACAAAGCTTGAATTGGTTGGGCCAATTAATGGTTGTGATTGGAACTCAATTATGCACTTTCTTAGCTAGGCTTAGTTTAGGATATTTGTTGTAGCCTAGTTATCTGTGGCGCGGAGTTGATAGTTGTGATCGTTTTCACCTAAAGGATTTGATCTTACAATGAAGTGGAGAAAAAGGGAATTAATCAGTAAGCTATTAGATCCACTGGTAAACATTCTTTCTTTCCTTTTTTTTTATCCCTTCTTGCTCTGTCTCATAGTTCTTTAGTCCCTTGCTTTTTTGCCCTAAATTATTATTCATGTGATATCCATCAAATGGAAAATTGCGAGGAAAATAAACTCAAACCTTTTGTCAAAAAAAGGCAGCAGGTATATAGATGTCTATAAATTCAGTTATTTTGGTTTCATATGAAGCAAACTGAAATATTTCAGTTCAGTTTTGATCTGTTTTTCTTACTAGTTTGGTTAATTTGGTTTGTCATGATAAAAAACAGAAAACTGACTTAACTGACTAATTCGGTTAGGTTCAAACCAAAAAACCGAATGCCCACCCTGCTGGTTACACACCCAATGATTCTCCCTAGTCCCTACCTCGTATTGGTCCCTCTCAGCCATCATCGGTAGTGCATCTGCCAGGCACCACCATCACATTTTTCTTCCCAAGTAACTGAAACCTCTTGAATGTATGTCTGCAAAGATTGAATTGGTTGGGCCAATTGATGGTTGTGATCGGAACTCAATTATGCACTTTCTTAGCTAGGCTTAGTTTAGGATATTTGTTGTAGCCTATTTATCTGTGGTGTGGAATTGATTGTTGTGATCATTTTCACCTGAAGGATTTGATCTTGGGGGGTGATTCAGTTTGTTAGAGTAGTGATTAAGTGGCATGGCGGCTCATTGTTGAGCTGTTTTTTTCTTTATTAATGACTTTGGGGAAATCTCTTCTGGTTTGATTTATTTGTTCTTTCTATCATTCATGTCTTTATTGCTTTTCCAGAAGGGAGACTTCGTTGGGAAAATCAGCAAGCTGCGTGTGAACCATGCGGACATTAGCAGCCCAGTTTGCCACTGTAAAGATTCCTTTCTTTTAAGTTTTTCGTTCTCAATCTCCTTTTGTTTTATTTTCATCAAAATCAATTTACGTGTTTGTTTCCTTTTTTTTTTTTTTTTTGCAGTACATGAGCACAAGAAGGCCTGGAGTACATGAGCACAAGAAGGCCTGGAGTACATGAGCACAAGAAGGCCTGGGAATGTGCAGTTTCGCAACGTGTCAACTCAAAGTACAAAGGAAGGTTAATCTCATTTCTCCATGTCTATTTCGTTGTTATTTTATTTTCATTTTAGCTGTACTTTGTAAATTGTTTTGTGGGTTTTTTCAGTTGAGGCCGAGAAGAAGATAGGATGGTTGCTGAAGTTGATATTTGCTGGTACTGCCACTGCTGTTGCTTACCAGTTCTTCCCCTATATGGGTATGTGGTTTTGTGTTGTAAAATGATCATATGTGCTTGAAAGCTGTTGCTTTTCTTGGTAGATTGTTAACTAGGGAAGAGGAGCTAGTACGTTGCTTTTATATGTGTATGTGTTTTTGAGTTGTGAAATGATCACATTTGCATGAACGTTGTTGCTTTTGCTGGTGGGTTGTTAACTAGCGAATAGGAATGAGTTGCATTTACTTGGGTATGTGTTTTTGAGTTGTGAAATGATCATATTTGCTTGAAAATCTGTTGGCTTGTTAGTGGTGGTTGACTAGGGAAGGGGAGCAAATGAGCTGCTTTCACATGGGTATGTCATTTTGAGTTGTGAAAGGACATGGTTTGCTTGAAAGCTTTTGCTGGTGTTGGTGGGTTGTTAACCAGACAAGAGGAGCTAATGAGTTTCTTTTACAGGAGATAATTTGATTCAACAGTCTGTGTCGCTTTTAAATGTCAAGGATCCTTTGTTTAAACGAACGCGTGCTTCAAGACTTGCTCGATTTGCTATTGATGGTAATTCTACTGACCTGGTACATCATTTCATGTTCCTTGGCTTTGTTGATCATTTCAAGATAACTTGATCAAGGGTAGAAATACTGTTGATGATCCACAGTTGGGTTTGGCTCTGTCTTCATTGCACACAGTCTGCAATTGATTGGGAGCAAAAATTGTTTGTGACTAAAATTAGTTTTGGTAACTACTACATACTGTAAATTGTTTTAGTATCTTCCTGTTTATCAACTATTTAACTGTAAATAGTTTTCTCATCATTTTCTGACTTTCAGTTTGACTTGATGGACTTCTGCTACTGCCCTGAATTTCAATAGCTTTTTTTTAAAACTTTTTTACAAACTACTTGATGCACCATTCATGCTTGCTGAATGGCCAACCTAACCTTCTAGTTGGATTTTTATCTGGTTTTACATGTGACTTGTTGTCTTAGTTTCAGCTGTTCTTAGAACATGAAAGCGCATAGTCATTCCTGGGGCACTTGCTTTAAAGTTGTAGTGATTTATTTACTTTGAACTGATTTATTTACTATTGCTATGATTGACACTAAAAAATTTCAGATGTCAACCATGAATCGTAGTACTTTTCTAAGCCATGTTTTGGTTGATTTCCAAGGTGCTATTAGCATGTCTTTTGTTTCTTACAAGTTATTCCTTTGCTTAGTACCCTTCACAGCCTTGACCTTGTTTAGCTTTTTGACTGATCTTAAATGTAAAGTGTCTTGTTTCATCTAGGTTGATGGTAAAATTGATCCACCTTTTTTTTTGTCACCAATGTTGTGCGGCAGTGGTATATAGAAACTGTCAATTACATCAACACATGTTATTTAGCTTCCTTCGTTTTTCAAGTTAGACATGGCATTGTATCTTGTTTTATGATGCTCATATTTCTGTCTGAAGGTTAGATGAAAGAAGGATGATGATAATAGAGATGGGTGGAGATAAGGAGCTAGTAAATATGCTAGAGACTGCCAAAGATGACCAAACATGGAAAGCTGCTCTAAAGGCTCTTAGTGCTATTTCACAATCAGGTAGGCTGTTGGATGTTTATGCTTGCATCAAATGGTCACTTAGCCCTTTGATGTGAGAGCAAAGAATAGTGCGTTTGGTGAGATAAGACTGAGAAAACAACACATTTATCTTTCTCAAATACAAGGGAGTAGGCATAGAGAGAATTTGTACAATGCTCAAGAGCCAACTAAAATTTTGTTCGAACTGAGAACTGGACTCGTTTTAAGAAGAATATAGTCAGATTTTGGTTGTTTTGGCCTTCTCTTCTTAAAAGCTTATAGACTAGGATGCCAATAGACTACTGGATTTCACTTCATCATTCTATTTCATTTACTTCTCGATTGGTGCAGATAAAGCAGTGGGGGCATTTCACCAAGGTGGAGCAATATCAGTCTTAAGGGCCATTCTGGACAACTTTGAAGACGAAGAAATGAATAAATTCAAAGCAATCCTGGTGAAGTGAGTTCATGACCAGAAATTCGACAATAGTTCTAATTAGAAGAATTATTCGGAGTCATAAATAGAATACGTCACTACGTGGGCTTTGGACGTTTTCACTTCTGTGGGGGATTTATGGCATGTTTACAAATAACTTAAATTTTTGTATCAAATGTTTTTAATTCCTGAGTTCACCTGTGCGACCAATGAAAATCATATTTTTTTTTTGTTGACGCATAAATCTTAAAGAGCAAATATGCAATTACTATTACATCCACTTTTAGAGGAAACTAAAAATATGGAATTGATAGAGAGGACATTAGACAAAAGGGACCGGCAGCTTATTCTGATCATGTTTGATTTTGAGTATCATGATTGCTCCATTAATCATAGACGATTTGCAGATATATTTAGCATACAGGCAGCGGAGCATAAGCGCCTCGAACCAAAGTGACAAGTGTAAAGAGAACCTGTTTTTACGATTTCCTTACAAATGCGGCACGTACTTTTCCGCAAGAGACTAGGCATCTCGAACTCGGACGTGAAACTTTGGTGAAGGCCTCAGCTTTGAAAGATGTGTACTTGTTTAAGCTTACTTTCATTGATCACTAAGAGTTAATTGTGGTCGGAAGCATACAGCCCAAGTGACAGTGTGATAGGACATCCACCTCGTCAATGGGCTTAGAGTTGCGCTAGGTGTATTGTGCACCATTCTCTGTCAATTTGCAGCTCGACGTCCTCTAAGTTTTAAGAAGTAGATGGATTTTCTACGGGCTTTCCTTGATATCTCTCTAATACCCTATATACCTTGTATATGCTTTTGAATATATATAAAAAAAAAATAATTGTGTGAATCATCTGTTATCGTAATGGACCCCGAAAGTTGAGCTCATATCGTTATATCGTGCAGGAGCTATTAGCAAGGCCCAAAAGCTCACTAAGCTTGAACAGGAGCTATAATTGAGGTAGGGATCTTGTAAAATAATAATTTCATTATGAGAAGAATTCCACATAGAATGTAGTTCTTGTTTTTTCGTGAAATTATCCTCTATACAAAGCAAACCATTGTGACATTATGAGATATGTGTAAGAGGCCCTACACACTATCGTCATTTTCAATATTGTTTAGTTGAGCTAACTTAAGTTTTAGAGGGTCTCAAGGCTTTTTAACCTTGTTTTGGTTCTTTGAGACTACTCTATAACTTTGTTTTGGCTCTTTGAGGTTCTCTAACCTTGGTTTTGATTGTAAGCTCCCTTATCTATTGGAGGCCCATCAACATTCAAGGTGGTTCAGCTATCACCATCAAAGAAACTTTGGATCTTTATTCTTTAGCATCAGGTCAAGAGATAAATCTCCTTAAATCAGGTTAGATGTTCAACAAAAATGTTCCTAATGCCCTTCAATTTGACCTACGCCAAATCCCCCTCCTCCAAATTACACAAGGCATCTAGCGCTATCTAGGGCTTCTGTTTGTCAAAGATATGTCTATATCTGCTGCTGGCATTTGCCTAACAGTGCAAGGAGATGTTAGGCAGGGGACTAACTCTCATTTAGTCCACCTTATCCTCGATGTTTGTCTATATCATGTCTTTCTTCAAAGTACTGGTCACACTTTTAGATTCTATCTTAATATCCTACACCCGTTATTGGTGGTCCGGTTCCTATAACAAAAAAGGCATTCATTTAAAGCAAATGAGTGTGTTGACTCTGTTGAAGAGTGTTGGTGGCTCAGGTATCAGGATCTTTGCTTTTTTAATTAGGCATTGCTAGCTAAAACATTTTGCATATTTTTTCTGGTGAGCAGTCCTCCCTGTTTGTCATGTTTTAGTAGCTAAGTATGGAGCTAATAAATTCATATGGTCATCCACTACTCCAAAAAATTACTTTTTAATCTGGAAAAGTCCATTGTATGGTATAGATCGCCTACTTTTAAAGATTTAGTAACATATAGGGAACGGAGCAAAATTGAAGTCTAGAAGGACCTTTGGATTTCAAATGTATCAACTCAACACCTTAAATTTATATAACATCCCCTCCCCTTTCATTGAGGCCTTTGACACTTAGTGACTTGGCCATGGTAGGCCAAAACACTTGGAATTGGGACTTGATCAATTCTATCTTCCATCTTGAGATTGTAACATCTACAGGACTTGATTGAATGATCTAGGAAGGTAGTCCGTTAGGTATCTATTCCACAAAGTAAGGCTACTCATAGAGGACTTTGAGCCAAGTGTCTGTTTTATTGGCTAATCAAAGCAATCTTACTTTCTCTCTTGTCACCCTAAAGCTGATAAAATTATGAAAAAACTATGGGCTTTCCTTTGGAAATGCATGATTGATGCCCTTTTGACAATAAATACCCTAGCTTCTCATGGTGGTTCAGTTAACCTCATTTGTGCTCATTGCCATAGTGAGAGCTGAAACCCTTTATTATCTCTTATGGGATTCCTTTGGCTTGAATCTGTTCTGGGCTAATTTCTACAATAAATCACCAGATGATCCACAATTCCCTTTCTGTGTCTGGTTGATAAATACTCTAGGTAGCCCCCAAAATGGGACTTTGAGTGGTTTGCCTTACTAGTCTTTGCCAAGTGATCCATTTGGATAGGGTGGAATAAAATTGTTTTCCGACATGGTACATTTCATGCTGTTTTCATTATGGTCAGAAGGGATATACTTTTTCAACAGTTAGTTGTTGCTAGAGATTATAAACTTACCCAAGCCAACTTTAATCATACCACCCAAGCCCTCTTACCATTCCTGGGGCAGATTGGGAGAGCTAATACCAACCAGACCCTTATGGTATTTGTAGTGAATATTGCATATAGTGGGCATTTGCGGATATAAGCAACAGCATGGCTCTGAATGAGTATTAATAATCCTTTTCAGACTTAGGGGACACAACTAATTCACTATTCTAAATCTGCCCTCAAA
Organism: Aquilaria sinensis; assembly: GCA_005392925.1. NCBI lineage: Eukaryota > Viridiplantae > Streptophyta > Magnoliopsida > Malvales > Thymelaeaceae > Aquilaria > Aquilaria sinensis. The sequence continues at coordinate 22,275 of SMDT01002378.1, forward strand.
GCTGAATTGGTAGCCATTAAGGGAGCAGCTACTCTTGTTATTACTCTTAACCTACTAGTTATTACTATTGTTTTAAACTAATTTAAAGCACTGATGATTCTATGTGCTTTGGAAATTGCTACCTCAAAGTTGACTGCTTTGTCACAGTTGATCAAAACACTTCGGAATAAATGTTTTCACCATTCTTTAATTATTGTACCTAAAGAGCATGTCTTTCTGGCTTATGACTTAGCTTTTTCCATTTTCTCTTGATTTCATTATAGAACTATCTCTCAATAGCTTACTTCTGATTATTTTAAAAAAATTATCCTAGGTCTCTTGTTGAACTTGGCAAGTTTTTGAATCTAGCAACTTCCATTAAACAATGTAAGGTAGGCACGTGCTTGGTAGGAAACAAAATTACTGTTAAAAAGATAAAATGTACTTTTTTTGTTTTGGGGAGGGGGTTATGGTGATACTCTTTGGTAAAAATGTCTAAGTAAAGAAATGGAACTACTAGTATTTAATTAACCTTGAAATTGAGAGGACAAAATAAAAAGTGAGAAAATGGATGTGACATTCAGAAATGCTAAGGCCTTGTTTAGTTCTAGAAAATTTGAAAAATTTTCAAGAAAATTTTTTGAAAATTAAAAAATGAAAAGAAAACATGTTTAGTTAAACATTTTTCTTTTTCAGTTTTTCAAGAAAACAATTTTCCACTTTAATAATAATTAGAAAACTTGGATTTAGCTATTTTCCAATTTTCCAAAAAAGTGAAAATCCGTTGGGCTTTCTATTTTTCTTGCTTACAACCTCCTTTCTTTGTTCGACCTTCTTCTTCGCTGCACTAAGGACATCAGCACCTTCAATCTTCTCCTCATCCACACATGGATGATCTAGGTATGATCTCTCTCCATTTCTCTCTATTACTCTCTTAATCTTTCCTTTTTCATCTTCTTGATCTCATTCTTTCGATTGCTATCTCTTTTATTTCTTCGATTTTGTCCTTTGTTATACAACAATAAATAGGTTGTGTTTGCTACCTGGTGACTATTTTTGTATGTTTCCTTTTTTGGAAAAACATTAATGGATCAAATAAGTTTGTTGGTTGGTGGTGATGATGTTGTGAAGCAAGCTAGACTATAATTTTTTCAAGTTAACTGCAGTGTAGCACTAATGAATAAAGGATATTATTGATTTGCTGCTTAATTAAGTGGTGAAGAGTTAGGAAATTCATTAATTGAACCTTCTAATCATAATAATTTTCCTTGAATTCAATTTGCTATTCATCATACTTTTCCCAGGCCAGGCCAGACCAGACCCATATGATATTAACTTTCTGTCAATTCATGTGGCTATATTTGTTTCCAAATTTCATATGTTTCCTTGATGATATATATGGTTTCAAAGAAAGAAATAACTAACTAAATTAGTTGGCTAGTTAATCAATTAGTAGTAGAAAAATTGACAAATGCAACTGCTTTGAAATGTCCTTAATTTGGTGACAGCTCTAGCATTGCAATTTAGACATAGCTATTTTTCATTTGGAAACCAACTGGTACATGAAAGAACCAACAACCTACTCATCCCAAACCCCTTTAAGAACTTCTTCATAGTGCTTGTAACGAAGCCAAAATGCTTCAAAATGGTGAGGTCGATGATAGAACTTCTTTTGTGGCTTAGTGTCTAGTACAATGGGCGCATGATCAGAAAGTTGAACACCAAGATTTAGAAGAGAAACATCAAGAAATGTTTTGCGCCAGTCAAGTGAAGCATAAGCTTTATCCAAAACCTCAAATACCACATTCTCACCAAGATGACCATTGGTCCATGTGAACTGAGGACCATGACAATGAAGAGGGACTAAAGCAAGGTAGGATAAGAAATCTTGCACATGCTTCGCACTTGGAATTGAATTGGCATTCTTGTCAGATTTTTCTGAGTTATCCAAGACTTGATTAAAGTCCCCAATGAGTAAGAAAGGTAGACAATGATGCTCCAAAACACTTATAATATCATTCCATGTAGAAAGCTGAAGTTCGGTGGAAAGATTGCCATAAATAAGCTCCACTAACTAAGGCTGATTAAATTCATCTCTCACTTGTAATAAAATGAAATTTTCTCATGCTTTAAGAACAGTACAAAAAATATCATTATTCCAACCAACCCATAATCCCCCATTCATAAAAATAACCTGAGATACTCGGTAACTAGACAGTTTCCTGGTAACCTCATCACCAGAAGACTTTATGTCCATAAGAAATACCAGATTAGGCTTGGTGCTCCTAATAAAGCCTATAATCCAATCCACAACAGTTAAAGCATGAGATCTTCAAGGTAATAGTGGGGGTTGATGTAGGTCAACCATCCGAAAGCCCATTTAGTCAAGAGGTCATAATATCCTTTGTATGAAATACTTGAAGAACTAGTGGAAATTCAAACCCAAATTCATTTCCTATCACTTGCCTACCAACCCCACCATTTGGGTTACCGAACTTACAACTTTTGTCATCACCAGATATAAACTGAAGTCTTTTTGTTTTCATTATATGATGAAAATTTTCATCATCTGTCCTACACTGTTTAATACCAAAAAATGATTGTGTAGTATTATATATAGTGACAACTTGTCGAACAATCTTCTTGGTCCAATTGTGAGGGTGCCTTATATGACAAGCATACCTATCTAAGAGAAATTGTTGCCCCACCTTATTTTCATTATTCAAGTCTTCTAACCTAGTGACACTTTCTTGCAACTGTAGTGCTTGATTAGATGTTGAAATGACTATTAAAGGATTAGGTTTATTAGACTTTCGCCTATCTTCCTTTTGTGAAGAATATCCATCAATAACATGAATTGCTTGAATGAATTGAACCTTTTCCCTAGCTTATAACTTGAATCTTTTAAATGGAGGTCCAAAATCATCCTGCTGAGTTGATGATTCCTCCCATAGGCAGGCTATCCTAAAAGGTATTTTGACCTCTGCAATTGTAGCCTTGGAAGAGTTTGAAAATCTTGATGCAATAAAGATGTTTTTATGGCAAGAGATTCTCTATGGGAAATTTCAGGCTTTATAAACTCTTCAAGAACTTATTTATTGACTACTTTCTTTTCTTCCCCGGTTGCTTCATAGCACAAATTTTGTACTTGCCTAAGAAAACATTGCTTTCTTTTATGGGGAAGCCTTGATTCTTGAGCTTAAAAGTCATTAACAACATCAAGATCTTTAGCCATGCACATTTCCATACCTTGTTGCACCTTTGGCTCATTTGAATTAAAATTAGAACAAAATTGTTGGTCCAGAGTGACTACATGACACTTTTCACCCAAATGATGTGGAACCATAAAGCCATTATTGAAGTAAGGTTTTTTTTATGACCTCTAATTGGGGATTCAACAAATACCTGACCTAAATTTTTATCAGAGAGTACGGTGAGGCTTGTATAACCATTCGATTGAAGTTCCTCTAGATTTGCTTGTCCAACGTCAAGATGAAAAAAGGAACATGAAGTCTGTGAATGGCCTACTTGACCACAACATTTGTATATTTTATAAATTCACTTATATTTAAGAAGCCCCCAATAGTTTTTCCCAAAATAGTCTTTAACTAAAACTCTTGATAAAAGATGTGGATATATCTAACTCCACTTTCACATGCAAATAACTCCACCGATGCTTTGACTGAAGAGAGATATTAATGGATTTTACCTTCCCCAACTTATCCCATATTGTCTTGGCTGTGGAACTAGTAAGGTAAAGATGAGGTAGTTGATGTATTTGGACCTAGGTGGACACCATGTTAAAATTATTGTCTTTATAAACGCAATGAAGAATAATTTCTTGGGCTAATATAAGGGCACCTTTGATATTCCAAGGAATATTTGTCTTGAATTGTGATAGATCTTGTGCATAAGAAAAAAATAATAATGAATCAATTTTTATCTCCAGCCTTTTGAACAATTGCTTGACCTTCAATTATCCAATGGTATTGAATGTATTGTTAGATGAAGTAAGGAGAAGAAATCATTTAGTCAACAACCTTGACAAGCATCCCACACATTGCCCTCTATAAATTCTACAACTAAAGAAAATAGTAGCCTATGATGGAGAATTCTAGTTGCAAAAGAAGTGGCCATAAGGAGGCATAAAATGTATATCTCCATAAAAGAGAACAAGAAATGGTTAAGATTCGAGCAGAAACAGTAAAATAGAGACAAAAATTTTAAATATATAGTGATCATCACTTAAACTTAGAACGATGGTCACAAATGAAGGCAGAATAGACAAAACACTGAAGATATAGATCAAAGCCAACATTAATCAACCACAATAGATAAGGCCAACATAAGAAATCCAAATCCACAGATAATGAAAGAAAAGCAGAACCAAACCTTTAGAAAACCATAAAAAAAACTCAGCTGTAAGGAAAAGAATAATGGACAACACTTAGTCATTAGTCCATAGCCCCATATTGAGCTGTTGTAGCTTCCAACAATGGAGATGAACAACCAAGGTGGGGAAAAAACAAGGGAAAAACAGAGAAGAAGAATAAGAAAAAAGATTTATTGGTGTGTTACTTGCGTGTGCATGTGTTTAGTCTTTTAGCTAACCTTAACTACTTATGTTGTTATCCTTATAAGCTAGTTTTCTTGTACTTCAAGTAGGACTCTTGTAATATAAGATAGCCTCATTTGTATGTATCAAATATGAAGAAATAACACGACTTTTGAGCTAGCTTACTTTCAACCTTGTTTTACATGGTATTAGAGCTGAAATTCTAATCCATGTCAAACGATTCACCAAAAAATGATCGCTTAAAAAGGATAAAAGGGTCTTTTTTTTCTTCTTTAACTTTTTTGGCGGGAAGTGATTCTTTGTCCCTTTATTATCTCAATGCTTTAGATAATCTGGGAGCTGTCCTTGTTAGGAACCTCCTATAAAGAGAAAACTACAACACATGGCGTTGGGCAACGCATAATGCATTACGAGCCAGAAACAAGCTAGGATTTATGGATGGAACCCTACCTAAGTCAGATGAAGATTTTGACCTTTTCCAAGTATGGAATAAATGTAATTCAATGGTAATCTCTTGGTTATTTAATGGCTTGGCTTTATAACTTTATAATAGTGCAGCTTATGTTAACCTAATAAGACTTATGGGTATATCTTCAAGAAAGATTTTCTCAAGGAAATGCACCAAGAGACCATGAACTCAAAAGGGAAATAGAGTTAACACAACAGCAGGACCAATCTATGGCTATATATTTTACTAAACTTAAAGGCCTTTGGGATGTGTTAAGAGCCTATAACGACATTGTTGTTTGCACCTATGGTGCAGCCAAGTCCTTGATTACTGTAAGAAAAAAAGGAAAAGCTGCATAATTTCTTCATGGGACTTAATGATTATTTCGGTATGATATGATCTCAAATTCTTAACATGGAGCAACTACCATCTTTCAACAAAGCTTATGCATATGTGGTGAAAGAAGAGAGACAATTAAGTGTTGCATATAATTGATAGCCATTGACTGATGTAGTTGATTTTGTAGCCAAGAAAAATGACGGTACTATCTTTCCTATTAAGAAATACCAAACTAGCAAGAACAACAAGAGTAATATATATTGTGACCATTGTGTAAGTCCAATGATTTAATAAATATTTGTTTTGAGATTATTTGTTACCTAGATTGGTGGGAGAAGAAGAAGAAACCATCAAAGAATCAGGGAAAATTGAGACAAGGGAAGTCAATGGTAAACGAAGCTATAACTAGCCACAACAAGTCACAAGGTCTGAACTATGTACCCTCATTTACATAGGCTCAATACGAACAATTCATATCCTTGTTGAATAATCAGAATCAGAATAATGTAGCAACGTTTTCCAGTAAAATTTCTAGTTATTCCACTAACTAGATAATTAATAGTGGGGCTTCTGAACATATGACAACATTGCAATTAACTAGTTCTTATGAATCCACTAATTTAGCACCTATTCGCTTGCCAAATTGAACAAGTATTTTCACAAAATCATATGGGTAGTATCAACTTTTGCCACATATTCAACTTAAGGATGTGTTACATATGCCTAATTTCAGTTGTAATTTATTGTCTGTTAGCAGCATTATGAGAGAATTGAATTGCTCAATAACATGCTTCCCAAATTTTTGTGTGATGTAGGACATGGACTCAAGGAAAAACATTGGCAATGGTGATATGCGAGATGGCTTGTGTTACTTTAGAAAAAAATTTGTATGGCTCTCAGATGTCCATATGAATAAGATTAAAAGCATTTTCTGCTCTACTAGAGCTCAAAGAAAAGGAATTTCTTGTTGTTTAGCACAATGGAAAAAATCACAATTCTTGTTCATATTTCTAAAAGACAATTTATTCACTTGAGGAAATGAGGAAAGTTTATCAAAAGACACATGACCAAGTTGCCTATGCCAAACAAGAGAACCAGAAAACATTTGAACTCAACGAAACAGGCGCCCTCCCTCCTACTTAAGTGACTATATTTTTTATCTTCCTCAAGTAGACATGCCATCAACACCTATTGGCAATCATGTTTCTTTGGGTAAGGCCTATCTTATCTCGTCACACTTTTATTTCTCTCAATTTAATCGTGGATACACTAGTTTTATGGCTAGCATTTTAAAGCAACAGGAACCACGAAGTTTCTTGAAGGCTAGAACAGATCCATGATGGGTAGATGCCATGAAAACGGAAGTGGAAGCTTTACAAAAAAATCACACCTGGACTCTTAAGTCACTGCTGCCACACAAGAAAGCCATAGGCTCCAAGTGGGTATACAAAATTAAATATAAAGCAGATGGCAGTGCAGAAAGATAAAAAGCTAGATTGGTTGCAAAAGGATTTAATTAAGCTGAAGGTATAGATTTTTTTGAAGCTTTTGCATTAGTAGTAAAGTTTACCAACGTGAGATGTTTGTTAGCAGTGGCAGCCATAAAAAATTGAGAGCTTCGCAAATTAGATGTATAGAATACATTTCTTCAGAGAGATTTAAATGAAGACATTTACATGACGCCACCTTCTAGCTTCCTTCTAGCAGGTGATATGTGGGTGTGTAAGCTAAAAAAGTCTTTGTACGGATTAAAACAAGCTCCTCAACAATTGTTTAAGAAATTTTCTAGCTCCTTGAAAAACTATGGATTTTGTTAATTAAGAGCTGCTTACTCTCAATTTACCTTCACTTATGGGCAAACTTTCATTGTTGTGCTTCTGTATGTTGACGATACAATTATTGCAAGCAATGATGGTAATCAAATTCAAGCACTAAAACAATTTCTACACAACACCTTCCATATCAAGAATCTTGGCAAGCTTCAGTATTTGCTTAGGTTAAAGGCTGTTCGCTCTACCGATGCAATTTTTCTATCCCAATACAAATATGCATTGGACTTGCTCAAGGAGATAGGAATGATATGCTGCAAAAACTGCTCCACTTCCTATACTGCAGCAACATCACCTGGCCTTCATCCATGCTTTTCTACTCCCTGATGCTACAAGCTACCAACGGCTAATAGGAAAGCTTATCTATCTCATCATTACAAGAGATGATATCACGTATATAGTCAATCTTCTAAGTTAGTTTATGTAAGCACAAATTCAGGCCCATCTGGATGCTGTGATACGTCTATTTCGGCATATCAAAAGAACCCCTGGTCAAGAAGTCTTGTTCCTTTCACATAGTGATATTATCCTTCATGGATTTTGTGATTCTGAATGGGCTAACTTTCCTAACACTCGTCGTTCCACCACTGGATTTGTAACACGAGTTGGGAGTGCACTTCTCTCTTAGAAGTCGAGGAAGCAGCCAATTATTTCTCACTCTTCAGCTGAAGCTGAATATAGAACAATGGCAACTACTACTAGTGAGTTGGTTTGGCTTCATATGCTTCTCTCCAATTCGACTATGTCTCCTGCAGGTGCTATGGTGCTTTATTATGACAACAAGGCAACACATCATATTGCCTCAAATCTTGTTTTTCATGAAAGAACCAAGCATACACATTGAAATAGACTGTCACTTTATGAGAGACAAAGTCCAGTCCAATGGGCTAATTTTACATCATCTTGCAAGTCATCTTCAACCAGCCAATGTACTCACCAAAGGACTTGGAATTAACTAATTTTAGTCTCTTCTTGGCAAGTTGAACATTTGGAATCCACATGCTCCAACTCGAGATGGAGTATTAATGTGTTACTTGCATATGCATGTGTTTAGTCTTTTGGCTAACCTTAACCACTTGTGTTATTATCCTTGTAAGCTAGTTTTCTTGTACTCCAAGTAGGACTCTCGTAATATAAGATAGCCTCCTTTGTATGTATCATATATGATGAAATAAAAAGGCTTTTGAGCTAGCTTACCTTCAACCTCATTTTACAAGATTGAACAAGAGTTTAGGAGGAAACTATGGATTTTTTTAGGGAAATGCAAGGATTCAGTCATGATTAAGACGGACTAAAAAAGTTAGGGTTTTGCATAAATTTAGGGAAATTGGGTAAAGCATTGAAAATAAGGCAAAGTGGACAGAAAAGTAAGATAAGAGTAAGTTTTAGGGATAGGATCCAAAGGGTTAGATTGGATAATGGAGCAGAAAAATAGAGAACCAGGATGGAGCTTTCCGGTGGGAGAGAATGAGGCCTCGCAGAGCAGGGTATGGTTTTGTTCTTTTCAAAGAAATTCTTCATTTCAAAAGCTGTGTAAATTGTATTGTTTGTTGTTGTTTCACTGCCATAAACATAAATGCATACAAATTGAATTGACTGGTTGGCCAATCGAAGTAGAAAAGTCGTCTCCCAAAAGTTGGATTTAATGCTAATTTGCCACTATTTTTTGTCCAAGTGCATGCGAAAACTGTCGTCATTGTAACAATGATACATAATGAAAACAATCCTGTTGTTGTTTTGATAGAGTGTCTATGAAAGACAAGAGGTAAATTATGAACGGTTTCTAACATTTAATGCTTATTTCATTGTCATCTTATTGTCTAGTAAAGCCAATATAACTAGTTAATTGTTTTCTTTTGGTCTTAATAAACCTTTTTAAAAATGTTCCATATTAGTTCCTTATTAGATGACATCCATTAATTTAAAGTAACATTTTGACATCAAATTTTGAAATTTTAATTAAATGATTTGATAATTATCTTCCTATAAGCTTAAATTGTGTAGTAAATTTTTAAAAGTTAAATAATTTTTATGTGCCACCTTTGCACCTATGCAGTAACTTTCATCTAAGTTAATTGTTTTTATTCAAAATTGGAGACTAATACAGTATATTTTGAGCAAAGGTTTAAGACTAAATCAAACTATTTTAAAATGGTTTAGGACTTTTAGAGAATTTTTAATATGCTAAGGATAGAAACTTCTGTGAAATTATCCTTGATGTTTGTTTTTGATAATCAAAAACATCATACAAGTTTATACAAGTTTATAGGTAGTGGTATAGAGGTATACTATTAATTAAGAAAAGGGCCAAAATACCCCTTCAACCCCTGGACTCGGTTGACCAGGACACCTACCCCCTTGAACTTCAACTCGGGCCAACTCAGTTGATGAACTTACTTAAATGGATTAGTAAACCCTTTTGGCTGATCTGTGCTCGTCATGTGACTAACACCATTTGTTCTTGTTTGTTAACCCTATTCATTTGTAAGCTTGGCCACCGCTCTGACAGCCAGACCATCGATTGGCTTCACTCCAACAACCATAACATGAAAATGAAATGAATGGGCATTCCTAATTTCTCCAAATTCGACCGTCTTGTCATAACCCTCAGCAATGATCATCTCAATAATGGCCCTTGTCTAAAGGGTGAGGCGCTTGGCCTGAGAGAAGAGCACAACTGCTTATTAACTGTATTAGCGCAGCCGCCAACATCTCTGGCCTAGGTGGAAACAATTGTAGCACCCCAAGGATTGTTGAAGAACTCCTAAACTCAAACACATCATCCCAAAACCTAATTTTGGATTGAGACACATGGAGATTTCAAGGAAACCCTAGAGAACATAAACAAATCCAACAACTACAACCAAATCCAACCCAGAAAAAAAACCACCAAGAAAAGCGCAAAAAAAAAGAGGCGGTAACAGTGATTATGGTAGAGGGGATGGGCAGCACCACTCTGAGACTATGGTGAGGCATAACCGGGGGATTGGGGCTAGAAATAAAGGCAAACGACGTTAGCCATGTGATAGACACTGGTCAGTTAAAGGGGTTGACTGACCCACTTAAGCAAGTTCAATGACTGAGTTAGTCCAAGTTAAAGTTCAGAGAGGTAAATGTCCTGATCAACTGAGTTCAAGGGCTAAAGGAGTATTTTGGCTTAAGAAAATAGACATACCATCTTTTTTTGGACCAGAACAGTAACCAAATTAACTTTTATATGACATGTTGGAAGAAGTGAGGAAACTAGGATTCATACATTAGACCTCCCTCAGATCTCTCAGAGCCTTTAGCCATTAGGCCAAAATGGTAGGATAATTACCTTTAGTTGATTATACTCAAATTAGTGGTACAATTATTCCAACTTATATAATTGATGATAATTTTGCGTTAAAAAAAATGGCGCATTCGTCCGAAACCCCAACTTTGGGTGGCAATTTTTGCTACTTGTCCTTTGGGCAAAGTAAGCTCAAGACTCAAAAGAAGGCAAAAACTTTTGGTAGGACTTGGGAGTAGGGCAGGACACAATCTAATGAACGAGTTGAACGAGCTATATATTACATATGCTATTATTGTCGACACACACGAGTAGAAGAAGAAGCCGAATTTGTAGTTCATTCTGGGTCCATTTGTTATTGCATCCAGCTAGAGCTAGCCGCCCTAAAGTTTATTGTTCTTCAATTTGCTGCTGGTAGGTTCTCTGTAGAAGTGCCGATTAGGCCCCTCACTATATCCCATGTCTAAAAGCAACTTGCTTTTTTCTAATCTATTGCATGAAACTCGTGGTGGGTTTTTTATATCATACTTAGAGTTTGACAATAACGTTACTATTCAACATTGTAAAGGCAACAAAAGTTATTAACAAACATGGCTTTTATTTTTTGTGTTAGCAGATGCAATTTGTTTTGTTCATGAATTATTCTACGGTACTATTATAATGTTTACAAAAAAAACACATTAATCTTGTATAATTTATGAAATATGTTTAAATTTATGTGGGTGATGTCCGGTACTTGGACATGACTCACTTAAAAATATACTATAGCAAGTAAAAAAATTTATGGTGAAGAGCTATAGATATGAGTTTTCATTCGGTTGAATTGATATAGAATTGATCTGAATAAAATAATTGAATTTATTTTTTATTTTTATAAATTTAATCTAAATCCTTCGAATTATACATTAAAATTGATCTAAACCATCTGAATAATAATTCATTTTTTTTGTTTATATCTGAATAATCTAAATTATAATTCAGTTTATCTAATTTTTATAATTTGATTCTTTTTATTATAACTAAACACATGATAATTGAAAAAAAATATGAAAAGTTGATAATATTCCGGTTTATACCTAACATTAAGGGTTGACTTGTTAGGGGTGTTTGCGGTGCGGGTTCGATCAGTTTCACCCAAAACCCAAACCGCACTGTGTATCTGACCGGTTTACATAATATAAAACCAAACCGCACCGTTCATCACAAACTTCGATTAAAAACCAAACTGCATAAAATGCGGTTCGGTGCGGTTCGGTTTGACTGGTTTATCTTTTTTATCCTGTAAAACAATTTAAACTACTTCCATTGTTTTTTATATGCTTTCCTTATGATATTGAACGAATTAAGTTGAAACCAAATAAGTACAGCTAAGAGACTTCACCTTAAATGTTTAATATGATTTGAAAATTAAAAATAATAAGTAACAAATAAACAAAAAAAAAAGGACGAATAACAACTAGAAACACTGAAACAGACAAACAGTGCTATTAAGCTAATTCATTGAAATCGAAAGCTCATTTGCCACTGCCATACAATTATTATTTTCAATTCTGGAAAACTCAAACATCTACATTTTTCATTTTCTTAACTCTCACCATGCATTGTTGATGAGCAAACTAGAATGAAAACAGACAAATTAGAATAAGACATCTATAAGTCATTAATGCTAGGAATTGGAATGAAAACAGAACAAATTAGAATGAAACAACAAATTGGTCTGTTCTGCATGCTAGAAAAATATAGCATCAAACAACATCAATTCAATTGCGACCTCAAGTTGTTTCCGAAATAGTAATCCAAATACTCATCCAAAGAAAATCAGTTATTGAACCTTGTACAGACAAACCTTAAAAATTCTAGCTGTTACAAGAGAAAGAAAGGAGATGCCGAGAGAGATGAGGTTGCAACTTGCGAGTGAGAGAGGTTGCGACTAAGAGAGTAGATGGCTAGACGGCAGACGCCCGACTAAGAGAGTAGAGTCAGTAGATGGAGGGCAAGGGCATGGCAGTGTACGATGTAGGGCATGGGGCATGCGGCATGTGGCAGAGGAGTGGATTGTGGACTCTGAAATTTCCAGAATGCGGGGCTGAGAATGGAAGGGGCGAAGGGCAGCTGGGCATAGTGGGCACTTCGCAAGTTCGCATCGTGCGGCAAGACGGCAACAGGCAACAACAGTCAATAGGAGGGAAGAGAGTCAAAAGACCTAACTTAATATTCTGGGTTTTTCATTTTGGACTAGAAAATTGGGATGGGCTAATGGGCTTAAGTTTATACCAAGTTATTAGGGATGCGGTTCGGTCCGGTTTTTACAAGGTTTCAAAATTAAAACCCAAACCGCACCACATATGCATCAGTTTTTAATTTTTAGAACCCAAACCGTATCATAACCCGTATAATAACGGTTTGTTTCGGTTCGGTGTGTGCGGTTTCACGGGTTGAGCGGGGTTGGATGAACACCCCTAGACTTGTAACATATACTCTAAAATTAAACAAAAATGCCCTTATATATGTAGGGTTGATGTGTATAATTACAACATACCTATTACTTTTTTGTTTAATTAGTTTTTTCTGTTTTAAGCTTAGGAATTAATAACTGGTCTGATAAATAAATAAGAAATTTAATTTTAATTTAATCTAAATCAAATACTCAAATAACTGATCTATTTTGTTCAGTTTAAATAATCTATTTGAATTATTCAACTTTATACGCCAAGTTACTAAGAGTAGTTTTTGTTTACTATTGAGAAATTTCGTGCATACTGAGAACTAAAAATTTTTAAGAAAATAGAAATGAGGGTATCTCAAACCTTGGCCGCGCGTGTGATGAACCGAAGTTACCAAACAATAAGAAGGGGATGTTCTAAGAAGTGGAAGGATGTGGAGATGATGATAAATGTCAATATGATAATTGGGGTCCACGCTATAAAAGTGATTATCGTGGCTCTATGGGGACCAAAATGTCTATTGCTCAAGAGTAGACTGGCATTTTTTAAGGGGCCTAACCCCTAAAGCACATTAAAAGCACTTTACCTATCCCCTTTATCTCCACAATGCTAACTCTCCTTGTTTTTGCCTTTGGGCCTACGGGTGAATTCCATTAACAAAAGTACGTCTTTCCCCTATTTTCTTATTTTTTTATGTCTAAATCCAGTATTGTTTCAAATTTAATATTCTATATATCCAATAATTATTTAAATAACATTTTTCAAAAACTATCAATTCTTATAAGTTTCTCACATTTCCAGTAAAAATCATAATAACTTTATGCTTCTAAAAATATTAATGCTTTTCAGGATGTTGAAATATCTGTTTCAATTAGTATACAATTTTTGCAAATGATTACTATATATAAAACTCAACACTTAAAATTGGTTTTTAAAGAAATTTAGCCCCTGTAAATTTATGTAATCTTCTCTTCATCACACGTTTAGCTCCATTAGAAAACAGCCCTAATTATTATGAATGCAATACTAAATGATTGAGTAGTTTTCAGTAATTGGAAAATTAATCATCAATAAAAGCTTAGTTCAGGGTTGGATTAATTGGTAAAATAAGCGAAAAAACAAGAAAAAGGTTTGCATATACGCTTTTGCTGATTGCATTGCAATTTCAACTAATTTGAAGTATATCGTTATATTTATTTCATTTGCATGATGATGAAGTATAAAAACAATTGTACCTATATAAATATAATAAAATGATTTAATAAAGATTCACAAAGACCTTGGCTTAATTTATTTTAGCTTGAATCAACTTAAATTAAAATAGACTAATTTTTTTTTTTTTACTCTGAGCCAACTTTATCTAAAAGTTAATATTATGTGAGTATAATAATTTATTAGAATTAAAATTTTTATAAATTTTTATTTTTTAGGTATTGAAATAAAAAATAATAAAAATTTTTATTTTTAATAAATTGTTTCACATACATAAATTTAATTTTAAAATAAAATTAATTTCAAGTAAAAGCTATGTGAAACTAAAAAAAAAATTAAATACAATGACTTGGGTGTTTATTTTCAACCCACACATAATAATTCAAAATTCAAGCCATTTGATTTTCCAAAAATACGGTTTCACCGATCCAACGCAACTTCAAGGATCGATTCCAAAAATAACGAGAGAAGCAGACGCCAAGCGTAAGCACTCTCTCTCTCTAAACCCAATTTGAAAGAAACTTAAGTAGCAAAAACGCCGATTTTCTCCCTCCTCGATCTCTTCGCGTCTGGAACCCAGAAATTCATAGAACTACAGAAAAAGAGACGCCAATTTTGGAGACAAACGAAATTGATCAGATCTTCTTCGTTTCGCTATCTCGAAAGCGATCGAATTCGTCGCTTCACACCGGGACAGCCGTTGCGTCGAAATGAGCACGGGAGAGATTCTCAGCATCGAGCCGCTTGAGCTCAAGTTTCCATGTGAGTTGTTGGTTTTTTTCCCACACCTTTTAGGGCTTTCGTGATCAATTATGTTTATTTATTCTTCTTCTTGTTTTTCATTCTTCCCAATCAGTCGAGCTTAGGAAGCAGATCTCCTGTTCTCTCCAATTGTCGAATAGAACCGATAGCTATGTAGCTTTCAAGGTATTGTTGAATGATTTCATTCCTCTATCTCTGTCTTTAGGTCAGTTTGGGCTTGTTGTTTCTTTTCAAGTCAGATTCCCAAATCCTATTTTATATGCTAAGTTTAGCGGGAATGCAAATTTGGTTGATTGACATCTGTGATCTGCAAATCTGTTGCTTTTGTTCAGGTGAAAACAACGAATCCAAAGAAGTACTGTGTCCGCCCCAACACTGGGATCGTTTTGCCTCGATCCACATGTGATGTTGTAGGTAATGATCATGTGCCATTTGCTATGGGCCCGTAGTTTCCCTTTCAAGTGATTAGATATTAATGCGACTGATCTTTGCGCTGTTGATGCAGTTACAATGCAAGCACAGAAAGAGGCTCCTTCTGATATGCAATGCAAGGATAAGTTTCTTCTTCAGAGTGTAAAAGTACCCGATGGTACTTCCGCGAAGGATATCACAGCTGAGACGGTAATTATATCATGGAATATTTTCTTATTCTGGGTGTTCTCTTCTAGGTTATGGTTGTATGACTTATAAGTTGCTTTTTTTTTCCCAGTTCAATAAAGATGCAGGGCATGTGGTTGAGGAGTTCAAATTAAGAGTGGTCTATGTTTCACCCCCACAGCCTCCTTCTCCTGTTCCTGAGGGCTCAGAAGAGGGATCTTCACCACGAGGTTCCGTGTCAGAAAATGGAAATGCCAGTGGTTCTGAGTTGCCCTCTGTAAGTCTTTTTTTTTTTGTGTGTAAATTCTTTCCAATGGATTTTTACTACTACTGTGTGATATTGATAGCACATGTCAAATTCAGGCTACCAGAACATTTGCTGATCAGCTGGAATCTCAAGATAAATTTGCAGAGGTAAAGACTGAACTTTATATTTATTTGTAATTCTTATTAGTGTAATATGTAATGTGATGTGTCAACCCTAAGCAATTGTATTAGATGCCGAAGCTCCAGTAGCAAATGATTTGGCTTTTCATAAGCTATTTTGGTTATTTTGGTTTTTTTAAGTTGGAGTGAATTATGAAGAACAAGGAACACTGAGTGTCAAACCTGTACTTATGTTCAGCCAAGTTCACTAACAGCTAATGCGGATCTCATGTGAACTCCTTTTGCAATTTTCTATTTTCAATCTTTATTAGTATTGCAGTTTTGCTTGTTAAGACTGCTGTATCATGTGATTGTTAACTATCATTTTTATGGCCTAGAACTTTAGAATGTATGATGGTGGAGTGTAGGGTATGCCTCTATGATTTTTCTGCTATATCTATAACAAATTAACTAAGGAGAATATTAGGGTTGAGGATAGCCATAAACAAATTCCTGTATGAATGAATTGACTAAATGCTCATTAATAACAGAGTGCCAGGTAGCTATGTAATATCCAAAGAATTATATCCAGCTGGCTTATGTATTTTCCTGATTTCTAACTTCTATCCAAAGATGATTTACTGGGCGCAGTTTGCTGACAACATATGTTTGAAACTACATACTTCGTTATCATGCAAAATTGTGGATATAGTCAATCATGTAGAATATGTCTGCTTACGAGTTTATTTTTCATGGGGTTTCGTTGAAAATTTTGCTTTGCTTTAGATCCGTAATTTAACTTGTTTGATGGATATGTACAACCCTGAACCCTGTGCATGGTGTCAGTTATCTGCTATTTCATCTGTAGACCAGCCAGCTTGTATTTTTTACCTGTTGCCCTGTATCCATCATTTCTGCTTTATTCACAAATCCACATGTACAGTTAATGCCGCCTCCTGTTTCATATTTTTTTATCTTTTCATATGCAATATGAGTTAGCTTCATATGTCGGGGGTAGATTCATTAAGAAATCCACAGGCTTGGGTGCATATTTAAGCATTTCCAATGGTTCTATAATTCTACCCCTGTTTTCCATTCCATGGACATTTGATGAGCATTAGTTACCCGTGGATGATGAAGTGCGCTGCAAATGGTTTCTTAATTACTGTAAATGGGAAGTTTGGCATCTCAAGAATATTTGTCTTTAACTGCTATTGTCTTAGCCAAGGTTATTAAGATTGCGATAGTGTGATTCTGTGATCCAAGTCCACCAACATGATCCCTCAATTGAGTGATAATTGTTTGGTATGTAAATCTTAGCAGAATTGTGAGTGGAATTATAGAGTTGGTAGAGTTGTCTCTCACAAAAATAGATATAAAAATTGTTGGGCCATTTTTGTTTTGGCATTGGGTATGTTATTGCAAATCCGTTTTATATCAGATCAAATACACAAGACCCAATGGAAAAAAGCAATCAAATAATTAAACCCATCCATGTTCCAATTGCTTCTTTCTTTGTGTTTTGGCTTATGCCTTGAGTGTTATCTTTCTCTGTGACTTCTACATCTTTTGTTTGTTTCATTTCTGTGCAAACAAATTGAATTTTCCTTGATTGAAAAATATTTTGATTTCTGGGCATAGTTTAGATCTTCAAAGCTTCTATATACAGGTGCACTCAATTGGTTCTTCTTCTTTTTTGCTACAAGTTTCCATCTTAATCTTTCAAGGTACTTAATGTAGGGCCTCAATTTAAGATTTTTTTTCTTGGATAGTGTAGGGTCTTCTCACTTTAGTGGCTGGACTTTGACTTTACTCTGGTATAACGATATTTACATATGAATTTATGCCTTTTCTAGATAAAGTGAAAAGCCTCTTTTAGAATCTTAGGACTTGTGATTTGATTTAGGGAATAAAAAGAAAATGATCCAAAGGGAGGGATATCGATTTTAAGAACTTTGGTCTCAACTGCAGGCAAGAGCTCTGATATCGAAGTTGGCTGAGGAAAAAAACACTGCATTCCAACTAAACAGAAGGCTTCGTCAGGAACTGGTTAGTATATCAATTACTTTAATTTCCACTTAATTTAGTACTTCACTGCTATTAACATGGTTTAATTTTTACTTAATTTAGTAGATCCTGCTGTTGGTTAATGCACACTATTTGATTTGGTGGAGAAATAGAAACATTGCTACCTCTTGCTCATTACTTCTAGTTGGCCAATTGCTACTTGTAAAAACTAATGCACCTGTCGCCAAATATGTATTAATAGGTTTGTGTTCAGTTTTGAGGATTTTTTCACCCTCTTTCTGTTTCTTGTTTGTTTACCTTGTGAATTTTGGAGATATTTAACCATCTTTGAGTTTAGATATTATTGGATACTAGACCAAATTGCTAGGTAATCAGTGCTTATTCTTTTCTGCTTGCTTTGTGCTTTTTTGTTTTTTTGAGACAATCAAATGGTGGTTTAGGAAATATGAGATTTAACATGTCATTGCTTTGGTTTGATAAACAGTTGTTTTTGCATTTAATATTGAAAGATTTTTTTTTAAATGTCTCTAGGAAGTGTTGAGACGTGAAGGCAGCAAAAGCCGTGGTGGTGTGTCGTTCATGTTTGTTGTCCTGATTGGCCTGCTAGGCTTAATATTGGGTTATCTCATGAAGAAGTCGTAAGCATGCATGTGTGGGATATCCATCCGCACCCGGTGTAATGCTTTCTTCTGCTTCCATTCTCTGCCAAATTTGATAAAAGGGAAGTTCAAGCTGGTGAGGCCAAGCTGGAGCATTTATCAGTGATTAGTTTTCTGGAACTAGCGAACTTGTGTTTCTGTTAAGAGTCAATTGGTTTTTGTAACGTAAGGGAAAAAAAAAAAAAGAAACAAAAGGGCCACCATGATCCTTCCCTGCCCTTTTTCTAGCCTGTTGTTTCCTTTGTTGGGGTTCTCTTGAACATTTGATGTTGGTAAGTTGTGGTTCTAGGCAAGTTGGGGTCTTTGTCGTTTGGTGGATATAGATATTAACTCCAATTCCAACTCATTTTAAAGTTTTATTTTGAAAGATGATTTGTCTAACATGTGCCTATGAGCAAACAAGTTAAAAGTCTATTAGTTAGTTTTACACGAACACTCCAGCAAATCATGATCGATTATTTGCATTGTCTGAAATACCTTCTAGGTTTATCACACTACTCCTATTTTTGTTCTTTCCTCTCAGTAGTCGAACACAAAAATAAACTGGTATAGAAATCAAATATTCTCTTTATAGAATTTATTTCTATCCAAGGGTTTCACAGTGTTGTTGTCATTGTAGATGAAGATGATTTCACGAAAATTGAGTTTAAGGGTAAATGATACTCATCGCCCCATATTAATATTCATGTTGCTCAATTATTAATTATTGCACTAGTCATGCTCTGACTAAGACAATTTACAATAATATCCTGCCGTTATAGCAGAATGTTAAGAAGTGATGAAGTGGCATTTGGTGGAGAGAAGTGCATAGTTAGTCTAAAATTTAGTAAATTTTTCTATTTGAGTTTTAAAATTTAAAAATTTTTCAATTAGTCCTAAAACTGTGAAAATGTGTATATGTATCCTAATTAACACGGGGTGGACGATTGGCCTAAGTTGGCACTAAGCACGAGAATCTTCACATATATTAATTTTTTTGCGAGTATCCTGCAGTTCATCATTATGCTTGCATTCAACACCAGCCTTGACATTTTCTATTCTAAGGAAGCCAAGGCTGAGCTCAAGAATGTTGTCCCCAATATCACCATTTCCAATCGCACGCCGTCCCCCAACTAATCATTGCTCGCCACATCGCCACCCGGTTAGCTATTTGCGGCCTCTCTCTGTGTTTGTGCGTCTGTGTTTATGGTTGTTTAATCTTCATATGTTTTGCTGGGCTTCTGTGTTATTCGTGTTTATGGTTGTTTGGTATATCTTTGCTACATTGTTGGTCTTCGTAGCTAGCTGGAGTTTATCTAAATATTTGGATGCCCACGAGATGTCTCCGTGATGTGAAATTGGTTTTCTGTCTTTTTCTGGTTGCTTGTTAATATGGGTGACAATTAGGTGGGTCAGGTTAGATTATTAAGGTTATGGTTTAATTAGGTTAACATAAATTTGAATTCAAGTTAGGCTATTTAGGTTTCAATTAAATGGATCTCGTGTTAGGGTTGGGTTGAATCGGGTTTATTTCGGTTTTAGATTAATATGAGTTCAGTTTTATTTCGGTTTTAGATTAATATGAGTTCAGTTAATTTCAATCCCAGAAAACTTCATGTCGAGGTTATTTTGGCTTCGAGCCAAATATGGGTTGACTATTGGATTTACTTGGTTCATTGGTGCATGGTCCAAAATGTCCAAATCGATTCAATTTTTTTGTTCAACTTTTTTTAAAATTTAAAGTAAAGAATTTAACTTTTTAGTTCAATTTAGAGCCAATTCATTTAATTTAAGTCAACTTAATCCAAAATTACTTATTTTTATTTTTATATCTTTTTTATTTGGAAATAATTTTATTTAAAATTTAATATTATATAGATACAATAATCCATTAAAAAAAATTATGAATTTTTCTTTTTTATGCCTCAAAATAGAAAAAATCATAAAAATTTAATAACTTTATGAAAATTTGCTCTCAGTAGATTGTTACATCTACATAATACTCCTTTCATCCCACTAATCTTGCTCCATTTGGTCTCAAGAAATTTGAAAAAAGTTGATGTCAAAATGATAGTTTGAATTGTAGTATGGTAAAATAATTTACTAAATATGAAATTATTGCAAAGATATGGGATAGCACAAAAAAGGAAAATGGAGCAAGATTAGTGGACCAAAGAGAGTATTTATTTTCAAATACAATCAGTTCTGAGCAAAAAAGATACAAAAATAAAAATAAGTAATTTTAGATTAAGTTAACTCAAGTTAAAATGAATTGGCTTAACTGAGGTTTATTTTTTTATTAGTATGTTTAATTAAAAAATTTATGAAAATTTTCTTCATTATAT
This sequence comes from Aquilaria sinensis, assembly GCA_005392925.1. Taxonomy (NCBI): domain Eukaryota; kingdom Viridiplantae; phylum Streptophyta; class Magnoliopsida; order Malvales; family Thymelaeaceae; genus Aquilaria; species Aquilaria sinensis. The sequence goes on from SMDT01002378.1 coordinate 43,112, forward strand.
TTTAGTACATATTTAGGTTATTTAACATTATTGGTAATACTTTATAATATATAATTTTTTTTCTAGACCCGTATGCTATCACTAAGAGACACACACAACAACAATTTTGCTATGTTCTTGTTCTGATGAATTTCATACAAAATTGCTATGAAATGCATATCCAATTCACAATTAGTGACTAAACTGTAAAATTGTACAAATTTTGGGTGAAAATGCAAATACTTGAATAGCTTAGGGACCCATGTTTTAATTATTATAGGTGATTGAAATGAAATTTTTTAGAACTTAGGTACCTTTTGCACTACACTTTAAAGTTTAAAGACCAATATTGTAATTTTAACAATAGCTTATTAAGATCATTAAACTTACTAAATATGGAAGTTATTTGTTTGGAAGACCTCAAATATGAGATTTACTAAATATAAAAGTCCCTTTTTAAACATGACACTTACAAATATGGAAATCTTAAAAAAAATAAAAATAAAAGTTACTAAATATGAAAGTCTCTAATTAAAATACAGGACTTACTGAATATAGAAGTCTCAAAAATGAAAATTATTGAATAATAATATGGGAGTCCCTACCCCAAATATTAGACTTACCAAAGCATGAAAGTCTCAAAAAATAAAAGTTACTCCCTTTGTCTCATATTGTTTGAAACAATAGACTTTTAGTCATAGTTTGAGTTGAATTTATTTATATTATTGGTTGTTAGAAAAAAATTAAAAAAATATATTTGGAAACTATAAGTTTTTATTTATCATTTATATAAATTTTTTTATTTATATACTAAAAATTAAAAATTAAAAATCATAGATTAATTACTAAAAAGTGAGTGTTTCAAAGAATAAAGACAGAGGGAGTACTAATTATGGAAGTCTCATCCCCAAATATGAGATTTATTAAATATTGAACTTACTAAATATGGAAGTCTTAAAAATGAAAGTTACTAAATATGGAATTCCTTAAATTTGGGATTTAATAAACATGAAAGGTAAAGAAAGAGAAAAATTAAGGTTTAAGGTGAGGGTTAGGGTTTAGTGTTAATATTTAGAATTTAGGGTTAAGATTGTAGGTTCATTGTTAAGTTTAGGGTTAGAGTTTAGAGTTTAAGGTTAGATTAGAGTTTTGGGTTTATGTTTATAGTTTAGAGTTTAGAGTTTAGATTTTAGATTTATGTAAAAGGTTAGTGTTAGGGCAGTTTACATTTTAGAGTTTAGATTTAGGTATAAGGTTTATGGTTAGGATTGAGGGTTTGTGGTTCATAAGGCTAGAGCTCCAAGTTTAAGTTTAGGATTTAGAGTTTAGTTTTAAGGTTTGTGATAAAGTTTAGGGTTAAGATTAGGGGTTGGCATTAGAGTTTGGGTTTACAGTTTAGAGTTTAAATTTAGGTATAGGATTTACGATTAAGAGGATTGAGGTTTATGGTTAATGTTAAGGTTATGGTTTAGGATTTAGGATTTTAGGGTTAATACGAATACATTGGGGACAAATAAAAAGAGTAAAAGAAAATAGTTGACTATATTAGCAATATTCAAAGTTAGAGTTGGATAATTGGAAAAAAAAATATTATATTTGTTCCTAATTAGAATACGATTTGGCCAAATAAAAAATCAAATAAAATATTTATCTCCCATAATTAAATTCAAAATCAAAGATAAATAATTAAACTCTAATATTATATTTACTATTGCCACTAATATTGGGCGGGAGCATTAGTAATATGGGCGGGAATGAAAAATTATTAACAGATTAGTTTCTTGTCCATTACTAACAGAGTAACTCACTTTTTTTTTTTTTTTATCATGACAACAAGAAAGTTTGCTACAATAATCATTCAGATTGTCAAATTGAGCTTATCCTTATTGGTGAGATTCCCAAATTTGAGAGTACTAAAAATTATTAAGATTTCTAAACCATTAAATTTCAAAAGATTCCTAAATAAACTAAAACAAGTTATTTTGTTAATTTATTCTTCAAATTTAATAAGACCCCTAAACAAATATTTTTACAGTATTTTTTAAATTTCTTAAATTGTGAGGTCATTACTAATGTATAATTTAGATAAATTATCAATATATAAAAATATAATTTTTTTAAAAAAATTCTATGTATTTTATGTTATTTGAGTTAAAATCGTGTCTTGTCAGGTATAACACTTGCGCCATTTTGGGTTTAGGTTAGGTTGAGTTTGGGTTCCGGTTATTTCGTGTTTGTGTCAATTTGGATATAGTCCGATTCAAATTTAGGTCATTTTGAGTTCATACATTTCAAATTTTGGGCAATTTGAGTTCAATATTTCCTCATTTTTCATTCTAATTAGGTTTAGATTCAGGTTGCGTTAGATACAGTTAAGTTCAAGTTGCTGTTTTTTCTAGTAAGATCGGACTTGGGTTTGGGTGAATTATTTAAGGGTAGATTTTGTCATCCCTACTTGTTTCTAGAGAATCATTTCTTATACTCAGTAGAAGAGGCGTGTACAGACTTGCAGCATATAGTTGTTTGCGGACAATAATTAACGCTGTTCATCCCACCTTCCTTTAGGTATATGATTTTTTAATAAGCTCCGTTCTTTTTATTACAAAAAAAATTGTAGAATTAAAGAAGCAAGTATGCACGTCTTCTCATCCTAAGATTGAAAAGCAAAAAAAAACTGTCCCTTGAAAACGAAGTGGGTTAATAAGATGAAAAGAGAGCTGGAAAAAAAAGAATCTTACTCCATCTGAAAATCAACTTTTAGTTCAAGCTGTATGTGAATTACCTTACCATGGTGGACAAAACAAAAGGATGAGAACTTTTTAACAAAAACATGGAAACCGAACCGGAAGAAAGGGGCATTGGTTTGGGTGAGAGCTTTTTGCGTTTCGACTTGACATTGGTATTGTGACAGAGAAGGGCTCAGCTATTAATTATTTCTTTTTTTTTTCTCCTTTTTTTAATCTTCATCAATGACGATAATCAGCAACTTTAAGGGATAAATAATCTGACCGGGCAAACTAATAACATTTTAATCTCTCATTTTTCTAAAAAAACCTGGTAAGGTACGCTCTAATTAAAAAAATGGTTCAAGTGAAGTTGTAATTAATATGGTCTTGTTACCCTTTTATTTTAGGGATTTTTTTTTGTCCCTTGGCTGCACTTTGAGAAATTTCGGTGGTGAAATGAAATTGGGTCCTGTGCTTTCAAGTTTACTTGCTCTGAGCTGCTTTTTCATTTTTCACTCTCTTGGAATGGTTATTATTTGTCGCATTTTGGTGGTTTCTTTTATTTAGGTGCATATCCACCTAGTTGAGAAACGTTTAGGTTCCGGTAAATATTTTAGGATTAGAAGGGGACTTGGGTCAATTGGAAATTTAGGATAAATCAATCATTTTTATGATAATTATTAATTATTTTCCTTTTATAAATTAATAATTTTGATAATTATTTATTTAATTCCTGGGTTTTTTCTCTCCAAATCCGCTCCATTCTTTCTCCTCCATTATTTCTCTTAATCCTCATTTTCCTCCATTTCAATTTTAAAAGGAAAGGGTTAAAGTTAGTATAATTATCTCTAATTTACAGATTTAATTAGTAACTAAAATTAAGGAGATTGAGATAATTATGGTTATTATCATAATAAATTTAATTATTTTCAAAGCCAAATATAAAATCTTTGTGGAATCCCACCGGGTAATGTTTGTATGGTTATCCCATAAAGATTTCTATGTCTCTCCTACAATTGCTTCAGTCCAAGCAAAGTTTGTGACAAGTCTCTATGAGGGATTGCATTATGTTTCTCCCATGGTTGGTTTTCTCTGAAAAAGTGGGATTTTTACTGTGAGAAATTCAAGGATTGGATATTCAGAGGCCAAATAGAGATTGAATTTGGGAGTTTTGTGGGTCGTGAAACCACATAAAAAAAAACGTAGCGAGAAGACAAAGTTGAGGGAGAGAAACAAAAGATGGTCTTCTTATTTAACGTTCGGTAAGTGTTGGATTTATTCCAAGTAAATATTTAATTTTGATGATGACAAGTGTATTGTGTTAGTGTGTTTAATCTCATTTTATTGGATTAAAATAGATTTATTAAAGTTGTGTTTGATTTCCAAGTATTTCAAGTGTTGTTTCAAAAAAATATGTTTTAAGTTTAAAGATAAAACTTGTTTTTGAAGAGAAGTTAGTAGGTCATAAAAATATGTTGGTGTTTGAATCAAGCTTGATTTCCAAATGACAAGTTTTTTTTAAGTTGTTTCATGTTTAGTCGCTTAAAAAAACAGTTTAATATGTCTTTTTATCACCTAAATCTACCCAGCTTTTAAGTTTATGTTTTAATGTGTTAAAAGGCTTGAATTCAAAGTCTGGAGTTGTTTTCTATTTTTGAAACATCAGGTAACGTGTTAAACTCCGAGTTTAACTTGTTAATCACGAGCCTGAAGACTTCCACCCAAAATTTTCGGCTAACATGATTTCAACCCAAGTTAGAAATATGACTTGGACAAATTAGAAAATGCCACTTGCTCAGATCTGCAAAGCTTTTAATGACCTGTCTCTAGCTGTTTTTTACCGTTAGAGGATGAAATTGAGTTTAACGTATTAAACCCAGAACTTAACATAAAATCTGAAACTTTTCTTACATAAAAGCAGAGTAACGATCACCAGTTTTTCAGAACTTTTTTCATATGTCTCCAGTAACATTTCAACGTCTCTTTGGATCCCAAATAAGTATAAAAACATGAAGAAACACTTTGGAAAGAACTCTTGGCAACTAAAAAAGAGATTTCATCTTCAAAGTGCTTGAGTTTTAGAATAGCTTGAGTTGAGATTGAGCTATTACTTGCTTATCTAGCTTTAAATGCTTTTATTGTTCTTGTAACCTTGTAAACATCATTTGGTAAGATTGAGTTGGTGATGTTTCTGGTTAGTCTATAAGAAAACTAGTGAGGGAAAGGGTGTTAGTGAGGTTTCTAGTTAGCCTCCAGAAAAACTAGTGAGTGGTTGTGGGAGAGAAAACTATCAAAGGAGTGTGTGCTTTTGTATAGTCTTGTGATTCTTAGTGGAGAATAAAACTCTCAAATGGTGAACTTGAGGAGAGGAGTAGGTTCTCAAGATGAAAGACTAAACCTCTATAAAAATTCTCTTGTGCAAGCTTCTTTCCCTTTATTCACTTGATCATTGCTTGGTGATTTATGCTTCTTACCTTGGTTAAACTTGCTTGATCTAAAAAATACTTTAAAGTTAGCTTTTAAAGTAAAATTTAGGTGCATTGTGGTAGTCATTTTCTGGTTAGAATAGATTTATTTATTGCTTCTTAAATTAAGTTTTAGTGTAAGGGTTTAAGAACCCATTTTTGGTGTGTTTTAAAAATCAACTAATTCAGTCCCCTTTTGGTTGCTCATTGGGCCAACAATTGGTATCAGAGCTAATGGCTGTGTTTTCTCAAAATCTAATGATTTTTATACTTAAAGATCTATGGCAACCACTAGTATACATCTTAAGGGGCAAAGTCCATCTAGGATACCATTGTTTGATTCTACAAAATTTAAATGGTGAAAAACTAGGATGGAAATTCACATTCAAGAAATTAATTATGCTTTATTGAGGATCATTAATGATGGTCCTAAAATTCTTATAAAAGTAGTTTATGGTAAACAAGTGCCAAAAGATCAAACGGAATATGAACCAGGAGATGATCTTATGTGCACAATGAATGCAAAAGCTATGAACATTATATATTGTGTAGTAAGCCTGAATGTGTTCAATTTAGTGTCTTGATGTGAAAATGATAGGGACATATGAAACAAGTTATTGGTCACATATGAGGGGACCACACAAGTGAAAGACACAAAGATGTATATGCTTGTGAGAGCTTATGAGTTGTTCACGTACATGCTTGTAAGAGCTTATGAGTTGTTCACCATGGAGCCAAATGAAAGCATCCAAGACATATTTAGGAGATTCAATGAGATCCTAACATCACTCAAGTTACTTGGGAAGTAATATACAGATGAAGAATTTGAAAGAAAAATCTTATGGAGCTTACCTCTATCATGAAAGAGTATAGTTGAAGCCATCAATGAATAAGAAAACATCAAAACCATGCATGTAGATGAGCTCTTTGGAAAATTGTTGACTTATGAGATGGAGCAAGTTGAGGAAAGATTCATCAAGAAAAATAATTCAATAGCTTTGAAGACTCAAAAAGACTACACATCAACAAGTGAAGAGGTAGAGGTTGATGAGGCTCTTTTAGCACAGACGTTTAGCCAGATATTTAAGAAATCAAGAAACAAGAAATTCAAGAGAGAAAAAGATAAGAAGAAGAAGAAGAATTATATGATTTTCTATAATTGCAAGGAGCCCAAGCATCTACAATTTGATTGTCCATTGAATAAGAAAAAAAAGTGCAAGAAGCAAAAGAAAGGAAGTAAGAAGAAAAATGGAAAGGCCATGAGGACATGGAGTGATAGAGACCAATCCTCAATTGAAAGTTCAAATTCAAGTGATTCAAGTGAAGATGTCCACTTGTCCTTGATGATAAATGAAGATGAAGCCTCCTTAACAAATCAAAGCCATTTGTATCTATGTCTTATGGCAAAGGAGGAAGATGAAGTAAACAACTACTCAAGTGACTTTTTTAGCTCATACATATCTATAGGCAGTGAATACTTATAATTGTAAAATGCTTTCAATACTCTTTACAAGAATTCCCAAAAACTTGCTAAATAACTAGGTGAATTGAAAGCATTAAATGCTCATGTGAGTGCACCTGAGGTCGAAATTGTTACGCGTTTGACGGAGCCCAAAAGACAATGCCTTGCCGAAAACACTGTCATCGCTTCCATGGAACCTCAAGCTTTTTTGTGGGCCATTTCTGATGTTTTCAAACCCAGATGCAAGGCCTACACTCACTGACAATGTTATTTCATCAAGTTCTTCCATCATCCTAACCTTGACTGAAGATCTGAAAAATTCATTACCCCTGGTCGTGCAATACTTCCTAAGCAATCAAATAACTTGTTTTGGAGCTCATAATCACATCCCAGAGAAGAGTTCAAAACCATGTCTGCCTGCTTTGTTTTTATTTGTGTCGGAGAATAAGACTGGAGAAGAAGCCTAGGCCACTTGGTGGGAAAAATATGACTTAGACCTTTATTTCATGCTTTATGTTATTTAGGTTACTATATTTTTAAATTTTTCATTTATTATTTTTTTAATTAGAAAATTAATTCATGTGTCCAATAGGCATCTAGGCCTTAGAAATTGCATTATACTTATAGTACGTATGAATCTTTTAGGATGCAAATTAATAGTCACTTTTTATTTCATCTATTTTATTCCTTTTAAAGATTTTTACCATCTAGTAGATGTTTTCTATAAAATAAAACATGCTAGTGTCAAGACAATTCAAATGTATGTCAAGCAGTAGATTTGGCTTAAGATTTTCAAGATATTCAAGGTATGATGCATAATGGCTGCAAAGACTCAAATATTTAACAACAAGCAAGCAGCACACACAACAATTAAATAAAACTAAATTTGTATTTCTAAAAGTTACTCTATAATAATATGCCCTTATATGTAAAATATATAAAATAGTTAACAATTATTACCCTAAAAAAATATGTATTACTCCAAACATGAGGTGTAACAAAATAGAGTGACTAAAGTGAAAGAGATAACACCTTAGTAACCTAAATAATTATAATACATGAAATGAAGGTCTAAATCATATTTTTCCCACTGAGAGGCCTAGTCTCCTTCTTTAGTCTTCTTCTCCGACGTGAATGAAAAAGGAGCAGGCAGACGTGGTTTTGAACTCTTCTCTAGAAAGTGATTACGAGCTCCAAAAAGGGCTATTTGATTACTTAGGGAGTATTGCATAATCTGGGGTAATGAATTTTGGCCAGATCTTTGGTCAATGTTGGGATGATGGATGAACTCGACGGAGTGACGTCGCCCATGAGTGGAAGCCTTGCATTTGGGTTGAAAAATGTCATAAATAGCTCACGAAAAAGCCTAAGGTTTGATGGAAACGATGACAAAGTCGGCAAGCCATGTCTTTTGGGCTCCGTTAAACACCTGACAATTTCAACCTCACATGCACTTATGTGAGCATTTTGCTGGGTCAAGAGACCAAAGTGGCCAATTCTTGAAAGTTTAGGGTTCAAATTGATGCGGTTGGTGGTTTAGGGACTAAACTGTCCAAGTTACTATAATTCAGGGGACCAATAGGCATTTAGGCCTTTATTTAACCAATAATAGTTAAAATGCCTGAACATAACTTAAAATGACGAGTTAGTGTCAGGTTAGCAGCTAGAAACTATATTTTGAGTTGACACGAACTTGACCTTTACTAATAAAGTTAAAAAGGGTTGGTTCAAGCTCAAGTCAAAATTTTCCAAATTGATCCGATTATCATCCTTAACCCAGACATTCTCCGCTCAATCCACATACTTATCCTTGACTGTAACTCTTAAACTTCTTCAACTCTCGCTAATGATAGTAGGCAGGTGGACAAAATCCATAACCCGTGGATATTCATCTATGGCAAGCATGTAAACAGATAAAAATTAACCATAATAAGTGTTGACTTTTCCTTGCCTTTTTCCCCCCCATGTGGGGTTGTTCTATTTTTCTTCCTGCTTTTTTCCGTTCTTTTGTTTCTTTCTTTTCTTTCTCTTTCTTTTTTTTTGCCTCAGTTTATTTTTGCGGCTGGCAGAGGAAAATTAGAAACTTAATTGAAAACAAGTTGGGGCGGTGCCAAATAGTTGAAATTTGACTGGGAGTAACGCGTTATCTTGGCTATAAATAGCCATTCCTTCTCCTCCTTCAGTGCACAATCTGGTAGAAGCTTACTCATTTGTTCTGAGAAAAAGAAAATTGTGTGAGAGAGAGAGATTTATTTTTGGGAAGTGACAAAATAGTAAGATAATTTTGGGGGTGTTTGGGAAATACTTGAGTGCTACTATTTTGGGTTTATGTTATACATCTAGAATTTGTTTTTTGTTTATAGAAGATTCTCTCTCTGTAAGCATACTATTTTTATAGTGGAAGATAATCTCAGAGTTTGTCTCGTGGACGTAGCCCTAAAATTAAGGGTGAACCACATAAATTTTCTAGTGCCATTTTTACTAATCATCTTGCTCCCGAAGTTATCACCCGCTGCGCGGTCCCAACAACTGATATCAGAGCAAGGCCTGGTGTTTATATCTACTTATTGTATGCTCTGTGGTTGCCACTGAAAAGTGGATCTTCTACATCAGAAAATAAGTTAAATTATTATTCACCATTTTTTCTTGATATTGGGTATTTATTAACATCATGAAGGCCAAGACCAGCAAGATGATTAGTCTAAATGGCTCAAATTACCACAGATGGAGAAGCAAGATGAAGGATCTCTTATATGTGACGAAGATGCACTTGCCCGTATTTGGTACAACCAAACCGGAAGACAGATCGGAAGAAGAATGGGCATTCGAGCATAAGCAAGTATGTGGTTTCATCCGACAATTTGTCAAAGATAATGTCTACAAACACATATCTGCAGAAACTCATGCACGGACACTGTAGAACAAGCTTGAGGAGCTGTACGCTTTAAAAACCGGTAACAATAAATTATTTTATCTGACAAGATTGCTTCAGATAAAATACCGGAAAAGATCATCCATGGCAGATCATCTGAACGATTTGCAAGGAATCGTGGAATAGTTATCCACGATGGGCATAAAGTTTGACAATGAGGTACTCGCTCTTATAATGTTGGCTTCATTACTAGAGTCTTGGGAGACTTTGAGAATTTCACTTACAAATTCTACACCAAATGGTGTAGTAAATGTGGAATTCGTCAAAAGTGGAATACTGAATAAAGAGATGAGACGAAGATCGCAAGGATTCTCTTCATCACAGTTAGACCTCCTCGTGGCAGATTCTAGAGGGAGAAGTGAGACCAGGGGGCCAAAGCCAAGAGATAAGAGTAGAGGAAGGTCAAACATATATGCAAAAATTGAATGTCATTACTGCAAGAAAAAGGGGCATATCTAGAGATTTTGCCGAAAACTCAAGCAAGACCAAAAGAAAGACAAACGATCGAAAAAAGATGACAACAGTGATGTTGAACAAACAAATGTTACCAATGAGTTCAATATTGTCCATGATGATGATATTGTCAATCTTGCAACCCATGAGACGAGTTGGGTGATTAATAGTGGTGTTACCATTCATGTCACTTCTCGAAGAGAATTCTTCTCATCTTACACACCTAGGAATTTTGGTGTTGTAAGAATGGGAAATGAGGGTCTTTCACAAGTTACAGGAAAAGGAGATGTTTCCCTGGAGACCCAGAATGGTACACGGTTAGTCCTGAAAGATGTCAGGCATGTTCCAGATTTATGCCTAAATCTGATCTCAACAGGCAGATTGGATGATGAAGGTTACTGCAATACCTTCTTTAATGGTCAGTAGAAGCTGACAAAAGGAACCCTGGTGGTGGCCAGAGGAACAAAGAACTCAAAACTGTACATGATGCAGACAAAGCTCTCCCAGGATGTTGTGAATGCAGTGGAGAATAACAGTATAGTGGAGTTATGGCATAAACGATTGGGTCATATGAGTGAGAAAAGCATGACTCGTCTTGCCAAGAAAAAGACGTTATCTAGATTGGATCAAGTCCATTTGAAGAAATGTGCTGATTGTCTAGCAGGAAAGCAAAACAGAGTGTCTTTCAAGAGTTCCCCTCATTCAAGAATGAAGAATGTGTTAGATCTGGTACACTCAGATCTGTGTGGGCCAATGCCGAAGTCACTTGGTAATGCTCGATACTTTGTGACTTTCATTGATGATCATTCTCGAAAGACATGGGTATACACTCTGAAGTCAAAAGATCAGGTGTTAGAAGTTTTCAAACAATTTCTAACCTTGGTTGAAAAACAAACCGAAAAAAAGCTGAAGTGCATACGAATAGACAATGGTGGGGAGTACATTAGACCATTTGATGCTTACTGCAAAAAGCATGGTATTCGACATCAGACAACACCTCCTAAGACACCGTAGTTAAATGGTTTAGCTGAGAAGATGAACAGGTCTTTAATGGAGAGAGTGAGATGTTTACTCTCACATGCAAAGTTACCTCAGATGTTTTGGGGTGAAGCATTGCTAGCAGCTACTCACGTGTTGAATCTTTCACCGTGTGTCCCTCTACAGTATGATGTCCCAGAGAAGGTATGGTCAGGAAAGGATGTCTCTTATGACTATCTGTGAGTGTTTGGCTGTAAAGCCTACGTGCATATCCCGAAGGATGAGAGGTCTAAACTTGATGTCAAGACACGACAGTATGTGTTTATTAGCTATAGCCAAGATCAATTTGGCTATAGATTTTATGATCCAGCCACAAAGAGGCTTGTCAGAAGCCGTGATGCTATATTTATTGAAGATCAGACCATTGAAGATATTGAGAAAGCTGTGAAGGATGCTTCAAAATCTGATGGTAGTTCAACAAATTTACAGCTGATTCCTCCAACGGCAGTGCAAAGACAGGTTGGAGATGATGATGAAAACGATCAACTGGAAGAAGGTGATCATGACGCTCCCATTGAGAATGAACCAGGTAATGTTGATGATGATGATGTTCATCAACAACCACCAGCACCAGTGGGTTCTCCAATTTTAAGGAGATCTAATAGAGTTAGACAACACTATACTAGATATCCTGAAAATGAGTATGTGTTATTGACTGACGGGGGAGAATAAAAAAGCTTTGATGAAGCTATGGATGATGAACACAAGGAAAAATGGATTGACGCCATGCAAGAAGAAATGAGATCCTTGCATGAGAACAGAACATTTGAGCTGGTGAAGTTGCCAAGAGGCAAAAGGGCTTTGAAAAATAAATGGGTATTCAGAATCAAGTCTGAAGAATCTAATTCACAACCACGGTTCAAAGTCAGATTAGTTGTCAAAGGTTTCAGCCAAAGGAAAGGTATTGACTTTGATGAGATTTTTTCACCAGTTGTGAAAATGACATTCATCTGTACAGTCCTAGGACTAGCAACAAGTCTCAACTTGGAGATTGAGCAAATGGATGTGAAAACTGCCTTCCTACATGGTGACTTGGAAAAAGAAATATACATGGAGCAGCTAGAGGGTTTCGAAGTAAAAGGAAAAGCTAAAGAAAAACTTGTATGGTCTGAAGCAGGCACTCAGGCAGTGGTATAAGAAGTTTGAGTCGATTATGGGGGAGCAAGGCTACAAGAAGACTACTTCAGATCACTGTGTGTTTGTACAGAAATTCTCTGATGATGATTTCATTATTCTATTACTATATGTGGATGATATGTTGATTGTTGGCCAGAATATTTCCAGGATCAAAAACTTGAAGAAGCAATTGAGTAAGTCTTTTTCTATGAAAGACTTGGGGCCAGCAAAGCACATTCTCGACATGAAAATAACAAGAGATAGGAGTGCCAAGAAATTGTGGTTATCACAGGAGAAGTACATTGACAAGGTACTTCAGAGATTCAATATGGACAAGGCTAAAGCGGTTAGTTGTCCTCTTGCTAATCACTTTAGATTAAGTTCCAAGCAATGCCCTTTTACTGACAAAGAGAAGGAAGAAATGGAAAAGGTTCTATATGCCTTAGCAGTTGGAAGTTTGATGTATGCCATGGTATATACATGGCCAGATATTGCTTACTTAGTTGGAATAGTGAGTAGGTTCCTTTCAAATCCTGGAAAGGAACATTGGGCTGCAGTGAAATGGATTTTTAGGTATCTTCGTGGTACTTTCAAAAAGTGCTTATGTTTTGGAAATGTAAAGCCTGTGTTAGTTGGATACACAGATGTAGATATGGCTGGCGATGTTGACTCGAGAAAGTCTACATCAAGTTACCTTATTACATTTGCAGGGGGAGCTGTGTCATGGCAATCAAGATTACAGAAATGTGTTGCCCTTTCAACAACTGAAACAGAGTTTATTGCAGCAACGAAAGCATGTAAGGAGTTGCTGTAGATGAAGAAGTTCTTAAAAGAACTTGGTTTCCACCAGGAGAAATATGAATTGTTCTGTGGTAGTCAGAGCACAATTCACCTTGGTAAGAACTCTTCCTTTCATTCAAGATCCAAGCATATTGACGTAAGATATTACTAGATAAGGAATGCATTGGAGATGAAGCTATTATAGCTTGAGAAGATTCATACTTATGAAAATGGATCTGATATGATGACTAAGATTCTACCAAGAGAAAAGTTTGAATATTACCGACTAGCAGCAGGAATGACGTAACTCCCACATGAGGTGGAAGGGGGAGATTGTTGACTTTTCCTTGTCTTTTTCCCCCCCATGTTTGGTTGTTCTATTTTTCTTCATGCTTCTTTCCGTTCTTTTGTTTCTTTCTTTTCTTTCTCTTTCTTTTTCTTTGCCTCAGTCTATTTTTGCGGCTGGCAGAGGAAAATTAGCAGCTTAATTGAAAACAGGATGGGGCGGTGCCAAATTGTTGAGATTTGGCTGGGAGGAACACGTTATCTTCGCTATAAATAGCCATTCCTTCTCCTCCTTCAGTGCACAATCCGGTAGAAGCTTGCTCATTTGTTTTCAGAAAAAGAAAATTGTGAGAGAGAGAGATATTTATTTTTGGGAAGTGACAAAATAGTGAGATAATTTTTAGGGTGTTTGGGAAACAATTGAGTGCCACTATTTTGGGTTTATCTCATACCTCTAGAATTTTTTTTTTGTCTAAAGAAGATTCTCTCTCTGTAAGGCAACTATTTTTATAGTGGAAGATAATCTCGGAGTTTGTCCCGTGAACGTAGCCCTAAAATTAAGGGTGAACCACGTAAATTTTCTGGTGCCATTTTTACTAATTATCTTACTCCCAAAGTTATCACCCGCTGCGCGGTTCCAAGAGATAGTAAATCATAGATCTTTAACAAATATTGATAAAGAGCATTCGTCACAGATATATCCGCCCTAGCCACCCGTTAAACTAGCTGAGTATGCAAAATTCTATTTTACCCATAAAATTACCAATACCTTAACCTAATCGCCTCTCCATGAATCACTCACTCTCACTTAACCATCCCAAGTCTCGTCTCTTCTCATCTCCGACCACTATATAGCTCACCAGTCAGCGCCATGACATCGTCTGTTCTTTCCCTTTCCCTTCCAATTAGTCATCATCGTCATCTCTTCTTCTGCTTCTCAAGAAGTATCGTTCAACTTCCCAATAAGTCATCATCGTCTCTTCAGTGTATGTGCTTCCTAGGTTCATCTCTGATTCCCTTATTGCCCCCTATCAGAAACAAGATTGAAGGTAAACGGCTACTAGATTCGGCTCCTATATTGCAATTTTTTTTTTCATTTTCTTGCAGCAACTAACGCTGTGTTCCAATTGTCTCCGTGTTTCATCAACAATGTCATATAGCTATTTGCAATTCTTATATTATTTCATATTAATAATAGCGAATATCTAACTGTCTAAGAGAAGACCCGATTGGCTTCACAATTCCTATATTATTTCATATAGTTTTTTTTTTTTGGTCTCTCATTTCTGATTATAATCCTCTTCTTTCATGAGGATGAGATTAAGGAATCTGTTTTCATTTTGGTCTGTCATTCCATTATTAAACCAGGAAGTTATTGCTCTTGAGGAGAAAGAGCTTCAAGCAAGGCCAACAGAAAATTTGCTAGAAGGTCAAAATCTCGCAAGTCATGCTCTGTGTCTACGTCTAACATTTTGCTCTTACATAATATAGGCAGTGGGTTATAATTTTTTGAGGCTGAAGATTGGGAAGCAGCTACTAGGTGGGAAGAAATGAGCAAAATGTACTTCCTTCTTGACAAGGGTGTGTTGTTATAATGTTGCTTTTTCATAGACATAGCATTGCGTTATCACTGTGTTGGTGAAAACTGGGAATTAATATTTTGTTTCCCTCTTTTTATTTTCTTTGGATGCATCAAATTACATAGGTAGACCTTCTCGTTTATTTGCAGGTCTAGCTTTCTGAGACATCTTTGTTAGAGGCAGATGAGGCCAAATTAAAGGAACCCATAGTAAAGGTTAATGAACAAAACAAGTTGATACAGAAGCTGGAAGATGGTATTTTGAAGGTTCGTTAACTGATTCATTCAGTTTTAGAATCACAAATTTTTCCAGTCAGATGAATGTGGCAGCATTTCCTAATAATCTGCCTCTTTATGTACTACGAACACAGAGAATTTGTTTGTGCAGCTTGTGATCATCAAAATTGGAATTTGTAGTTTTTTTCCTTCAAAATGGCTACTTGGTCTGTTTCGTACGGCCTTTCCTTTTTCCTTTTCAAAATACCCAACAAGGTCACAGTTAAAAATATCAGAGGGGCAATTTATTTGACGTTTGGAATATTTCAGAGTGGTGGCACCATACCTTCTAAGGTAACGTTTCCTGCTTGCTGCTTTTTGTATTAATGAACCATTAGCGGTGGATTCTCTGAAGTACGAGAAGTCATAGGCAGTGGTTAACCTAGGATTTTAGGCTCGTGGGTAGGGGCAAAGCAGAGGTGAGACGAGCGACGATTAAAATTTAAGAGAAAA
Source organism: Aquilaria sinensis (assembly GCA_005392925.1). Classification (NCBI taxonomy): domain Eukaryota; kingdom Viridiplantae; phylum Streptophyta; class Magnoliopsida; order Malvales; family Thymelaeaceae; genus Aquilaria; species Aquilaria sinensis. Next base: position 58,656 of record SMDT01002378.1, read on the forward strand.
ATATTATTTAAATAATTATTTATAAAAATTAAATTTTATAAAAAGTTATTTAAATAATTATTAGATGTATATGGTATTAAAATAATATCTATTCTAAATAAAAATTAATAAAATAATTACTTTGCTTTGATTAATCATCACTGAAGTAGTTTAGAGGGGAGAAAGGGACATAGAAATGTTGAAAGAGAATGGTTTGGGATAAATATGTAATATTTCAGATATTAGGTATAAATTTGTAATGAAAAGTAAAGATTTAGTACTGTTTGCGCTATTTACCCTTTTATATTCTTTAGCCGGGAATAAAACAGATAACTGGTCCTTAATTTCTTTTAAAATGGCCAACCTAGTACCTTATATTTAAAAACTCACAAAAGTCTCGGGTGGTAGTGTTTGGGATGGATATGCAATGTTTCAGAGGTTAGATGAAAATTTGTGATGAAAAGTAAAGATCTAGAACTGTTTTCTCTATTTTCTCTTTTATATTCTTCAAGCAGTTTGGGGGAGAAAACACTTAACAAGTCCTTATTTTCTCACAAAATGGCTAACTTAGTACCTTATATAAAAAAACTTACAAAATTTTCAGGGGGAGGGGGGGGACAGTGGCACCCCCTGCCCCAAGGTAGTTCCGCCCCTAGTCATGGGAGGAAGTTGGGTTGTCCTGGCCAACATATTAATGCTTAAGAAATATGTATATCTACTTTCTCCCACTAAAGAATGGCATTTTAAGGGATTGGGAATGTTCAAATAACTGAATTTAGTGCTTATTTCCGTGCAGTCTTTCATGCTTTGCCTTTATTTTTACCATCTACTTGTTATTGGAATTAAATTTGGAAAGACAATCATATCACACTCATAGAGGTGTATCTTGTTTATGTTTTAGCAATAGAAATTATGAGGATGATGTTCTTTTCCACTTTTAGAGAGTTACCTTTAATTTATGTTGGCCTAAATCACTTTTGCTTTCTTGAATTATATTGACTTAGGCTTTTTCATCCCTAAAATTTGGCGTTTTGTAACTTAGTTTCTCAACTATAAAATGTAAAGCACTTTTCATCTTTAATTTGTTAACTCGGTTAACACTATTATATTTTTCATGGTTTAGTGACCTGATTGTAAATAAGTAAAGCCTTGGTTACGAAGTTGCCAAAAGATGTAGCTTGAAGCATTTAATGACAATTAAAACACAAACTTATTAGAAGTTTCAAAATTATAATTAAAAGATTATTCAAATATAAGGAAGGTTGGAAACAAATTTTCACTGAAACAATATATATTTTTTCAAGTAATATAATTAACTCCATAAAAATATAATCAATTACAAAATTAATTTTAATTACAAAGAAAATTTTTATTGAAAAAATAAATAATGATGCATTTTTCAAGTGATATAATTAATTACAAAAAATATAATCAATTATAAAATCAATTTTAATTACAAAGAAAATGTACAAGGAGGTTGCTCGAAAGGGGAGGCCTATGAAGCCACCGATACCCCGATATCAGAGGCCGAGAAGAGAAAGATAAGAGAAGGGCAATCGGAAATTAGGAGTGGAAGTAGCAGCTGTTGACCTGGATGCCGATGGTTTTCCCTCCGATTCCCTCACTTGCAATTGGAAATTAGGATTGGAAGAAGCAACTGTCGACCTGGACGCTGACGGTTTTTCCCCCGATATTCCTCACCTTTAACTCCTCCACCGTGCCAATTATTGACGCTGACGCAGTCCTTTCCTCTCCCAAATCTCCTCTCATCCTCCGTCCTGGTTTGCCCCATTCACCACCCTGCGAGATAACTAGTAACTGTGGCTTCAAAATCTCATCCTCCGTCCTGATTTGCCTTATTTGCCAAAGCATTTACCATCGTGACGTTCCAATTTGCAGCAGGAACAGAACAGCTCGAAGCTATAGTGCAGAAACGGTGGCGGACAGGGACTAGGGGCCTTATGATGGGTGGCGACGACGGCGAGGTTGCAGCTGCAGAGGAGGAATTGTGAGCGGGGCTTAGATTGCTAGATGTGAAAATATAGGGTATAAAATAGAGAAACTAAGAAGTTGAGTGACTAGACAAGTGGGTTTATTTTTTCTATGGGTTAGTCAATCAACGGATTAGACGGTCAAATGGGCAAAGTGCTCAACAGTTTATAGTTGAGAGACTAAGTTGCACCGAGCCATAATTTAGGGACTCTTTTGGGCAAATTGACATAATACGAGAGAGTAAAAGTGATTTTGGGCATTTATGTTTGACTCATGTAAACTAGATCTGCTGGAAACTTGTAATTGACCTTTTGGTTATTCTTTTCATTTATTCTCCTGTTCTTTGGATAATCCTTAACAATAACTGTTATAAATGAAGTTGTGAAGAAGATATCAGAAGAAAGTGTTAACAGATTCATGACATAACTTCTGTATATTCTGAGGAAGGGGAAATAGAATCAATTTGATTTTTTTGGGATCAAGTTCATGTTTTGTACTTGTCAAATCCTTGTCTTGGGGATTTATAGTGCTAGTTGATGTCAATGTTTTATTGAGCGAGAAGACCAATGTTGAGAGACATAAATAGGTCTAATATTTGTATCTGAATTATCTCAAATGAATAGTTTGGTCTTCATCTTCAATAACTTTTAGATATACAGTGTTTCTCAGGATTCGAGTTATATGTGCAACTGGTGGGTTCCTACTTGTCCGGATTTGTATATGTGTTTCGGTTTGCCTGAAACTCTCTTGTTTGCTTGTCTTTTATGTTGTGTTGAAGTGGAAACTCGTGGCTAAAACTTCTTTACTAGTTGCTGCTCAACTGAAACTTAAAAGAAAAAATTCACATCTATGATGGATTAGCTAACGTATCGCTTATTATTTTTTTCTTTCATTTTTTTTTTTTGTTTCTCTTCTTTCACATTCAGCCAATCCTCGATCGACGGATAAGAGACCGAATAACAACAGGTTATTAATGTCGTACCTGGTAGATGGTATTGTGGCAGAGATGATTTTGATTCACATAGTAACAAAACCTTCATTCCGTAGCATCTAACTATCAGCACTCTTTCCTCTCCAGCAGATAGAGCATCGGTGCTCGTGTCGACTTCAGATAACCAGCCATCCCACTTCAAAGCGGGCAAAATTTTCTGGAAATAGTTTATGATGGAAGGTTTGTCTCTTATGATGATAAAACCTTCTGGCCTTACTATTCTGTCCATTTATGGAAAAGATCACATCTCCGAGGATACGTTAAAAAGCCTCACACTTACAGAATTAGCAGCACAGACAGATAAATCCACCAGCCTATATGGAGTCGGAAAAAAGCTGACAGGAAGAAGTATTAAAGCAGTAGAAGAAAAAGGAAGCGACATGTACCACAGCTAAAATTTGCTAGGCTTGAGTCTCTCAGAAAGGCAATAAAAGATTCAACAGTTGAAATAAGATAATCTGGAAAAGAACTTAATACGTGTCAAAATATGTCATATCTACCATCTAGCTGCGACCAATGGCGGAACCAGAATTTTTGGTTTGGGGGGTGAGCCCAAAGGATAGTCGACCAAACCCGGAGGAGAGGGACGGCATCGAGGCGGCGCAAAGCTGGAGATTGGGACTAATTCGTATTAATTCAAATATTAGGGCGCAACTCAACAAAGTGAAAATTTTGGAGGACTAATAGTGCATTAGGTCATGTTAGATTAAGGCTAGAGGGAATAATTACTCATTTGGTCACTGTTTTCTTTAGTACCTACCTCCCTGCCCCCCATCTTCATATTCTTCCATTATTTCTGGGGGGCAAAAATGCATTTCAAGTCCCTAGTTTCTCTTGAATTAACTAATTAAGTACCTATATTTAAATTTTTTCAAAATTTTCGGGGGGGTAGCAGCACCCCCTGTCCCTTAATAGGTTCGCCCCTGTTTATGACACCATCTTTCAAACAGAAGACAACTCTATTATGTTATCCCCTTATCATGCCAGAAGAATCCACCATCAGGAGAATAAATATGACCACCTACTTTTGGAGGTCAGAACGTCACATGGCCATGGAGTTGTTATAGCCCAAAAACAGCGAACATTTTCCTTCATTCATCATCTTGGTCAGGCACAAGCATTTGTTGCTGCAAAACCAACTTAAATATGTTAAACCCTGTTGTTTGGACCATGCTGTTTCAACCAAATCCAAAATGCTTTTCAATCACCATCAGCCTATCTTGGCACCCAAGCAGGTACAGCAAGCTTGCATGTGAAAAGCCTATAAGATGTATTCTACAAATATGGAGCAAGCCTATAGGATGGGGTAAATTGCACCCATGGCCCCTAACCTTTTATTATTGTCCTATTTTGGATCCTAACCTCAAAACTTCGCATGAGACGTTCTCAATGTCAATTCTTTGTTTTCCTTTAGATAACAAAAAGTGTTAAAAATAACAGAAATGGCTACGTGGCATGCCAATTTTGGATAGTTGCCCACGTGGCACAATGAATCACCAGTTATAGATGCCCACAATTAGCCACATCAAACATTTAGGACTTATGTTACAAAAAATGAAGAAACTTAGAGCCTATACAAGGTTAGCCTACATCTCTCCTTCCTCCTCCCTCCTCCGCTGCTCAAGCCTTTCCTTGCCTCCTCTTGTTGCACGACGTTTTGATGCCTTCTAGCTTCCATCCACCATCATCAGCCTTCCTAGCTGACCGGCCTCTATCTGCCCAACGCTACACCACACATCCTAGACGTTGCCCCTCTGCCGTCCGTGCTAAGCCGAGGGAGAAGAAAGGAAGGACGATTTGCCTCCATCTCAACTGCTTCTGGTTCATCGACTGCCTCCACTACTCCTGGTCATAAATCAAACCTGCAACCTAACCCATCTTCCACCGTCGACCCAGTAAAGCATTTGGGTAAATTGCACCCGTAGCCGAAATCGAGGATTGGAATCAAATGAAATCGGGGGTTGGCATTGGAGAAAATCAGGCAACAATCAGCCGAGGTAGGAGGAGGCAAAGGAGGGCTGGAGGCGGCAGGGGAGGGAAGAGGAAGGATAGATGTGAGCTAACCCTGTACAGGCCCTGAATTTCTTCATTTTTTTGTAACATGGGCCCAAAATGTCTAATTTGGCCAATTTTGGGCATCTGTTCCAAGTAAGCATGCCACGTGGTCATTTCCATTATTTTTAACACTTTTCGCCTTCCAAAAGTCTAAAATGGAACAAAAAATTGAGATTGAGGATGTCCCATGTGAAGTTTTGAGATTAGGATCGAAAATAGGACAATAATAAAATATTAGGGGCCACAGGTGCAATTTACCCCATTAGGGTGTGTTGTACAAATTCCCTAAGACCCTGAAACCAGGGGTGTATCTATTCAAGGGCGGGAGGGGGCAGCCGCCCCCCCTAAAATTTTAAAAAATTTTATTGGGTACTTGGATATGTGATATAATTGTAGAAAAATTAAAGTTAGGTACCTATATGTAAGTTTTATAATTAATAAGGGGCTCTAGTATATTTTATCCATTTAAGGTCTCTCTAATTGAATAAATTACGTGATAGTCCTTATTCTTTAATTATTATTTCCTTTTAGTCCTATCCTATTAAACATTCTGTTTTGGTTCCAAACATATTAAAAATATTTTGTTTTAGTCCTAAATTTATAAAAAATGTTTCATTTTGGTTTCATTGCATGAAATTTGTTAACTCAAAGTATTTGTCTGATAACAACTTTTTAGATCATAATTTGGACTATCCGGTAAGTGCTATAAAATAAATTTAATTTGTATAATATTTTTTTATAATTAATAGAAAATTCAAATAACTATTTTTACTCTATAAATTGAACTTAATTATTATAAATTTTTGAATTCAATGTGTCTATATATGTAAACTGTCTAATGAATTTTGAGTTGTAAACGTTTGAAATAAACTTAGTTATTATACACTTTCAAATTTTATATGTCTATATATAATATTATTTAGTATGTTCTATTAGTGATTGTAAATTTATACATGCTAATAACCCATTTCACATCACCCCCAACAAATGGAATTTCTGGCTATGCCCCTGCCCGAAACAGGGATGCACTAACCATGAGAAGATCCACAGATAAGCTTTCCCCGGACCTCCAGCAGCTCAAGCCAATGAACCTACAAGAAAAGGGAATGAACACATAAAATCAATAGTAGCTGTCAATTTTTAAATTCACTGTGTTTAACTTCCAAAAATCAAAACATTACAACAGAGTTACAGAACTAAGGATGAATGAAACTCAGTTCCAGCCAAAGAGAAAAAAGAAGCCTGCTTACTCATAATCAGGTTGAAAGCGAAGGAATAGCATCACACTGATCAGAGATAATCACTAACCCAAATGGAAATTTAGGAGAGAGCGCAGGAACTGAAAATTCGACAGCCACTAGTTTCCAAAGCCAGAGCGGTCAACATCCCAAACTCTAAACTCTAAACAACAATTTTTTACCCAAAACAACAGAAGACGTGCTCGTTGGGAGAATTGTGTCGAAAGTCGCCGCATGGCACGACCAGATCGCGAAATCATAACTGCTGGCTGAGCCTGCTGGTGAGGGAGCTGGTTGGTCCAGGACTCCAACATCTCTGTGTTCGTTTCAATTGTCTTGTTATTTAGAGGGTAAATGTCCTTATTAGTCCAAAACCTTTTACTGTTATTGCAAAGATATCCCAAACCTTTCGCTGTCAATTTATTTTCTACTTCTTTCCTTCCTATAGAGACTACTACTACTACTACTACTAGGAATAGGAATCCGGAGAATCTAGACCTTGATCAAACTTGATACACAAGAAAAGAGACCTATAAAACCCTACTCGGCTCCCCTAACCCTATTCATAAACCACTCCACAAATAAACCGATCCTGCAGAGAAGAAAACCCTAACAACACCCACTCCCTTCGCGGACGCTACTACATATTCAGGTCTCAATTCCATCGGAGACCGAATCGAGCTTCTTCTTCTTTTAATTTCGTGGGTGGATCGGAACTCTCATTCTTTGCGATGGTAGCGCAGTTCAAAAGAGTCGGTGTCCGTGATTTTCCATGGGGCTGCGGCCCGATGGCGGCACTCGCTTCTCAAGATACTAGAACCGAATCCATCTCTGATTATGATTCTGAATCGGAGGACCCGATGGAGGAAATCAGAGATTTAGATAAACCAGGCCTCTCAGATGTCACAGCTTCTCCCTACTCGATCCGTAGCTGTAGCTGGACTTCTGATGAGTTTGACTCGCTGTCTGATCCACAATCTCTGTGCTCACCCATGTGTGATGACGTAGAGGATGAACACGGGTTGGGAACTGAAGGCTGTTGTGAATTTTCAGAACCTGATGTGGATGGACCGGTGCAGAAAGATGAACAAATTAAGTCGCTTGGGCGCGAGTACAAGCCTAGAGTTTATCCACCTCGCAGAAGCGTGTCGTGTTTCCGGGATTTTCCAAAGGGATGGAAGGAACAAATTCGAACAGGGATGAATGACTCTGACGAATTGACGGACGTCGAAGAATTGCAAGGGAGCTCCTCTAACGTTTATGATCAGATCAGTGATTGTGTTCAACTAGAGTGTGATGCAAGCAAAGCAACAAACGACGAACATGTCCCACAAAAATTATGTGAAAATTTTAGTGAGTCTCCAGGGGTAGATGTTGTTCACAAGAACATGGAGATCACTCCACCGCGGAGGCAGATAGTGCTGGGGCTCATGGCTCCATCTCGCTATATCAACCTGCAGGACAGGAGCCATTCTGTATGCGGAGACCGGAAGAACAACAAAATCTATAACTTGAGGAGATCAAATAAAACTACGGAAGGGAGCTGAAGCGCAACTGAGAAGGTGCTTACAAGTAGACAAAATTAGTGCAAAAGATCCTTTTAACTTTGTTAAAGGAATTAGCAATTTGCAACTTTAATTGACTTCCTAGTGGTGTAGAATTCTCAGATTTGATACGTATTTCCTTGCTGTAAAGCAAAAAAGAGTGGAACAAATATACAAGTCTCAACTGCTAAATTTACTTGTGCTCGCAATTCCTGGTTGCCTAAGACGCACTCTATGGGCGAAATGAACTCCTTTTCCCTTAAGAAAGGTCTCCGTTCCGAATCTTGCCAATGAAGAAATGGGTTCTGGGAGAGCTCTGGATTAGTTGCTGTCCAATGCGGCAACTGATACCGACGATATTATTGAAAAAAGAATTGAAAAAGGAAGGGGATAATTAGATCGAATAAGTATTGTTTTTTTTCTCGTCTCTTATTAGAGTCAAACAACAAAAAAATCCTTGAGCACTAGAATTTGGTTATTGGCTAATAGCTTAGGGATGTCCAGACTTTTGGGCAAAGTTTTTTTGTCTCCAATTTAGTCCAACTCTTCCAAGTTTTAACCAGGACAAGGCGAGGCATTTTTTTTCGACAATTAGCAAATACAACAGAGCAAAAATTGCACTCGCAAAATATGAGAACCAAACCAAATGTGTAGCAGAAAAAATGAAGAGAATAATGGAAAACAAACCTACATTCCAGCATGAAATTTGGACAGGGTGGGGTACAATTGCAAGCGGCCTTTTCCTCGAGGACGTTCACTGATTTTGTGGTCGAGAGAATCTCTCCTGGCATGCATCCGGATCCACAACATTGGTAAGAGTTTGTCTTACCCCTTGACAGTGACATGTCAATCTTTTCTTAAACCTAACTCGAGCCCCGATTTTACAAGCTCAACTAACTCGGGCCCAACCCTAGTACAAACTTATGGAATCGAGCCTCAATTCGATACACCCCCTAGACAAACTTGCAGCTAAGCACAACTAACAAGCTATTTTTCCTCCTCAATACCGAGCTACATGAATCCGCTACATCAAATACAAGTATACAACCTCAAATCCAAAGGCAAGAAGGTAAACTGTGGCAAGGCTTTGAGAAAGATTGAATTGTTGTCAGTAAATAAATTACAGGTATCAGTCAAAAGAATGAGATTACCGATAAAACAAAGGAGGACCCCAGACCATTCACAACATCCTTACGGGAGAAATTACATGGCAAAATCACCCAGGCTTCATATCAACATGACCACAAATACATTCCTAACACTAAGACACTCTCACAATCACAAACCTGATACTGCATTCATCTAATCTTCAGCCGGAAGTAAAAGCAAAATATCTTGAAACCATGACTCAGCGAGAGGCGAAAACAACAGCATAGATGATCATCAGCACCGTGAACGCAAGCCTTGACCTACTGCCCAGCATTGATGTAGCAAAAGAGATGTCTTGTGGCCTAAAAAAGCAACGAAATACAGCCAAACAGTTTAGTTCCAATCACGAGGCATTAAGGAAGACCTATCTTAACATTACACAAGGGCCATTTTACTTACTTCTGGAATCTGCTTAGGGCACCACAGAAGAGTGCATTGTCTGGAAGAGGAAACTCAGTTTTGTTTGTGGCCTCTGGATTCACAACCCTGACATATGTTTCTTGGCCAAGATACCAGGAGTCAAGGTTTTCTGTTCTCAGGTTCCAGATTCCGACATTATCAAGTGATACCAAGATTGCAGTCCAAGCACCAGGATAAACCTGGAGAGCAGAAGAGATGTCAGGGTCAAGACTAAATCATGAAAAGATCATTCATGGTGATCAAAGTGCTTTTGTGCAGAGCATGCATTACAGGAAATATAAACCATATGAATTACCATGACAAGCAGGAATTCAATAATTGGAATGGATACCATTAACTGTCAAAATTTAAGAAGTAAACAAAGAAAAGGGAGAACAAGAACTGGAAAACCGCAATAACTACCTGTATTGTGGAGCGAGCAATACCGTCCCATTTATTGTATGTCCCCCTGCTATTTTCACTCCACTCACCATAATCCATGCTGCAAGAACAAAACATTACAGAGAACTAATGCATAAGGAAGCCAATGCTGTTGATTACTATGTATGGACAATATTTACATGAAGTATAGCTCATACCCAACAACAAAAAAGGCATATCCACTCATGTGATAGCTCTGCACCTTGGTGTCATTGTTTTGGAGGATGACTTCCATAAATCCCTTGTATGTTCCATTAATAACTGATGTTTCCAACCGAGGTACCCCCATAAGTGGCTTAGTGGGAAAATCAAGCTTATAGACTCCCTTAATTTTGTACCAATCAGCAAGACGGATTGGTGTAGAAGGATTGCTGAAAGAAATCCCACTAAGTGCCGTTCGTTGTTTTCCATTAATTGTCACAGGTGGCTTGTTTTTCAACACATAGATTTCAGTCACATTGATTGAACCATATCTAAAAGAACCCTGTGGATTAGGACGAGCTCCACTGGCAGATACATTCCATCTATGACAAGAATAAAAAAGGGTAACCAGAATCAGTTCCCTCTTGGGCAAAAATCAGGATCAATTAACAAAGTAAAACTTAAAGTGATCTCAAATTTAGATGATATAATGAATTTCATACTGTATGTATAATGGATTCCAATACTCTAATTTGTCACAAAAATAAAGTTTGATGAGACATTCTGGTGCTGTGTATACCAGTTTAACTTTATTGAGCAAAAACTTTGCTCCTCAAGTATGTTGACATTTCTCAAAACATACAGGCTTGTTTTCTATTGCATTGAAATTAATATTTCTATATCATTCTGGACAACAACCATTGAACAAAGACCTCACGGAATTTGATTTTCAAAGCTTTTAATTCATCATGATGCCTGCAAAGTAAACAGACTAACCTGATTGATCTTGCTTGGTTCATGGAGAAGGTTTTGTCATACTGATCATTTGGAGGATCAGGGAGGGGACCTGCTGCCTTTCCCTTGGAATTTGTATAGTGCAAAATGCCAACACCAGTGACCCTCTGCCACAGCGATTCATTTACAAATCTAGCACTTGCTACAATGTAGTAATCTGTACTAGCATTCTGATCCATAGTGACCAGAAAGGAATTTGATTGTCCAACATGTATGTCTAAGCTAGTGTAATTCTGCTGCACAGTGTATGAACCCTCTGTCTCGGCAAGAAGCAAATTGTGGTTCTGAATTCTGAAGTTCAAAGAGGTTGATATCCCAACATTGTGAACCCGGATACGATAAGTTTTCCCTATCCAACCATAACCAGTGGCGGAACTAGGATTTCGGTTCAGGAGGGCGAGCCCGGAGGAGAGTCGACTAAACCCGGAGGAGAGGGACGGCATCGTGGCGAGGTAAAGCTAGAGATCGGGAGTAATTCGTATTAATTCAAAGATTAGAGTGTAACTCGTACAGGTTGAAAAATATGAACGACTAATAGTGCATTTGGGCCATGTTAGAATATCTGTTTAAGACTAGAGGGAATAATTACTCATTTGGTCACTGTTTTATTTACCTCCTACCTTACTGCCCCCCATCTTCATATTCTTTCAATATTTCCTGGGGGCAAAATGCATTTCTAGTCCCTAATTTCTATTGAATTAACCAATTAAGTACCTATATTTAAATTTTTTCAAAATTTTCGGGGGGTTGCGACCAAAGCAAACAAGCACAGCGGCCTAAAACATCAGCTCAGAATTCAGAAAAGTTGAGAGTTACTTGGATGTGAAAAAGTATAATAGCAAACAGGTGCATGAGATAAAAAATCTCAAGAAAAAAGAGGACAAGAGCAATTATTAGTTAAGCAACAAGAATAATTAAAAGGATAATGGGTTAAAGCAACAAGAAATAAAAATTATAACATTTAGCCCAAATTAGCCCATACTCTTTCTTGGGTTTTCATGGTGGCAATAATCCAACACACTGAAGTCAAGAGGTTAATTACGGAAATTAATTCCAAAGTTGTTTGTGAAAATGCCTAAATAAATAAATATTTTACCTCCCCTATTCAAAACCAATCTAACCCACTAGGCGCAGTAATTGAATCAAAATCGAATACTCTATGTAGGATTGGATGCAAATGGCGTCACTTATAAAAGCTATGCAACTTCTAGTGTTTTGACTTCAAACTAACAGTGAAGCTTTTCTCTTCTCCAAGCATCCAAACTTCGACATAGTGACTCAACATTAACGCGAAAAAGAGATACCCACTGGCGACCACTCCAAAGACTATGTACAATTGTACGTAGAATTGGCACACTTAGGTTTTTGTCGAAGTAGATGTTAGTGACAACTCTGGTGTTGGGAGTGCAGATGAATCTAGAGAGGCACTAAAGGCATTATAGATTTAACGACATATGAGGATGGTGGTGCAAATGGTTAATATAAAAGATACAAGTATCAAAGTTATAGATAAAATTGTTCAAGATAAAACTTGTCATTTCTTATCTCACTTACAAGAAAAAATAACAGAAGGACTACCGGTAGGACATGAGGCAAGAGCTAGAGGACTTTATGACCACAAAGGTAAGGTAAGGGACCGGTTTGGGAAAAATGCCAAGTTAGGGGACTATGGTTGGATTTTACGCATAGCTATAGTTTGTTATTTAATTCACTATATCAATTTTGTTGAATTTTCAATTAACTTGTTCATCAATTAAAACTCGATAATCTAAGAAGCTTAAAATTTATTTTTTTAGATATTTTTCAAAGATTAGATATTTTAAAGTGCAAGATGAGACATAGAGCAAGCATAAAAAAAGATAACAAACAAAGATTCCGACAAACATTATGCATCCAGTTGGAGTATGAGTATAACTCAACCTTTCAAACTGCTTCAGATACTTCTCACAGCCGCAATTCGGCTCAACCTTTGTATACTTTAGAGGTTTTCTAACTTTGTGGAATCGAATGAGTTAGCCCTTAATCTATGACTCAGTATAATTTGATCCTCCAATTATATTAGTTGTTCAATTAAGTTCAACAATTTTTAGTAATTTGGGAAATTAGGTCGAAGCATAGAAGAAGGCAACGTTTGTCGTAGAAAACAATGTTTTTGTCTCCATTTCTATAATTTATTGATGAAAAGCAATTGCAGTATGAAAACCTCTGAAGCAACCTCTGGTTCCAATTTTTGATGAACCTCTGGAGCAACCTATGAAAAAACACAATTTTTTTTATTTTGATGACTTCGAGGATGGTGCCGGTTGAATGTGCAAGAAGCAAAAGGTTAAAGAAAGCAAAAAAGGCATTTCTTGGCCTTTAATTTCGCTCACTTTGACTTTGACAGAAACCTAGGAGTTTGGGGATATGATGGAGCACGTGGACGAGGTTAATTTCGCTCTCGACGGCCTTAAGAAGTGCTAGCCTCTGTGAATCAGGCAGGTAAGCCTCTTGTCATTGCTTTCAATTTGCATCACCCTGCAACAAAAGAGGCTTTTCCCAGGTTTATGCTATTTATCTCATCTCATCTCAATCTCGACTTTCATTAGAAGGGCTGGTATCGTAGGTAGATTGGAAGGGCTCATTTCAAGCAAATTTGAGTTTGGGTGGCACGCATTTCAAAATTAGGGTTTCAAGAACTAGAATAAATTTTGATTGGTTCAAATATCTGTTCACAAAATAGGGACTTTACAGTTTTGTGGCGCAAAGGATGGAGTTGCCAGTCGATGCTTAGGAGTAATAGGGCCAGGAACACGATCGTCTTATTTCTGTCAATTCAGCATCGTTGGATCTTATGGTCTTTTTGATCAACACCCATGACTTTACGCCCTATCCCGTCATTGATTTTGATCACAAAAGGTTCAGCCGCCGTCCTAAGGCCCTATTCGCCACATGTGTGGCCCCAAGAACCCTTGCTATTTCTAACTTAGCTTTCCGTCTTTCAAATGTTCCAAAAAGTGACAATTTAATAGGGGGTCTGGTCACATGAGAAGCAATAGGTCCATTTAGACCAGATTGTGCTGCTAATTAAAGTTTAAGGACAAAATCAAACCGAACCATAGTTAAAAGACCAAACTGTCTGATTCCCCAGAGTTGAATGACCATTTAGACATTTAAGCTAAAAACTAAAGATGGGTAAGTAATACGTGGATGGACCAAGACATTGCTATAAACTTGAGAAGATACTGCCTTACTACCACATCAATTTGCATTAATGAGGCCGTGTTAACGCATTTTTGTATTTCGAGTTGAGTCACACCCGCGACCCAGTTTGTAAAAAGACAAAGTTGCCCCTATCATCCCAGACCATATCCATTGACCTCTGTGTCACTCATTTTTTCCACCATCTTGTATTTTCACAGATTTTCTTGCACTCAGCTATGTCTAGCTTGTTACGAAGATGACAACTTGACCTGTACCAACTAGCATGTCAGTCTTATAAACTTGGCTCAGCGACTATTGATCTTAGATGTAAAGGTGGTCAAGCGTGCAGAAGGTCAATAATCGCGAAGGTTGATGGAGTTGATGGAGTTGATGGAGTCTTAAAGCTCAATGGGGTCGTGAAGGTCGATGGTGGTAACGATCGATCTCAAACGTGGGGTGGTCAACAGTTGCAAAAGTCAACTAATGGAGTCGCGAAGGTCGATAGAGGCTAGTGAAAGGCTGAATCTTGCTTGCAGAGAGACTAACGGGAAGCAAAATGGGGTCTAATGTAGCTGGACGGCAATGGAGTGTAGGCGGTGGGAGTGGGTAGGTCTGAAGGAAGGCGAAGTAGTTGGAGGAATAGGTGGAGTTGGGATAGAGTTTGAAATGGGTTGACTGTAATTACTTCTAACTTTAAGAGCAATTAGAAAATAATTTGCAAGTGGGTCATGGGCATGGCAAAAAAACACGTTAATGGCTTTGTATTAAGCTAAAATGAACTGGGCCTTATTGTACATAAAGCCAGAAGCTTGTAAGGGTTCAAGCTTTCAATTTCTATTGCTTCAAAGTGCTAATTGCTAAAGCTAAACTTTTGGATACCCATTCATCATCTAAAATAGTACTATGTTAATATTCCATACCAAATTAAACCTATGAGGCAATGAAAGATTAAGCTGGAACAAAGCAAGCAGAAGCACAACCAAAGACTTTTTTGAAAAGTGAGTAAATTTATGTCACTTTCAGAAAAAGTTCCTAAAAAACAAACCTAATTTGCTAGAAATACTAATTTGAAAGATGGAACGCAACTTCTAGCAATGTATGCACTTAATTGACCAATAATATAACTCAAACTACCATCCCCATTCGAGATCTATGAAACCAAGTTTACGCAAACAAAATAGAATAAGGAATTGATTGAAGGATTTGTCTCTAAAATAGATAAACGTTGACCGAAAGATAAGGGTAGAGTAGTGACGGTGATTGTTGGCGAACAATGAATGACAACAATGAAGGATGGCGAACGGGGACAATAGAGGGCAACAATGAACGACGAATGGCAGGTTAAGGAGGGTAGAAGTAGCGACTACTAAGGGTGAGGGGAGACAAGAGTGACGGCTAGGGATAGTGAGGGCAAGGCTGAGAAATGAGGTTTGGGCGAATAGCAACGACTACAGTGACGTGAGGCTGAAAAAGTGGCGGCTGTAAGTGATTAGGTTTAGGGTTAGGTATGTATGGGTATGTGGGTGGGTTGGGCTAGGATGAGAATGAGAATCGGGTTAATTTTGGTTTAGCTTGAACCAACTTGATTTTGACTTCTCAAAATCGGGTCAGTTCCAAGTCAACTTGAATCACACATTACTTCTTATGCTAATTAAGGGTAAGCATGAGTTGGGTAAACCCGAAACCTAACCCGAACCACCCTCATTGGATTAGATTAGACTAGGTAAAAATAGACCATAGTTCGTGGGTTGGTTCCACATAGTTTTTGGGTTGGTTCTGATTCTTTATGGAACCAATGTGTGTGTGTGTGTGTGTGTGTGTAATTATATAATAAAAATTATAGTATTACTAATATATCTGTATATATATGTATTTCTTTAAAGAATTATGATAGTTATGGAAACATTCACAACTTGATTAGAATAAAATGGCTACATTCACAACTAGTTTAGAATGAAACGGAAATAGTCACAACTAGTTTAGAATGAAATGGAAACATTCACAACTTCTTTGGAATGAAATGGTAGCATTCACAACTAGTTTAGAATGAAATTGAAACACTCACAACTTATTTCGAATGGAAACATTCACAATCGGCTTGGAATTTCCACTCACAATCTGCTTATAATGAAATGGAAACATTCACAACTAGTTTGAAATGAAATGGAACAGTCATAACTAGTTTGGAATGAAATGGAAACATTCACAACTTGTGTAGAATGAGATGGAAACATTCACAATTAATTTGGAATGAAATGGAAATGTTCACAACTTGATTAGAATAAAATGGCTACATTCACAACTAGTTTGGAATGAAACGGAAATAGTCACAACTAGTTTACAATGAAATGGAAACATTCACAACTTCTTTAGAATGAAATGGTAGCATTCACAACTAGTTTAGAATGAAATTGAAACACCCGCAACTTGTTTAGAATGGAAACATTTACAATTGATATCTCAAATTGAAATAATATGGAAGTTGTGGGATCATTTACAAAATTTCTCCATATTTACTTGAATCACTTTACTTACTAGATCGACTATTCCTAGGTTATTTTACTTTTGATCTCTCTACTCCAAACTAATCTCTACAACATAATCTCCATGTTTTTTCATTTATAAGTCATGCAAAATTAAAAATTCATGACATCAACATATTTTATGTTTTGATACTGAAAAAAAATAATTTTAAAGGTTTAGCTTTCTATATTGAATGTTATGCCAATATAAGAATTACTGGAGGGAAGTAAACTGGTTAAAATGGAAGATACTCCACAAATAACTTTTTTGAACCATTTTGATAATAACATTATTTTAAACTCTTTTGAATATATCTAAGTACATGTATTTAAATGTTAATTTAATTGTAAATTATGTTAAATATTTTATAAACTGGTTATGGATACAATTTTATTAAATTTTAGTGTTATTATAGATAAATGGTATAAACAAAAAAATCCAAGAACCAGAACGAAAAAGCCTATAATCATGGTTTTGATTTTCTTCGATTCTCGGGTTAGGTAGAAAAATTTTAGAACCAAGGTCATTTCAGGTTAGTTCAGTTCCATCATAAAACCGAATCAACTCAAATCATGCTCACCCCTAATGCTAACCGAACCTTGACCCAAAAAATAAGGTCGGGTTTCGGGTTAGGGTCAACTCTTTTCACCCTTACTCAAAGACCTTTTTTTTTTTTCCAACCTCCGTTACTCACCGTCACTACTGTAAGTTGAGAAATTGTGAAATCCAAGAAGAACTACAACGATTACCTCAAATAACATATACTTAACCCACGAAATGCTATTCGGCTCACAATAATTCTTCAATCACCTCAAGAGCAAAAGAAATCGAAAAAATCATAATTGGATTCACCTCATTGAGGAATCAGTAAATGTGGCTGTGGGAAGCAGATCTGGAGCAAATAATGGTCGACAGAGAGACTACAACAAGTTATTGCAGCTTTTTGGAGGAGCTGAGATCCTGAACCAAGACCAACAGTGGCTGGGCTTGTGTAAAAAGGCATGAATAAGGCAAGAGATGTAGATTGAATCTCTCAGAAAAAAAAAAGAGTGACATATATTTGTAAATCTGTCCAACTACATTCCCATTTTCATTTTCCATGCTTATACCATCCTTTGACTAGCCAAAAAATGTTGACTTACTAGTTTGATTAACCCCAACCGAACTAAGCGTTGGGAAAAGGAAAAATAGAAAAATCTCAATTTACTACCATTTAATATAAAGAAGGATAAATTTCACAAATGATCCTTAACTTTCAATTAATTGTGATGTTTTGGTCCATAACTTAGTGATTATTCTAATTTGGTTTTAGATATATTACAATTGTTCCATTTTGGGCTTTTACCAGATGTAGTCTATTGATAGCCAAAATAATGACTAACAAAATAGTTATCACCATGCAGACGTGGAGTGCGTCAGAAATTCCTGCAGCAAAGGATAATCATTAAAACCCTTAGGGTGTGTGTCCCCGGGAAGGCCCTCCAACACTAATGTCAGTGTATGATAAAGATGAGAAAGAGACAATATGAATGTGTGTGTGAGACAATGTTAAATTGTATGCATTTGAAATGACTTATTTGACTTGGCTGCTATGATGGCATTTTAGAATTAGAAGGGGTGTATCGGTTACGGAGAGTGGGTCATGAGATTGAGGAAAGTCTAGGTGAATCCTCGAGATAATGGAGGTTTCTAGATGGATCTAGATCCATCATGTGCAACTGTATGGATGTGATCTACTTGCCATTGCAAAGCATGGATTTTAGGGCACTTTCCAAACATAAAGAGGGGGAGATGCCCACATGCTAGAGTTTGACTCTATTTAAAGCTCGTTTATGACTTATTCAAAAAATTATCAAGTCTGAACAAAATTCAAAGCTAGATATAAAATTCAAACAAATCTCAATTTGCTTATTACTTGACTTGCGTTTGTTTGATTTTAGTTTTTTTTCCCTAAATTAGGCGAACAACTCACATTTGACTGAAGCTTAATCAGATTAAAGTTCATTCACAACTCGTTCATATTGTTTTCAATCCAAATATGAATAAAATATGAAGTTCGATAAATTATTCAAGCTGAACATAATCAACTTACTATTTAGCACGGCTCATTTTCACCGCTACTGCTTGTGAAAATGCAAAGTCCTTTAATGTTGTTGAGTGTTGAGTGTCCGTGCGAGGTCCTTGCCAAAAGTCTGCTCAAAGCGAAAAACTAGGTCCCTACCCTGCCTACCTGTTAACTGAATATATTATCTATCAATTTTGCCGTTACCTTGTACTTAAAGTGATCTCAACTGCTAGTACTTAGTGCCATATGTGCTCATTTTGTAGCTTATGGAAGCAGGAGCAAGTGGAGGTTCTGAAGAGCAACAATGGAGCTGCAAAGGCATGGAAAAGCAAAGGAAAATAGAGTCGGGAAGCTGGAGGGAAGTAGAGCACAAAACGATAAGGAATTTGACAACCAGCACCACACCGCACCAGAAAGCACACTTACCTGCTTCTTAAGAATCAATATAGTGTATTTCAGTAGCTTATTGCCATGTAAGCAATTTCAGCAACCATAAACATCCAGCAGCATGAAGACGATCATTGCTCTGGCTCAAGCAATCGCAGTTCAACATTACTTCCTTCTAGTCCGTCCCACGAAGCAGAGGCTTCAGCAAGGTTACCTAAACCAGTAGCCTCCGGGCATCTCTGGAAACAACGACATGCCTCACGAAATCATATCACAAAATCCTGATTCCAGCCTGAGCCACAAAGTTAGATTGGCACCCAGTTCTCAGTTCCAGGTCCCATTCCCACTTATTCCATGCAAACACACCATGTTTTAGCACTGAAGATGAAACGGCAACAGTGTAACAGTGCATTGTTAGTGACAAAGAGCTCAGGAGAATCATTTGTAACAGAGAATCCGCATGGAGGTCATGTCTGCACAAGAAACAAATTAAAGTAACTGCAATTACAGGTTAATCAGCTTCAAACCAGTAACAATCAGCTTTCACAATAGTTGCTCCACCTTCTTGAGAACAACCACTAGATACTTGAAAGAGAAATCCCTGCTCAAAGAAAAAGTTGTACAATGCATATGGCACTCTACCAACCTTTTAACTCAAGAAATTTGAATAATATCAGCTGCAATAACAATAAAAACTTCCACAAATTTCACAGATGCCTTCTTCCTCCTAGAGTATATGTTAGAGGCATCGACTTAAACATATTAATTATAGAACATATGGGGTTTGTCAGCCTCATTTTAAGTCGAATTAGCCCATACAGTGTTCTTTTGGTAGAGAACTTCAGGGTTTCCATGCATGTAATATAACCGTTGGTCATTGCTAGTAGTACATGCAACCGAGTTGCAAACTTTATCAGTGCATTTATTCGTCTAGCCCAGATTATATATCTGTTGGTTATTCATTTAGCTCTTTATTATGCACCTGAAGCAAAGGAATACTAGAATTAATGTGACCTCTAATTTTGATGCTCGTATAATATGCTTGTGAATTCAACTAATAAAAAATGAGGTCTGTGATCATCGATGAATATGTCAACATTATCAAGTATCCTTATGTGGCTTAATTCTCAGATATCCAGGTTTCCGTGGGTTGTTGAAGGTTCACATTTTTCCCTGATATATAGGGATTCAAAATGATCTTATCCACCTCCACCACAAAATCTTCTGAACAAAGAGGCAGCGGATAAATAGAATTTCTTGCCCAGGAATCATCCAACTCTTTACTTAATTGCAACTAATAAGCAGGCCTTAGAGAGAGAAAAGTTTACAACAACTTGTGCTTGCAAATCAGCATTCTACACACTTGTAATGACCCCAAATGTGAAACTCTTACCGGTGGATAGGCCTTGCTTTTCATGCAAACATTACACACTGTCACACATATGTTTATCAGATTTCTAAGTACACATAAGAAGTAGAGTACAATTTCAACGGCAGAGAGTTTCATCCAGGCAAGAATTTTAATTGATGAGAATAAATTCTGACATTCTAGTCCAACAGATGAAGCTAGATTCATGTGGTTGAAGGGACATGAGATTTCAAGATTGCAAACAACTAACCAAAATGTTCACAGGAAATTCACCCAAAAAAGTCCCAAAAGGTTCTAAGAGCTCTACAATCTCCAACATCCTGAAAGCTCACCAGCCACCAGTGTCATCAGTCTCTTCTGCTTTTCTCACCAATTAAGTCTTGCCCGTTCTTCCCGTGCTTCTCACTCGTCGAATGCTCCCACCAAATCCTTCAATTATCTTCTTCTCACTCTCAACCTGAAATCTGAAAGCGCAGCGATCATTATAAAATCCTACAGGCAACCCTGACTCACCACCTAGAAAACCCCCCATCTCTTCGGCTCTTCTCCATTATCACTGCTCGCTCCCTCTTCCTTTCACGCCTCTCCCTCTTCAACCGCTCCTCCCTCAGTTCTTGTACCGTCATCTTCCCACTCTTCTTCACCTCATTCGCACCTCTCCGCTCACCATCACCTCCATCGTTCTCATCCTCTGCATCATTATTTGGCCTCTCGAGGTACCATGGAACCCTTACGCCTTTCCCAGCAACCCCATATCCTAACCTATACTTCTCTTCCTCCGGCCCAACAACTCTAGGCGCCTGCTCTTCTATTTTCATCTTCTTCCTTTTGAACTTGCCATCTTTCTCCCCCTCTCCTTTTGTCTCTGAAACCGTTATTGGGTCAAAAATCTTGATCCCTTCAAACAGATTTATGTGCCCTGATTTGTGCTCAGATTCGTGCTCGACAGATTCTGCAGCAGGCTCCGGAGTCGGCTTATGTAAGGGAGCCAAGCCACGGGCAGCCCGCAGCCGTTCAAGGCGGAACTCGGCGTCCCTCTTTCTCGCTTGCTCACGCTTGAGCTGCTCTTCCTTGGCGGCGGCTTCTTCATCTCGCTGAACTTTCTCTCTGTTCTCGTAATTATAAACGTTCCAGCGCTTCTGCGGCAGAATATTCAGACCTCCGTGGCCACCCATGAACGATTATTGAAAGATTTCCACAGAATTGGGATTCTGGAAAACAAATGATATACCGATTGGAGATTTGGAGTTTCAATCGGTTTATTGATCTTCTAATAGGGTGAGAAGAGGATTCTTGTGGGTTAAATGCATCTATGGTACCTCACGTTTACCTTTTTCTCTAGTTTTGACCTAGACTCGAAATTATTGCCCTTAGGTCCCTATCTTGTTAAAAGCCTTCCATTTTCATTTTTTTAACAAAAAACGTTAATTGTAATGGAAAATGCAACATCAGCCCAAGATTGTAAAAAAAAAAAGCCCTTTTTTCCTTAAATTGAGACCTTAAGCTTTGTTTTAAATACTAAAATCCTTATTTTCAATAAAAAATTATTCATTTCAAACTTTTAATTGAAAAATATTTGAGATCTATTAACTGATAATAAAAACATGATAATCCATCAATAAATCATTAACTGTTTTTCAATCAATTAATTGTTTACTAAAAAATGGTTAATAAGATAATTAAATAATCTTCAACAAGGAATTGAAAAAATCCCAATTTTATCCCACCCAAACACTCACTCTCTCCATGACAACCTAGCCATTATTATTATTGTTACTGTTGTTAAAAAGTTCATGGATGGATTATCATGGTTTTATTATTAGTTTGTTATTATTTTTCAACTAGAAGTTTGAAACGAATATTTTTGTCTACCGAAAATAAGGTTTTCAGTATGCAACCTAGAGCTTATGAACTCGATTAAGATAAAATAATAATTTCAAGGACAATATGGGTAATTTTCGAACAATCTTGGGTTAATGTGGCTTTTCCTGCCACAATTAACTTTTTTCGTAAAACAATGAAGAAAATGGATCGTTTTTAACAGGTTTGGGACCTATGTGGAACAATTTGGAGGTTAGGGATGAAGTAGAACGAAAAATAAAGGCCACGAACCATAGATACATTTAACGCCAACGAAAGCCTAAATGTGGTTTCAGTAGCTCGTCTTTTTTCATTCCGGACAGTCGACCCCTAAACTCGATATCAATTCAATTCAGTCATGAAATTCTGCAGACTGGGAAGTGCTTTCTCAGTCATTAAACGCCCCATCCGGTGACAACGAGTGTTAAGTTGAGCTGATTTATTAAGTGGGACAAAATTACAAAGGAAGGGCATTCTGTTGGAGGAAATTTTATTCAAATTGTTGAATTCTTGTTATTGGAAGACATGAACCATGTGATATGTTCTCTGTGTTCTAGTCAACTCAGCTTCCTTATCTTAGACAAAAGTTTACTGGGCAGGTTACATCCTTGGCAAGGAAAACTAATCGAGCGAGCCACTTGTGATCCTTACTCAAAATGCGCCCAGTTAATATTTATATTCTGTAAAAATTAGAAGATACTATTTCATATTTGATCCAAGATGTAAACATGAGTATCTTGTTATTGAGGTGACTTCATTACAATAGATCCAACACATAGAATAGCTGTTAGAAAAATCCAATATTGATCGAGCATCAAAATTTTTAAAAAATTCAAAAACGAAACTTCCAAAACTTGAAAATTCTAGATATTAGTTAAACATACTTGTGTGATGCACAGGGCTAATATTTTTTTTTAATATTTTAAGAATTTATGTTTATTTGGTTATAAATTTTATCTTGATTATTAATTACTATTGAAAGTTAAAAAAATTATAATAAAGTAAGGCAATTCTGAAGTGAGATAAATTTTATGTTTGTTTTTAAACCAACACATATAAAAAGAATATAACTATTTTATATACTAATACATTTTATAAGTAGGTGGTAAAGGCAAATTTTATTTGTGAAAAAAAAAAAAGTAAAAGTGAAGACAAGCTATGTTGTGGACAAAATATAAAAAATATAGCTATTGAATCATCTGTAGGACTTGAGAAAGTGAATTTTTAATCTCTTCATTAATGGCATCCACTTATTATTGATTTATAAATTATAATAAAAAGAGATAGAAGAATATCTTTGCAATGTATTCATGATAGAATGGTTGAAACCAAATAAGAAAAAAAAAAGATTGTCCTTTACATAAATGAAATAAATGACATCAAATTAAAGTAGAGGTTCTTGTTGGCATTAAAGATATCTTTATTGATATAGGAAATACAAATTTAGGGACTATTCTTAAATTGACTAAATTAATAGACATTGTTAATAGTTAACTTGTTTATGGTTGAAAAAGAGAGTAAGCATAAATTATATAAAGAAATATAAATTTCTTATTTTTTAAAATTTCTTTAAAATTAAGAAAATTTTGGGGGCATTTTGTTTAAGATGGAAAAAAAATCTCAAAATGAAATTGTAGGTGAAGAAGTGTTGTAAGAAGAGACAAAAGTATTCGACTCACTCTCAATGAAAGGATATGATGATTAATAACTTATTTAAAACTTTAGGGATAGGACAAATTGGTCAGTTAAGAACAAAATTGTTATACTTCCACCATAAAATTGTGTTGATCATTTTGCATAAGCATATATTTAAGGATTTGTAAAGGAAATTTAAATTTTAGATATACATAATATGTATAGATGTACATGTATTAAGGATTCCTATATAGCATTATATTTTCATTCTTGCCATACATACGTAATGCTTGGGAATAAAAAAACAAGTCATTGAATCCATACTAAATAGGTAAAAAAAATGCTAAAAATATTGATTATATAATGTAGAATAAATACAAATAAAATTATAATTACAATATCATATGCTTTATTTATCATTAAAACTTAAATCAATAAATTTTAGAAATTAAAGTAATATTTATAAAATAATATGTGATTCATAAAATGATCTTTAGGAAAGCAAAAGGTAGAACCAATATTTTGTGGAAGTATGATATCTGATTACATTTGGCGAGGGGCCCAAGTAAAACATTTTTAATGGTTTTAAACCAATGTAAATTGCACCAAGAATCACCATTATAAAATCTTTGAGTTTTGTGTTGCAAGTTAATCCCTAGCATGTCACTTGTTGTTTAATTGTCCCAAACCTTTTCTTTTCATTACAATTCATCCATGGCTTATTTTAGATCAAGTTGGTACAAAAAACTGATCTATAAGGGGGGGGGGAACAAATATTTTATATAGTTTATTAATCGTCAAAAGATTATGGTGTGCTTTGAATTAATGGAAATAAAATTACCAAATATTTTAAATTAAAAACTAAAAAATTGGTGTCAGACCATTTTCTACTAAATTAAAAGTTGTACTATAATCTACTAATAGTTAATGGACTATATAAATTATTAAATTTTCTCTCTTTATAAATCAATTTTCTATACCAATTTGGTTTAGCTTACAACTAGAGATGAATTTGTGATGAAGGGAAATTGTTTGGGGGCCATTAAGTAACAACTGAGAAGTTAAAGACGTATTAGAAACTCAAAATTAAAAACTTGAGAACTTTTATGTAATTTACTCATTAGACTAAAATATATATGTAATGTGTGGGAATAAAAAAATTACTAAATCCGTACAATATAGATAATAAAATGCTAAAAAATATTTATTATATAATATAGAATAAATATAAATAAAATTATAATTATAATATCATATGCCTTATTTATCATAAAAACTTAAATTAATAATTCCATAAATTTAAGTAACATTTATAGAATAATATGTGATTGAAGAAATGATCTTTAGAAAAGTAAAAGTTAGGGCCAATATCTTGTGGAAGTATGATATCTGATTTCATTTGGCGATGGACCAAAATTAATGGATTTAAACCAAGGTAAATTGTAGCAAAAATCACAATTATCAAACTTTTAAGTTTTGGGTTGCAAATTAATCCCAAATGTGTCACTTTGTTGTTTAATGGTCCTAAACCTTTTCTCTTCATTACAATTCATCCATGGCTCATTCTAGACTGAGTTGGTACAAAAACTAATTTGTAGCAGTGAAAACAAATATTTATGTAGTCTGTTAATTGTCAAAAGGTTATGGTAAGCTTTGAATTAATGAAAATAAAATTACCAAATATTTTAAGTTAGAACTTAAAAAATTGATGTTAGATATATTTATGTGAGTGTTAGTAAATTCAAACTGTTTTAAAAACTATTTTCTACTAAATTAAAAGTTTGTACTATAATTTGTTAATAGTTAATAAACTATATGAATTATCAATTTTTTTCTCTATAAATCAAAATTTTGTACCGACTTGGTCTAGCTTAGTGCTAGTGGCGCATTGACAATGGAGGAAAAATGTTTGAGAGGATTAAGTAACAATTGAGAGTTAGAGATGCATTTGCAATGAAGGAAAAACATTTAAAACCATTAAGAAACAATTAAGAAGTTAGAGACGTATTTGCAACCCAAATTAAAAACTTGAAAATTTTTATGTAATTTACTCATTAAACTAAAATAGAACAGCTAATAAGTTGGTGATTAAAATAGTATGTCATTTAAAGTTAATGTACTGTTTATAAAATTTACTCATGTAATATATATTGTTAAAACCTAAATTAATAGATCTAAAAATTTTAATTACATCCATATAATATAATATGTTATTTGAGAAATGATTTAAGAAAGTAAAAATTAAAACAAAATTTTTTAAAATATAATACTTCCTCCATTTCATAATATTTGCAATATTTCCATCTGACACGCAGACCAAGGCAAACCACTGTTTGTCTCTTCTTTTCATCTTTACCCTTGCTTTTTTCCTCTTTCCACTTGATAATGTCTCTCTGCCGCCACCGAACCTGCTCACTGGACCTCCTCCGCCAAGTCTGCTCACCTCACTTCCTCACCGGACCTCCATTCTCCTTTGCTTCGTCGCCTACTTCCCAAACCTTGGCTAGACCTAGATTTCCACGGACTAGAGCCCATGGCGCGAATTGCTCGATCTGGACTGACTGAAACCCACGACGCCTGCAGATCGATTCAAAATCGGAGCAACTAGAGTCGGGGGAGGATGACGATCCGAATAGCAATCCAACACCTCTCTCTTTGTCGCCCCCTTGGAATTCATCGATTCTTTGCCCTTGTCGCGTCAATCCGTCGATCCATCTATCCATTGCCCCCGTCGATCCGTCACCCCCTTCATTCGTCTATCCGTCGCATCAATCCATCGAACCAGCCGCCCGAGAATGTCTCCTTCCCTTACTCCCGTTGTCATCGACTTCGTCGATCCATCACCTCCTTCCTTCTCTCCAGCCATCGTTGTCCCTAAGTCGCTGCCGAGAATTGTCAACGTCGAGACGATGAACATTGGGATTAGAGAGAAATTAACAAAACAGAGAAAATAAAGTAATAACGAAGGGACATGGGAATTGGGTAGTGTTGGAGAATAGGGATATAATTGTAAAATTATATGATAAAACTTATTAAACAAGAAAATGTTGTAAAAATTTAGGTTAAAATGAAAAATGTTACAAAAAATATAAGATGAATGGAATATGTGATATCATTTAGTGATAAACCAAACCGAAACATTTTTAATAAATTTATGACAAAGACAGAATGATTAATAAATTAGAAACTAAAATAGTATAATATTTAAAATTAAAAGATTAAAATAAATTAAATAATCTAGTATATTTATTGCTAGCATTCATTGTTATAACCAATAAAATTACAACACTAAAACAACAAAATTCATACTATGGTAACATCAAACACATATATATACAAGACGGCAAACCTCTCATATTTTTCACAATCGTGTGCTCCAAGTCATTCTGAAAAATCAATCTCTGCTTGGGTCTTACTGCTACATATGGCGTGGAGTTACCTCGGGCTTCTTCAAGTCCTGTCATGATCGCCCACTTGACAATTGTGGAGTCAAATGAGATATATCGATTGGAATCCCTAAGAAGTTAATGAACCAATTTAGCTATTTTGAGGCCTACAAAAGATAGATTATTATTATTTTTAGCAATAGAGATTTCAAGTAAAAAAAATAAAATTAATGATACGAACAAATAAAATTGTATTCATTTAAAATTATAAGTAGCAACCGAGTACCATATGGTTTAAGTGGGATCCGGCTGCGTGTGGCTCAAATATACTAAATCGACAAATAAAATTCAATTAGTCGGTAGATCGAGAACTTTCTGGCGTTTACTTACCTGTACGTTTGACTACTGGTTTTCTGTTTTGTCGGTTTCCCCTATGCTTCTCAAACAGCTATTTGCTCCAATTACATAATGTTTGACACAGCATAAATTTGTAGCATGCGGGAACTGGCTTATTTTACTCCAAGATCGAGTGCGATGCCTCCTCATGAAAAAAGCAAAAGGCAGACGCCAATCAAAATGGTACCATCTGCCTCTTGTACCCATTGACCATGTAAGATTTGCCACAGAGTGAAATACACATTGCCGCCCCTGTTGACTGAGGAACCTAAAACAACTAGGTGTGGGTCAATTTGCCAAACCTGATCCAAAAAGCACAGTTCTAGACCATAAATCGGATCACGATTCTTGAAAGAGTGTATAAGCTGAAGGATGGGAAACCTCGGCTGCAGCGCCGATGGACAGCTGAACCAGAGCAAGTTCAGCCAGCCGCTGCCATGGATTGGCCTCTACATCGCAGCAGCGTCTCTGGCCTGTGGAGCTGCCATGGCTGCAGATGCCATCAGCGGCTTCTGCAAACGGAAATTCTGGTTTCCTTGCAAATATTTCACCATCAACGCCACCACCTTGACGTTGATCGCTGTGGGGACCAAACTGTCCGTGGATCTCAACACTCCGATGCCTAGTGGAGAGGATCAACTCACCAAACTCAGCAGCACCGTCCTCATCTGCACAGTGATGGGTAATTCTATGCCCTCGTTAGGAGTCATGGATAATAAAGAACTTGCAATGAACATTATGGCTCTGGGAATACTTGTCATTACCCTAATTGTAAACATTGGCATACAGCTTGGTACGGGGGTGATCTATGTTTTCTGGAAAGAGCATGCTTTTGTCATGTTTCTCATGCTTCTCTTGCTTGTAGTATTGAGCTTTACGTCCTTAGCTGTCCCAGCAACAAAGACTTACTTAGAATTGAAGTACAAGAAAAAGTATGAATTTGCTCTGAAGGTAAGAGACGGCTCAAATGGAACTGAAAAGTCCTTGATGGAGATCTTGAAAGCATGTTTAATGAGGCACTGGATGATGGCTCATACCTGTGCACCTCAGTTCGTGATAGGCCGATCAGTAATGTGCACTGCCTCTGGTGCATTGTGTCTGTTAAGTGCTGCAACTTTAGCAGAAGCTATGCTACGATCTTACCTGATGCGAGGGTCATTTGAATTCTGCAGGGGTGATTCAGACTACAAATGGTCCATCGTTTTCGTACTTCCCATTCAATCTATTGCAATTGCAGTGGGAACTGTAGCCCCAGCTATGCGATGGTTTGCAGCTATAAATTTCAGGTGCCATAAAATAAAAGAGAGAAGCTACAAACAGGAGTTCAAATTAGAAAGATACTGGATTCAGCAACTAGTAGAAATGAAAGAATATCCGCTGGTTAAGCCAACCAGAAATCGGCACTTCAGAAAGATTGTTCATGACAGCAAAATTCTGATTCTGGACTTGTGCATCGGAATTCAGACAACTATTGTGTTCATGAGCAAAGTAATTCGGCTCATTTCCACCCACTTTGTTAGCCAGATATTGTTGATGTCTGATTATTGCAAATGGCCGCTCAAAAAGTTCAATCCAAATGACAGCATTTGTATTGATCCAGAATCAGAGTGGCATCCCAGCCCTATGTGGGACCTTAGACATTTCGTTTTGTATCTTGAAGGTGAGGAGGATCTGGTGGCAGAAATGATTAATAAAAACCGTGATACAATAGATTACTGGATGAGGAAAGCCCGAAGGAAACAACCAAAGCATCTCATGAAGCTATTGGAACTATCAAGAACTTCAGAACGATTTAAAGGGCTCATGGAGTTTGACAATGAAAAAGTACCTTCCTTGGATTCTCAAGAACCCCCAAACTGTTGGGCTCTCCCTTTGGTGACCTTGGCAAGCATTGCAGTTGCACTGCCGAGCATCAACGAGAATTCAATCAACGAGTTGATTCGTGGAGTGAATGAAGGTCTCATGTACACCAGACTTGTGGAGAACAGCCTGAATGTGGAAAAAAATTTACATAATGCCAAGAAGGCTGCAGATTCTGTTTGGGTTGAAGTTGAATTGAATCACAAGTGGCTAGACTTGGACCTCTGGAAACTGTCCACCCAAGGGAAGAGCTCAAGAGAAGTACTAGAACTACTAGCTGAATCTGCAGAAAAGCGGTTCAGGGAATATGAGGGAGCCAGCATGTTCAGGTGCCTCTCTGACAATCCATCGAAGTGGCCGATCAAGGTATTAGCTGCAAATGCCATGTATAGAACAAGCAAAACCATAATGTTGAGCTGTGCAAGTAAAGGCTATCAGATAACAAGTGACAACTTATTTGAAGCAATTACTCTCATGATCTCAGACATACTGGGTGCTTGCCTCACTAACCTAAGGCAAGTCATAAAAACCAAATGTTTGAGCAGCACGTTGGAAGAGAGGGAAGCCAGTGTGCGCTATGCAGCATACCTTCTGGGTAAAACAGAAAAGATTCTCAAACTTCTGGATGGA
The DNA here is from genome assembly GCA_005392925.1 of Aquilaria sinensis. NCBI lineage: Eukaryota > Viridiplantae > Streptophyta > Magnoliopsida > Malvales > Thymelaeaceae > Aquilaria > Aquilaria sinensis. The sequence goes on from SMDT01002378.1 coordinate 88,674, forward strand.
AAAATGCCTCCCAATCTGGCAACCGAGCAAGCAGCATGCATTGATGAATGGCGGTCATTGCACAAGGCAGAGACTCCTCTCCCCTGCACTCCAACCTCATCTGACAGTGAAACAGCTTCATCCAATCCAGATGAAACTTATGTAACCGTTGATAAGTATTGACAGGTACTGCAGGTGTAAAATAAGATGAAACTGCTTACTCTACTCCCAGGCTTTCATTGTACAATACTGACATGTCTACTGCAAAGAATTACCAGCATTAAATAGTACATTCACTTGTTTATGGTCTTTAATTGTCTCGCACTGTCATAACATGGGAATTTACCAACTAAAGCAACTCATCAATTCGACGCAAAATTGAGGTGACCCAACTTTTTTCTTGTACCTGAAACGAATACCAGCCGCTGCTTCTTAGGTTCAGGAAAACAGGACAACTTCCCATTCCGGACGAGGTTCGTTGGAGTACAGGAAGTTGAAAGCATCATTACCACAAATAAGAAAGTCCATAACCATGAACCACAAATAAAATTCATCCATCTTGAAGGCGGGATAAGAAGAAATAAGCAGCAAATTTGAGCAGTAGAAATGAGAGATTTCATCAAAACCTGCAGGCAAAGACGTAGAGAATCAAATGATCAGTCATCGTCATGTCTCTAGGTTCTTGGGCCTGCGACACGTCTAGTCCATGTGCTTGCTGATTAAGATTCCAGTGGACGGGGAGACGAGCTTCCTGATGTCAAACGTCGAGGTTTTGAGCTAAAAATCGACGCCAAACAAGGTGCTAGGGAAGCCGCTCCGTTCATGCCATCTCATCTCTCTCTCACATTCGCTTCGCTCTCTTCAATTCGGCAGACAGGAAGGAGGTCTCGATTCTTGCTCCCGCTACGCGCGCGTTCGCACGCTACTGAGAATTTTCGTTCAGTTTGTGTTTGTGTTCTGTTTTCTTCTGTTCTCTCCTTCCCTCTCTCTTTTTGTAAAGTAATTTTGTTAAAGCAAATTACTTTTGTTAAAGCAAACTACTTTTGTCCCAAGTTATATAATCTCAAATATGTATTAAATAGGTCATTTATATCACCTTAGTCTATCGTAATTTATGTATATTTTTTTGTTAGATAAAAATAAGTAAAAATATATTTTTATTCCATGTTAAGATAATAATGGCACATATCAAAATAAAAAATGTGAATTAGGTCACAATTTACCTTTTTTTAAAAACATTTACGAATATAACGAAATTATTAAATTAATTTACATTAAGAATTTTCTTTAATGAAATTTATGTTAAGAATTAATCATGTTAAAAAATTTAGAAATTCCTTTTACACACAATTTTTTTTCTTTTTAATATTCAAAAGTATTACAAAATACTCTTTCTGTCATGTGTTGTTTGAAACAAATGGTTTTGCATGAAGTTCTAAGTGAGGTCTGTGGAAGCACGAGTTTTCCTGTTATGCTTTGTGTCTCCGTGTCCGCCTCCATGTTTCTCTATCGGTCTCAATTTGTCAATCAGTCTCGTCACCTCGATTCATCGATCGGTCTCATAGACTCGATTCATCATGTCAATCTGAGATCCTTTGATAATTTCTGTCTTCAATCGTCTCATTTTGTCGTCTGTCGTTGCCTTCATTTGTCGTTTGCCATGGCCTCCATCGGTCGTTTGCCATCGCCTCTATCGGTCTTTTCCATCTTCGGTCATTCGGCCATCACCCCACTTCAATCTGCCATTGCCTCCGTTTGTTGCTTTATCATAGTCATCTCTGTCCGTCTGTCCACGCTGAGATTGAAGGAGAGAACAAAACAGAGACATTGGCTATAGGTTTTAAGGTAGAACAAAGGAATTGAGAGATGATAGAAGGAATAATGGTAAAGATACATGATAAAACTTACTTAAAAATAAAATGTTTTAAAGAATTTGGGACAACCCAAAATGGGAAGCGTTTCAAAGAATATGGGACAGAAGAAGCGGAATTTAGGAGTTAGGAAGGAAGAAGAAAGGGATGGTTCAAACCCTGATTAAGAGGGTGAAAGGACCCAATATCTTACCACTACATTAAAGGTGAAGACTATACACAAGTTATATAAACACGCAATCATGTTTACCAAAAAAAGAAAAGAAAATGAGGCAAATATGTCATTGATCTTATGTTGTAGAAACAAATCATTCATTAATGTAGTTTTTCAGGCAAATATGTCATCAATGTTTTCTTTTTTAGCAAATAAGGTATTATCATTAAAAGTGCGTGCTAACATAGGCACCCATACTTCTATAAATAGAATTCAAAGGGAATTACGGGAGCTTCTTTGCGATTTCATGTGAACTTTACACGCCCTCATTTTTTAAACCCAAATCACTAATTGGCGATGGTTCGTGCCATTGATCACGATGTCCTGTCATACGGGCTGGTGTATCTTGGGTTTTAGACTCCACATTTAGTTTCATTCTGAGTGAATCAAAGTTGTTCTCTTATGTGTTGGTAGCTGAAGTGGAAGGAGCGGGAATCACTGTTTCCAAGGAACGATGTCTTCAACAAAGGCCATCTCTAGTGGTAGAGGAGTCACATTTGGGTTTTTGGACTTCCACTTTAGAGCTCTTTGAGACTTTCTATTCATTTTTTCATCTGTTCATTTGTCATTGTTTTGTTTCTTTCATTGTTGTTTTGGCAGAATGAATGCTCCTTCATTTAGTAGGTTCCTATATATAGTAGATTACGGGTAAAAATAAGCCCAGCCTCTTACTAAACAATTCGAGCTTCAGCTTGATTTTTTTTGTTATCGAGCCAAGCTTAATGAGCCTCGAGTTGAGCTTTGAGCAAGGTATTATTTGACTCGAACCCATAACAAGACTAATATATTTTTAATATAAAATAGTATTTGTTACCCTAAAATCTCTAATTTCTATTCATCAAATCGAGCTTGAATCTCAAATTGAGCTTGAACCGAGCTCAAACCTTAAATCATGCTTCAAGCTTATCAAGCCACCAAGCCAAGCCCAAACCTTTTTGAGTTGAGCTTCATGCCCCACTTTTCAAGCTCGTCAAGCTCAGGCTCGAGCTAAGCCAATTCTTAATGAGTCGATCTTTGAGCCTAATGTGTTCACATTCAGCTCGGCTTATTTCCACTCCTATTGTGGATTAGTGGACAAGATTTGTAAAGTTATTTTCAAGAGTCCGAATGAAGGATCTGAAGAGCAAACAAATCTCATGGACCCCAATACCAAGAAGGTTAAAGCTGGATTGACAACATATGGGCTTTCATATTTGGGTATGATGCTACTTGGCAAGAATGAGAGGAAACCTATTTTAGTGGAGATAATTATTCAAGATTTTGAGGGGGGAGGTTGAGTTGGAGATTACTAGTGATGTGATTCCAAAAATTTAGTTTTTAGAGAAAACTAATTAGTATTTGATGAAGGGGTGGCATTTTACTATGATTAAAAAATTACTTGGGAAGGCAGTTCACTATAATCTGCTGTGTGCTAGAGTTGGCTCCCTTTGGAACCTATCAATGGGGTTTGTAGAGCTGTAAACAAACCGAACAAACATGAAGAAGTTATATTCATGTTCATTCATTTAACTTTTAACAAACATGAACAAAAATATGAATAATAAACGAATACAACTTCTCTGTTCGTGTGCGTTCGTTTATTAATAAATGAAAACAAACATGAACATGAACAATTAAAGTTTATGACCGCTACCAATCTAAATCGAAACAAGTTTAGAAATGGTCAACAGGGCAATTGGCGATGATGAAAAAGATTATGGGTTAGAGATAAGAAGCTTGACTTAGTATGGCAGCAAGTTCATGTTGTGAGAAGAATGACTGATTAGGCCTGGGGAAACAAAGATAATAGATTAATCTGGGAAAGATCGGGTCATAATCATGTGTATGTGGAGTAGGGAACATTAATAAAAATCACGATATATAAAATATATATTATAATAAATGTACAATTAACATATAAATAAACAAACAAATGGAAATAAATGAAAAATAAATAAATGAACATAAATAAACAATAATTGCACTATTCATGAACGTAAACAAACAAATATGACCTTGTTCGTATTCGTTCATTTAACTAATCAAACAGAAAATTATGTTTGTGTTCATTCATTAACTAAATAAATAAATACAAATGAACTCCTGCCAAATTTTTTACAAATAGTTTATTGAATGATTTATTCATTTACATCTCTATAGGTTTAATGTTGTGGACATTGAACATGGATTTTACTTTTTTAAGTTATGGTGTTAAGAAGACTACCTACAAGTTCTCACTGGTAGTCTTTGGATGATCATGGGCCATTATTTAGCCATGCAATAATGGAAAATTGGAATTCTAAGCATCCATAAGGAAGGTGATGAGTGTGGTTGCATAGGTAAGGTTTCTAAATTTACCTTTTGATTATTTTATGGAAAAATGTGTTATTAAAAGTTGCTAGTATAAATAGGACCCCAATTAAAGTAGATCAGGTTATTTATTTACAATCTAGGAGAAACTTTGCTCAAGTATGTATGGACTTGGACTTAAGCAAGCCTTTAAAGCCAAAAATAGTCGTTAATGGCTAGCGTTAGTTGGTGGTATATGAATGGTTATATATAAATTGTTTTAATAATGGAACCTTTGGCCATAAGATTGATGCTTGTCGATCTCGTAAATTGGTGTTGAGCCAGTAGAGTGATATAACTCAGGGTAAGGGTCTTATAATTTTTTATTATTAAGACGAATGATAGTCAGCAGAAAGTGCTTGAGGTAGGATCAAAATTTTAGGCTGTAAAGTAGGGCAGTGAATGGAATGGAATTTGGCTGTCAGGCTATGACAGAGGAATCCTAGTATAGCCTTTTCATATAGGGGTGCAACAAAAGTAGGGTTTGGGTTCAATGACAGTTTCTATGGGCAATCAATTTGTCCTCCTCTAAAATCATAACTCCATGAATTTTGATGACCTAAGAAATTTGAATATAGAGGCACCAGATACGGAAAAAATGATGCCCAGGACAAATGCAAAAAGGTCTTTTTTTAGGTTTAGGAGGGAGAAATGCCAACATGGTCAAATAGGCTTACTTGACACCTCTTTAGGATAGGCCCATCAAGCTAGAGATCTTATGAAAAATGGGGCTGTTAAGGTTGAGAAGTCTTGTGACACTTTATGAGCTCCTCTTGTATATAGCTTTTATTTGCTAAGTCATGCTTCATTTGACAGTCTAAATTTGGATTCTCTAATTGAATGTAAGTTTGCAAATGCTAGAAAAACTTAGGATGAAGTAGTTCAATGGCACTATGATCATATTCCATTCCATGACCCTTTCTCTTCCGTGTTGAATAGTTGCTTAATCATTTAGATGATGCTCCAGGTGAGCAAGCGAATGGTATGAACGTTATTGGTGGCTGTCTTCGTTGTTATTTCATCTCAATGAAGTATATTACTTGGAACTATGAAAAGATTTAGGAATGACCATTTTCATTGTATGTGTCGGGGTAGTCTCTAGCTACTTTGGAAAGGAAATATTTTGAATTTTCAGGTTTTACATGGTGATGATCAATGTATCACCACTTCTGGTAAGATAAAGAAATTCTTTTCACATTTGTGCATGTTTAGCCTAATCATAGTTTTACAACCTTGTTTAGCATCATCTAAAAGAGTTTGCCCCCAAGATGGCTTGCCCCTTATTTCTAGTGAGAGATTTTAATGATTTTTTCCATGGTTAGAAGAGTATTGGGTTCATGTAATAGATCATTCAGCTTATATTAACTAGACTAAGTAGTGGCTTAGTGAGTGTTCCCTATTTAACATGTCTGCTTTAGGGCATATCTTTACTTAAGTTCATAAAGTTGATGGGAGAGATATAGTTCACAATAAGCTTGATAGGGCATTTATTAATGACATGGCCTAAGTAGCTCTTTTTTCTCCTTATCTTTTAAGCATTCTGTGTTGACATTTAGGCCATCATCTCATTCTTTTTAAGTTATTTGCTTTGCCTGCCCTAAGTCACGAGCTTTGACCTTTTATATGTAAGTTTGCATGGCTTTCTTATTGTAAATGCTCCCCGAGTACTTCCCCTAGTTTGGATATCATGGTAAGTAAATCACAAGTCATTTTTTCTTAAATAAGTTTTATTAAGCATGGACAACAAGCTAAGTAAGGTTAAGTTGAGTTCCAAAGTATAATTGAAACCTAAAGGGCAAAGGGGGTAAAATGGTAATTTTGTCCTGAGTCAGTGGCATGACTATAATTTCAATGAATTTAGGTTTATGCAAGTGTTTTGAGATGAATAAGTTAAGACCATAAGTGTTTCTAGCCATTTGAACCAAAAGTAAAAGTTAAGGATGAAAAAAATTACACTAAGTGAGAAGTTGAACTATTATGTCTTATAATGGCTTAAGTGACTTAAAGGCAAAGTGTTTGGGTAAGAAAAACCTTTCAATGGGACCAAGTAGTGATGGTGTGGGGAGAGTTTAAGTGGCTTAAGTGAGTCAAAGTTAAGTTTGAGGGCCAAAGTGACAAGTGGAGAAGAATTGGGTTAGGTCGAGTAGTTGGGATATTTTAAGAAGAGATGGATAGCACTATTCATCATCTTCTTCACTCCATTTTCGTGGCTCTCTCTCCTCCATATCTCTCCATCTTCAAACCTTCTAAACACCCAAAATTCCATGAAATTTGAATGTCTCAAAGCCATCCCAACAAGGCCTTAGCTCATTTTTTGTGGAATTGGTATATTTGGAGTTATTCTTGCAAGTTTTTGGTTCAAACCCAAAGTTAAGCACATTTGATCATTTTGGGTTATTTCTAATCTTGTTAAATGTCTAAAAATGGTCTTATTTTTACACCCTTGGTGTCCAATTTGGTTAAATTCAAGCTTGGAACTCAAAGGAATTCTATGGAACTCAAGTGTGCTTGTTGCTTGCTTCTTACTTTAAGGATGATTTAAGATAAGAGATTTAAGTTAATTTAGCTCATATAATGCATATAAATATAGTATTACATGTGGGAATGAAGTTGAAATAAGACCCATATAAATTGGCTTTGAGAATTGAAAGATTGAGCAACTTTTGTGCAAGATAGTACGTTGTCGCATAGCGCTGGAAGAGCATTGGCGATGCAAGTTGGCAATGCATCCCTGATGATCTTCCAGGGAACCCAAGAATTGATGCCATTGGTGATGTGTCACTGATGGCATCGCCAATGCATAAGTCCCTCAAGCTCGAGGCATTCTAAGAATGTCTTAATATCTCAGTTATCATCCCTAAGCCATTCTAAGATGTTCCGTAGCCTTGGTTGGGTTTAGAAATCTTTCCTAAATTGGGAATTATGCATTATTTAGGTGGTAGCTAAGTTGTGTGGTTAAGGTAAGGTAAGTAATGGTGGCTAAGGGGATTAAAGTGCTTAAGTTGCTAATGGAGCACTAAGGGGATTAAAGCAGGTTTCAGATTCTTTGTTGGTCCAAGTGGGAGGTCGTAGACCTTCGAGCAATAAAAAGGAAACCCAAGAGGATCCCAACTAAACCTTATGGCTTGGTAAATAAGCCACTAAGGAGCCCTAAGCTAAGCTCGAAAAGCTTGATAAGTTGAACTACATAAGGCAGCTATCCTGCTTAATAAGTTAAAGGAAAAGACGGGTAAGGAACGAGTAAGTAGTGACTTACTCTAAGTAACTCGTAAGAGGCTGGCAAGGGTTGAGTAAGGCGTAAATTGCATATGTTACCCCCAACCTTTAATTATTGTTTCTGTTCTAACTCCAACCTTCATTTTGTTCATAACATATCCCTAACCTCAGTAAAATGTTTCATTTTGGCCCTTTTTTTGATGGAAACTGTTATCTTGGTTGGAAAATGCCACATCAGCATAAAATTATAAGGAGAAATGCTACTTTTAGCCCTTGAAATTTTTTTTCTTTTACCAAAAAACCTTAAAATTTTTATATCCAATGATCCAGCCATCATCTTCAACCATTGCTAATCTGATCCTCACTTTGATCCCACCCTGACCATGCCAGCTACCATCATGACCAAGCTCAGCGGTTGATAACGAAAAGCAATAAGAAATCTCCAAACAATAGTTCATAGATCTCACATTTCTAAAGAATCCATAATAAAAAACCAATCTCAAGCAGGGGTGGATTGATTTTCTGGTAAACAAATCATCTGCTGCACATTGGGCTTGGCCTGAAAGAAGTAAAGCTTCAAGTAGTTGGGAAAGCTTGGATGAGATGGAGCTGAGTGTGGACAGATCTATGAGGTTTGGACGTTGATAGGTGCAGCGAGCCTTTCTCCGATTTTGGGTGAAAGCAAGGATGGGAGAGAGGAAGTGGGAGATGTTGTTAACACTGTGGGTTCAATTGAGCTTTTCTCATATTTTGGTGTAGCAAACGACACATTCGGGCAGAGGACGTTGTTCAATAGATCGATGGGCCTTTATTGCTAGTCTCATAGCAAATGATTCATTTGTCAAAATTGCAAGCTAGAGTCGCTCCAAGAGCAATAATTAAATAGGGGTCTTAGGCGTGAAGAGGATTTGGGTTTTGAGTGTGAAAAGGATGTAGGCATCAGGTGTTAAGAGGATGAGAGCATCAACGGAAGTGGCAATCAATGAAGCGGATCAAAGAGAGGGAGGCGGTGGCAAGTCAATCGCTGGGCTTTCAAGATCGATGAGCAAAGGAAACACCATGGCAGGGTGGTCTTGGCACTAAGAAGGAGACAGTCGACGGTAGGTACGATGATGGAAAATGAAGTTCAGTTGGTAATCGTGATGGAAGTCAGCGTGGTTGGGTGGGATCAGATAGAGAATCAGATCGACGATGGCCAAATTATCAAATGCAAAAGTTTCAAGATGTTTTGGAAAAGAAAAAACAATTTAGGGGTTAAAAAGTAGCATTTATTTCTCTAATTATATGCTGATGTGGCGTTTTCCATCCAGGATAATGGTTTTAATAAAAAAAAAAAGCTAAAATGAAACATTTTATTGATGTTAGGGATACGCTACGAACAAATTGAAGGTTAGGGTTAGAATAGGAATAATAACTAAAGGTTAGGGGCAACGCATGCAATTTACCCATTGAGTAAGTGACGACTTACTCTAAGGCAGCCATAAGAGAACTCCATGGGGTTGGTTAAGTGCTAGCATAGGATACAATGGCTAGTATCCAAGTATCCTAGCCGTGTGTAAGGAAGTCCTAAGTATACTTGCATGTGCATGTTTTATCCATCCATCCATCCACTCATTATTTGTCGTACTTTGCATGCTTGCATATCTTTGCCCCCTGTAGGCACTGAATCCTTACTGAGTACTTTAGAGTACTCACCCTTATGTGTTGTGCAGGTATTTAGTGGCTAGTCGGGCTTAACAGTTGGTAAGGGGTAGCTATTAAGGCTAAGTTTTATTGGTTCAAAGGTATTCTCTAAGTTGGGAACTTTATGTTTCTAAGCTACTTATGGTATAAATTAGTACTGACCAAAGTGTTTGCCTTATAGTTTGAGGCTAAGTGGGTACAAGGAAAGTGTGGCTCATCACATGAAGCTAGCTTGCTTGGGTGAAAAGCTAAGGGTGGATCTTAGTAAATATTGTTGTCACTATTGCATGTATGTCATTTTTTATACTAAGTGTTGCCTCTACTAGTGTCCATTGGTGTGTATAACACTAAGGTTACATTTGGGTGCATATAAGGTTGAGATGTATGCACATAGTTGTTACTTGAAGTTAAAGCAATTAAAATTTTATGTCTTAGCTTGTTTTAAATTGTGTTTTCATTAACTGTCGTGGTGTTATTTTCAATTTTATTTTAATTTATTATTATTGCATAGCCAAGACAATGCATGCATATTTTTCTATGCTAGATAGGCTAAGTAATTAGTTGCACATAAAGATTTAAGATACTTCACAAGTAATAACTAGCCAATTGTAACTGAAATGAGATCATAGTTCCCTAAGAGCCTACTAGCGAAACTAACTTCAAGGCCCTAAGACCTTGTTCCACCACAGTTGGTATCAGAGCAGGTCAATGGTCCTAGTAGAGGCGATAAATGACTAAAATCCAAGTGTGTCCTTGTGCTAAGTATGGTTAGTACTGCTTATAAGTATTCCTGGAGTTGTTATCTGGCTTTGGTTGCATGTATATCGGTAGGAACCCGGTAAGGTTTTGGTATTAAGGAAAATGACTGAGCAAAGGTCCAAATGGCCCCATGGTGTTAGCCATGGGGAGGGTGGCGATTTGTTGTGCATTCTCAGTGGCACTAGGGTGTAAGTAACCTAGGGAGCATACCTAACCCTTGAAAAATAGGAGATTGTGGTTGATGCCTAATGGGGTAATGGTTGAATTTTGCAAAAGCCTGCTAGTATAATAAGGCCAAGTGAGGAATCACCACCCTGAGGACAAGACCAAGGTTAAGAAAATGTCTATAGTTATGTGGATAAGGATAGAATTTGGTGAGTAATCGAAGAGCCCAAAGGTAAGGGCCAAGGAGCACTAAGTTATTAAGGGTGCACTAAGCCCAAGTGAACCATCATTACCAAAGGGTAAGGGCAACATGGATACCAAGAGAGTAATAGACCATGGGGTAAGGGCTATGGTGCACTAAGACCATGTGTGCACCTGAGCCAAGAGAATAACATCTCTACCCCAAGGTAAGTTGAAGCCTGAGGCAAGAGCTCGGGTAAGGGGCATTTAATTTGGAGTCCATGGAACCCAAGGAAAAACTAAGGAAGAATAACACGAACTAAAAATAGGGCTATGTGCTAGGTGTTTGGAAACAAGGAAGGTAAATGATTAAAGGCATGAATAGGCTCAAGGTCAAGGCCTGGACAAGGCTAAGCTCAAGAATACCACAATCACCGAAGAAGCACTGCTAGTACTCAAAGGCAACCAAATAGATTGACTCAGATCAATTGATTGGTCAAGGAGCTGATAACAAAAACAGAGGTACCTTTAAGTTTACAACATAGCAGTAAGTAGTTTTTCTTGTTTAAACTGCTATGTCTATGGTTATGACTAGCTTGCCTAAAAAACTAGATTTGTAGAGGAAGTGTGAACCCATAAGAGCTCAAGAAGAGTAAGTTTTGATTAAACCCTTAGAATGGTTAAGGTTTTGCCTAGGAGCTTAGGGGTAGCAGGTATGTAGTGATCTGTGGTTGTGGTTTATTATTTGGAGTGGCAATACTTAGGAAGAGGATCGGTTAAGGGGCATAAGAGCTGACTTAACTGTGCTGGTCATAAGTGACCCTTGGAAGTATTTTAAGGGTAAAGGTGACTTGCATAGAAAAGTCGGTAAGTCATGCCATGAGTTGAGCCTTAAGTTGATTAAACTTGTACTTGTGGTGTAAGGAATACTTTATGCACTATCGGGACAGTTTAAGGAAGGACAACTCTAAAACAGTTATGATTGATTCAATTCTAAAAGGTATTGCACACGAGTTACTAAAGGTTTCCAAGTATAGTGAGGTTGAATCCTCCAAGCACGCAATTGAGGTAAAAGGGCTTATAAAGCCAATAGTTAACTGTAGGAACCTGAAGTTACGAGTGAAGAAAAGTAAATGGTACCCTAAGGACTCGCAGTAGTTGCGAGAAGTTAGTTAAATGAAGGTGGAGAACCATAACCCACAGGTCTCAAAACTGTGGAGTTATCTAAAAAGAGTGTGGTTCCTTAAGGAGGGAAGTCTGTTGATTTTTGGTAAGTTGGTAAAGGTTCAAAAGTTAACCCAAGCCTTAAAGATCAAAAGGGTAACATTCAGATTCCTAAGAAATTACAACCCAAAATGGGTGTATAAGGGGGAACCATGAAACATGAAAGCACCATTAGTCAAGTAGCTTTAAGGACAACCTAAGTAAGTTAAAAAGGGAGTTGTCATAAATGGTTTAAAAATTGGGACCTATAACTGTTAGAACACCCATGGAGATAGAATGAACTCCAAGTAGTAAACTTGTGCCTAGTATTTTCGTTACGGCCTATATTGACCTAAGGCTGTTCATGAAGAGTGAAAGTGAATTGGGCAATATTCTTGAATGTTTGGGAGTTCAACCATTTTAAATAGTGGGGGGCTCATTGTGAGTTTGAAGGAGCTAAGAAAGCTTCAAGCCAAAAAGCTAAGAGTTTGAATAACCTAAAAGTTCATAAGAAAAAGGACCTTAAGGTACAAAGTGTACTCTACTATCGAAGGGTTTCAGACAAATCAGAAAGAATCAGCAAAGGTTTAGATGGGTGTAGATGCTAAGTTAAGGTCTTAAATATGAATAAGCTCAAGATGGAGCTAAGTATGAGTAAAGGTAATATCTTCGCTAGTGATTTCAAGGCAATTGAAAGTTGAGGTTTGTTGGAAATTATGGTAAGCTTGCTAAGCCTAAGAAGTTTAAGGGAGTCTTTATTTTTCCTAAGGGGTAAGAAGATACCTAAATACTTTAAGAGTCTAAGTGTGGTCAACTGATGGTTAAGAAAAACTTTTGAACAAGTGGGTAGCCAAGAAAAGAACTAAAACCCGAGGTAAGACTGTTGAAGCTAAGGTAACTAGAACTACCTAATAAGTTCCTAAAGTTAAGCTGCTAAATTATGGCCTTGAATCACTAAGAGCCCATGAGAATGAGTCATACTAAAGGCTCTAGTTAATTTCAGTTTTCGAAGAAACTTCAAGTGCCTAAGGGAAATATAGGCCAAAAGGGTGCCAAGTAAGGCTTCCTCGGGCATAAGGAGGTTGTAAGTCTCAGTTAAGCCTAAGGGTGCATACACTGTGAGCTATGGGTGTGTGAATCACACTAAGTAGCCATGGTGCTTAGTGCATAAGGATGAGCTAATGTGGCGACGACCTAAGAATGCGCCTAAATTTTGGAAAGCAAGGTACATGTACCAAAAAGGTCTCATGTAAGGCATAAGATTTGAAAGTCTCATTCAAGCACATTCGTAATTGTTTTAATCCGATTGGTTTGGGGTGTTAAGAAACACTCTTTTGGATTCCATGAGAAACCAAGATAAGCATGTGGGAAAATGCCAAATACAAAGTTAGAATCAAGTAAACTAAGATTCCTGAGAAAGCCTAGGGTGTGGCTTAAGTTGTGGAACACAAAGTGTACCCAAGTGTATGAGCTCAAGGAGGACCATGAAAGGTTAAACGCCAAGATTCCTAAGAAAATTTAAGAAGGGCCATGGATCCAAAGAGAACTCAATGCCAAGTATACACCCAAAGTGGCCAAATAATCAAGCTAAGGCCTAAAGGTCACGGTAGTAACATGTTGGGTAGTGTGGGGGATATTTAAAGCACCTAAGCGAGTTGATTGTTCTTAAGGATTTGAAGAGACCTAAGAAAAGGCTATGATGGCCTATAATACCCTACCACCAAAGAAGGCCAAGTTAATTAAGGAAAGACTCCTAGGTGATAAAGACTGAAGGAACATGCTAAGGGTGCCTTAAGAATTAAGGGCCAAGGAATGGCTAAATGACTAAAGAGTAGTTGAGAACCCCAAGCATGTTAAATGATTACCTAGAGGATTCAAGTGTTGGAAAATGGGGTAGTCTACGGTACTCCGAAGGACACCTGAAATATGAGAAGTATGTGCCCACGACATTAAGGTGCAACAAGATTAAAGATGCACCTAAGAATTGGCTTGAGTGCCTAAGTTGGGTGTAAGAGTTGTTAAGTCAAAAGTGTGTCTTGAGCACTAAAGGGCATTAAGTGAAAATAAAAAGGGTGGTGTACCCAAGGTGGCTTAAATGCCTAAGATGGGTGCAAGTGTTACCAAGTTGAATTGTGCCAAGAACGCTAAGTGGTGGTAACTAAGAAGTACCTTAGTAGGGCTAAAAAAGCCCAAGTGAGGTATAAGATTGTGATAAGTCCCACCAAGGGTAAAGAATTAAAGTAGGAGATTAAGTACTTTCAAAAGTACCCCAACAGGGAGAATGGCCAAAAGGGAGCAAGTTAGCTTTGAGTTACATAGGCTTAAGTGCAAAATTGGGAGTACGGGGATGTGCCTTGTGAATCAAGGTAAGGTGTCAACCCCATAAGTAATGTCTCCAAGGAGATGTCTCATAAGGAGTACCTTAAGAAGTTTCTAGACCGGCAAGTTAAGAAGCTAAGGTCATAAAATGAGCTCATGGTTAAGGAGCTATGGGCAACCATAGTAAGGATGTAAGAGGTTTGCCATCCAAGTTGTGCTCGGTTAGGAATTGAAATTTGGAGAACCAAATTTCTTAAGGTGGGGAGAATCTAAAGGCTTTCCAAGTACTTCCCCTAGTTTGGATGTCAAGGTAAGTAAATCCTAAGTTATTTTTCCTCAAATAAGTTTTATTAAGCATGGAAAACAAGCTGAGTAAGGTTAAGTGGAGTTCCAAAGTATAATTGGCACCTAAAAGGCAAAAAGGTAAAATGGTAATTTTGTCCCGAGTTAGTGGCATGACCATAATTTCAATGAATTTAGGTATATGCAAGTGTTTTGAGATAAATAAGTTAAGACCATAAGTTTTTCTAGCCATTTGAACCAAAAGTGAAAGTTAAAGATGAAAAAAATTGCACTAAGTGAGAAGTTGAGCTATTATGTCTTATAATGGCTTAAGTGACTTAAAGACAAAGTGTTTGGGTACAAAAAACCTTTCAATGGGACTAAGAAGTGATGGTGTGCGGAGAGTTTAAGTAGCCTAATTAAATCAAAGTTAAGTTTGAGGGCCAAAGTGACAAGTAGAAGAGAATTGGGTTAAGTGGAGTAGTTGAGATATTTTAAGAAGAGATGGATAGCACTATTCATCATCTTCTTCGCTCCATTTTCATGGATCTCTTTCATCCATAGCTCTCCATATTCAAACCTCCCAAAACACCCAAAATTCCATGAAATTTGAAGGTCTTAAAGACATCCCAATAAGCCCTTAGCTCATTTTTTATGAAATTGGTGCATTTGGAGTTGTTCTTGCAAGTTCTTTGTTCAAAGCCAAAGATAAGCATCTTTTTATCCTTGTGGGTTAGTTCTAAGCTAGTTAAATGGCTAGAAATGGTCTTATTTTTGTGCCCTTGGTGTCCGATTTGGTTGAATTCAAGCTTGGAACTCAAAGGAACTCTATGGAGCTCAACTATGCTTGTTGCTTACTTCTTGCTTTACGGATGATTTGAGGTAAAGAATTTAACTTAATTCAGCTCAAATAATATATATGAATGTAGTATTACATGTAAGAATGAAGTAGAAATAAGACCCATGAGAATTGGCTTTGAGGATTGAAAGATTGAGCAAGTTTTGTGCAAGTTTGGTGCAAGTTAGCACACTGTCGCACAGTGCTGGAAGAGCATTGGCAATGCATTGCCACAATTTGGTGATGCATCACTGACAATATTTTAGGGAACCTGAGAATTGATGCCGTTGGCGACGGGTCTCCGATGGCGTCGCCAAGGCACAAGTCCCTCAAAGTCGGGATATCCTAAGAATATATCAATCTCTCGGTTATCATCCCTAGGCCATTCTAAGATATTCCTGTAGCCTCAGTTGGGTTTAAAACTCATTCCTAAGTTGAGAATTATGCATTATTTAAGTGGTAGCTAAGTGATGTGGTTTAGTTAGGGTAAGTAATGGTGACTACGAGGGTTAAGTGCTTAAGTTGCTAAGGGAGCACTAAGAGGATTAAGGCGGGTTTCATATTCTTTGTTGGCCCAAGTGGGAGGTCATAGACCTTCAGGCAATAAAAAGGAAACCCAAGAGGATCCCAACCAAACCTTGTGGTTTGGTAAGTAAGCTACTAAGGAGCCCAAAGCTAAGCTCAAAGAGCTTGGCAAGTTGAACCACATAAGGTAACTACTCTGCACAATAAGTTGAGGAAAGAGACGGGTAAAGAATAAGTAAGCAGTGACTTAGTCTAAGTAACTCGTTAGAGGCGAGCAAGGGTTGAGTATGTGACGACTTAGTCTAAGGCGCCCATAAGAGGACTTCATGGGGTTGGTTAAGTGCTAGCATAGGATACAAGAGCCAGTATCCAAGTACCCCAGTCGTATGTGTTACTACCTCAACAAATGGGAAAATTACAGTATAAGGACATAATGGTTATAAACCATTATATATCATGATTTTCCCCATAGTGAATGGAATGTGAAGGGTAAATTGTATAATCTATACCTCCTTAAAAGATCCACACAATGGTTACTTGACCCTCAAGAAAACCTTAAAGGATTCCTTAGTTAACAAATAACCTATGGACTTTATTGTAAGATTTCAAGACTTGGGTACTCAATTGTACAACTTTAAAATAGAGGTTTTAGAGGGATTTGAATGGTATGGAAGCAATTTTTGGAGGCTAAATTACATAAAGGAAACAAAGGCTATTATTCAAAAACTTAGGATAACTAGGTTTACAGTTGTTCACAAAAATAACTTACGGATGGGAATATCATTGACAAGGGTCAAAGGTAGCCATTTGTAGCATTATGCCAGCCTTTTATTTCTAGGTTCTAAGGTTAAAAAGGTGGGCTAAAGATTAGGCAAAAATTCTTTGCTTAAGGCATACTTATAGTGACCTAAGTGAGGGTTAAGATTAAACTAATTAAACCAATGAAAATATCTTGATTTCTTGCCTTTCCTTGGTCATTTTCGGCCTTCACTAGCCAGAGTTCCTTCCTTAGCTCCTCTATAAGCTTCCATATCCACCATATCTCAATCTTCTAAGAAATTGCAAATGAAGGCAATCGGATGCAAAATGAAAGAGAAAAACCCTAGTTTTTGGGTTTATTGTGTATCTCTTGAAGATTTTAGCCTTCACAGATTAGGTAAGAGTTTTATCTTCATGTTTCATGGTTGATTACTATCCTAAGATGATGATCAAGCATCCATGAAGCTAAGACCATGCTTGGAGGAGAGCAAAAAGCTCAAGGAACCAAATATGGGTTAAGAGGGAGTGCATGAGCAAGGTTTTAGCCTTACTATTTTTCATGCACTAAGATGTCAGTGTTTACAAGGGTTTCTAGAGCCCAAGTTAGTACTAAATAAGACCAATTAACCTTATAAGACTAAGCATTAGCTTGAGGAGGGCTGCCATAGTGATTACATATTGTTTATTTGATTGTTTATGGACTGACCCTAATGATGTACTACTGCCAACATTGCATTTGATTATGCTCCATTTGTTTGTACATTTGGATGGCCATATTTTTGTATATGTGCTTTGTTTTTGTGTTTTTATGTCTTTGGATTTCAGGTATGTTGCTGGGAATTCAAGTTTTTAATGATAAGCCCTTACTAAGTTTCTTCAAAGAGACTTACCCCCTTTATGTTCATTTCAGAAGCACCTGGAAGATAGCATTCAAACTAATAGCTGTTGTTTGAATTTCTCTGTGAAATTTCAAGTATATTAACTTCCATATGCATAGTTTTAAACTGAAAAGTTTCATGATTTTTGGAGCACATTAGCTATTTTTAATAATGGTACTTTTTGCCTTATGCAGCAGCTAGTCCCTTCAAGTTTCTGGAGTGTTTAGTGCTTTTGAAGTTCTCCAAAAAGCTTAGTGTACACATTAACTAAGTTATTGTCATGGATGTGGTGCATAAATGCATGTAAATGATTTGGGTATATTTTATGTGTAATGTGAGAAGAATATATGGATCAATGGAGTGTAGTTTGAAGTGTATATACAATGTTGTCCATATGGTGTTTATGGGTTGTTTTGATGGCATTTTTATGAATGATGGTTAAAATGATTCTAAATTCATGGGCATGATTTTAACAGGTGTATAATACATGTATGGACACTACCAAGTGGGTTTTGCACCTGGAAATGGAGTGTATGAATATTATGATATTTTGTATGGGCATAATGGTCAATAGTGGCTAAAATTTGGTACCTTGGACTCCAGCTACCATAACTTTTTGTACATAAAGAATTTGGCTATGAAATTTTGACCACATCTAGAAAACTTCAATATGAATAACTTGGATTTTGAATCATTGGATTTGGTGGCCTGTAGCCAGAGTTATGGCCTATCAAAATTGGCTGATTTTGCTGAGCACTGTTCATATGGTCATTTCTACCCGGTTAAGTATAAAATCCATAATTGTAAACTTAGATGGATTTAATGTCTCAAACCTATTTCCCTATGAATTTTTAAGGGTATTAAAGAGTTTAAAACCTTTAGGGTACGGGAGAACATGGGTAGAATTTGAGTTAGACATGGTGTGAAAATTTGGACACATAAAATGCGTACCAATAGCATCATGTATGCATATGATTGTACATGCACTTGGGGATTTTACTTAAATTTCATATTGGCCAGGAATAAAGAATTTCACTATCATCATTACTTCCAGATGAAATTGTATGTGAATATGTATGTGATGGTTGGACCAATATACATATCTTTGCATAATGACCAAAAGGGCCACTTGGGTAAACATAGTGCGCATGTTCTACTTGGCCTGTAGGATATGGACTGCCTGGGACTTGAGCTCACTAAATTTAATCACTGTATAAAAGCACTCAAAGTGGTAACAGTATGAGCTCACGGCAAGTCTAGCACTTACGGTGTAAGGAAATCCTAAGTGCATTTGTATGTGCATATTTCATCCATCCATCCATCCACTCATTATTTTGCATTGTTTTTTGCTCTTATTCTTGTTTTTGGTGTGACGTTGTTTGCTTGTTTTGTTTTGTATGTTATGTGTGTGTGTGTGTGTGTGTGTGTGTGTTTATCATGCTTTGCATGCTTGCATATCTTTCCCCTTGTAGGTACCAAATCATTTACTGAGTACTTTAAGAGTACTTACCCCTTAAATGTTGTGCAGGTATTTAGCGGGCTAGTCGAGCTTAATAGTTAGTAAAAGGCAGCTGTTAAGGCTAAATTTTATTGGTTTGAAGGTACTCTCTAAATAGGGAACTTTACGTTTCTAAGCTACTTATAGTGTAAGTTAGTACTGACCAAAGAGTTTGCCTTACATTGTAGGTACCAAATCATTTACTGAGTACTTTAAGAGTACTTACCCCTTAAATGTTGTGCAGGTATTTAGCGGGCTAGTCAAGCTTAATAGTTAGTAAAAGGCAGCTGTTAAGGCTAAATTTTATTGGTTTGAAGGTACTCTCTAAATAGGGAACTTTACGTTTCTAAGCTACTTATAGTGTAAGTTAGTACTGACCAAAGAGTTTGCCTTACAGTTTGAGGCTAAGTGAGTACAAGGAAAGTGTGGCTCATCGCTTGAAGTTAGCATGCTTGGATGAAGAGCGAAGGGTGGATCCTAGTAGATATTGCTGTCACTATTGTATGTATGACATTTTTTATACTAAGTGTTGCCTCTACTAATGTCCGTTGGTGTGTATAACACTAAAGTTACATTAGGTGCATATAAGGTTGAGATGTATGCATATAGTTGTTACTTGAAGTTAAAGTAATTAAAGTTTAATGTCTTGGCTTGTTTTGAATTGTGTTTTCATTAACTGCCATGACGCTATTTTCAGTGTTGTTTTGATTAATTGTTATTTCATAGCCAAGACAATACATACATATTTTTCTATGCAGGGTACACTAAGTAACTAGTTGCACGTAAAGATTTAAGATACTTCACGAGTAATAACTAGCAAATTTGTAACCGAGGTAAGATCATAGTTCCTTAAGAGTCTACTAGGGAAAGTAACTTCAGGACCCTGTAACCCTATTCCGCCACAGTTATAAGGAGTTTTTGAGTTTTTTTTAATTTTTTTGTGAATAAGGTTATAGATTTAGGTACATTTTTTTATTTAATTTCAAAGAATAAGTCAAGATTTCAAACATGGGTGCCTTTGGTAATATTTTTAAATGAAAAAAAGATATTTTGGAGGTAGGCATGTATTCATAATCAAAGGCTTATGTATATTTAGGTTTTCCACAACAATTGGAATTTAAGTTGTTGATGGACTATGCTAGGGTCCTTTTTTAGGAAGATATTTTATGGCATCAGAAATTAAGACTTAATTGGATCCAACAAGCTAACAGAAATACGTGTTTTTTTTTTGTCATATGGCCATGCTAATGAGAAGTGCAATTTGTGTGGTGACCTTAAAAATTAATAGTGTTAGGGTGACAGATTAGGTTGTTTGAAAAACTCACTTACATTAGTTTTTTGTCAATCTTTTTATGGGACAAGAGGTGTTACAGGGATTTCGTAGTGGAGAGGTCATTCACCCAACCTTAGAGCCACATGCCATTGATGCCCTATCTCTGCTAGTTTCCTTTGAAGAAGTTAAGAAAGCTTTTTTTGTTGTGAAGAATTCAAAAGTGTCAAGTCTTGATAGAATCCAGTCTTTTTTTATTATTTTAGGATGATGTGAAGAAACATCTGATGGGCTTTGCCTCCAAGGCCTTTGCTATAAGATCCTTTGATAAGGAAATGGAAAAAGGTGTAGTGACTCTTATCCTGAAATACATGCCCCTAAGTTATAAGCTACTCATGGAGATTATTGTTAATAAATCCATTCTTTACTTGATCGGTTGATTGGCCTACTGCAAAGTAGTTTTTCCCCAGGTCAAAATACACATGATAATATTCTTGTTACTTAGGAAATTATTCACTCCATAAGGAAGTACTCGGGCAAGCGAGGGGCTGTAGTGGTTAAATTAGACCTTCACAAGGCATATGATAGTATAAGCTGTGATTTTCAGAGGTAAGCTTTACTAGAGTTTAAGTTTCTATTAAATCTTATGGAGATTATTATATTTTATGTCACCTCAATGGAGCTTGTAGTAGTGTGGAATGGGGAGATATAAGGATTTTTCAAGCTAGGTAAGGGCTTGCATCAGAGAAATCCACTATTCCCATATATTTTTATTTTATGTATGAAGAGTTTGTTCTTGCATATTCAACATCTTGTTAATGCTGGTGGTTGGAAGCATTTTCAATTAAAAAACACGGGTTGGATGTGTCACATTTATTCTTTGCTGATGGCTTAATGTTGTTTGTTAAGGTGGTGAAGGAGTAATAGTTAGAAATGGTGAGTTATATTTCTCATTTTGTGGAGGAGTCAAGCCTAATTGTTAATAAGGCAAAGTTTCTAGCTTTCTTTTTTTCTTGTGTTTCTGCCTCTGTTATGAACTCTTAGAGTGCGAGTTGTGGTATTCGTCTCATGAATGATTTGGGGCACTATTTGAGTGTTCCAATCTTGCATAGGCATATGACAAAGGCTCCATATTAGTTTATATTTGAAAAGTTAGGTAATAAGTTGGTATAGTGGAAACAAAAGCTTTTTTCACTTGTTAGAAAGATAACTCTTATTTAGTCAGTTCTTAAGGTAGTTTCAGTTTATGCTATGCATACCACATTGATCCTATTTGGTATATGTGGTGAGATAGATGGGAAGTGTCATGGCATTTTGTATAAAAGCACGGATCAAAAGAGAAAGATGTTTTCAGTTGGCTAGCGCAAGTTGGAAGCTAATATATATTGCAGACCTCCTTAGTTGTTGATTTTTTAAGTCAAAATATTTGATGTGTGGCTCTTTTCTAGAGTACTACAAGCATGGCAATGAATCTTGTTCTTGGAAAAGTTTGTTGAGCTGCAAATAAATTCTCAAGCATGGTATTTCTTGGGGAATAGGTGACGGTGCTCAAATTCATCTCTAGCATGATAGTTAGGGCGATATGTAGCCTTTGTGTATGTTAGTGTCAAACCTAATTGATTAGGATCTTTGAAATCTTAGAGTCAGTGACATCATTCCAAATACTAGGTGTCGGGGCCTTTCATGGATTCATTAGTGGTTGTTTGATGATATTATGATATAATTAAAAGTAATCTAGCTCCTAGACTACAATGGGTTTAGAATTACATATTTTGGAAAAAAGAATGAAATGACAACTTTTTGGTCAGGCCAGCCTATCTTTATACTTTAGAGGTAGATAACATGTATGAAGGGGTAAAGATTTTAGTTAGATTTGGCAACTTTGTACTTTTGGAAAAATGAAGTGTTTTCATTGGCTTGTGTTTTGTGATGGTATCTCAATAGCATCATTAGGAGGAAAGTAATTTAGGTTGCCTCCGATTAGGCAACTTGTTAGTTTGGGGGTGAAGATGTCAATCATGTCATCTACTGATGTTGATTGGCAACTGATTTTTGGGCGCTAGTTATCTCAGCTGATAATATCACTTTTTTTTTCTATTGCAATCAAGAAAATATTAGGTGGTTGACAATTGCCATGCCATAAAAAATGATCCTGACTAAATCCCTTGGCTATTATTGTTTCATCTTTGTGACACATGTGAAGGGCATGTAACAAGGCTTGGTTTGAACAATTTTTACTTTGGCTTTCTGTGATTTTAAGGAAGGTTACCCCTGAAGCAAAAGAGATTTCTGAGGCTTTTCAAGCTCTAATTCCCTTGGTGATTAAGCCAATCATCTGATGAGATGGTTACCTCCTCTAAGAAGGCGATTGAAACTTAATATAAATGGAGCTATCTCTTGATGTGGTGCTACAGTTAATATGGGGTTTATTATGTGATAGCGGCACTTGTTGGTGTACTTATTTCACGGCCAATCTTGGGCATTATGGTGTTTTCCAAGAATTAATGGGGCTTAGAAAAGGTCTCATCCTTGCTCAAAACTTGGAAGTTCAGGTTTGCTTGGTTGAAAGTGACAAGCTTTTCTTTAGTGGCTTTGATGAGTGCATATACTTCATCTTATCCTCTTGGTGCCATTGTGCAAGATTGTTGTGCGTTGATGCTTAAGCTGCATGTTGTTCATATTGATCATGTGCTTCGTCAAAGAAATGTTATATAGACTATTTATCAGCTTTAGGCCTTGCAACAGAAGCTAGTGTCCAAGTTTTATAGGATCTGCCATTGCGTTTAGGGCAACATTTGGTGATTGATACTCTATGGATGACTTTCATACGCCACTAGCTTTTTTGTTTTAGTTTTTCTATTTTATTTCTGTTTTATCGTCCATATACCAATCAAAATATAGGCACCTATGGCAAGAATTGTTACTGAACAAGAACTGAGTTTGTTCATCCCAAGATAGCTTGGAAAAGCCCTATCTTTCTTTGCTGTAATTATTAACTAACAATATCTAAATAAATCATAACTCATTTGAAGATGTTAAAATTTAGGTTAAGCTTTAATGGACAGTTTGTTTTACATTAATTCTAATATATTATTTTGTATTTTTTATAGAATACATTACTGTGTATTATTTTAATACTAAATGATTATATCTAATTATATATATATAAAAAAGGACATATCTAAGGGAATTTATAGTCTTTTCCTTAATTCGATACATGAGAGAATGCCATGTGGTTCTTTTTAGAATTTTCACAACACAACAGTGATCTCCCAAAAGTTATATTTCTAATTTGCCCATCATTAAACTTAACAAAACAAATAACGGCATTAATCCCTCTCAATTAAACGGTTTGTTTTGGACGTGGAATACTATAATTATTTATTATTGGAATGGAAATAAAATTCTTTAATTTCTCTATTGCCATATTTGTAATGACCGAACTATCATTGATTTTGTTATTATTCAAACCCCATTTCTTTAACTTAGAGCCAAAAAAAAAAAAATCACTTACCACTTTAGAGTAATTACTTATTGATCTCATAATCCATGTCCAGTTCTTACTTTTTTTTTTTTGGAAATTCAACTTTCTCTTTTCTAACTTACTTTCATATAAAATTGGTATGTTCTAAATTCTGGTATAATTGTAATTATAAGTAACCATATTATGACTAATGTGTTTTGGAAACTATAAATTTCCTTTAAAATTTACCTCTATATATACCACATGTTAAACACATAAAACCTACACAAAAGTAATTTACTTTTATTTTCTCCCTTTAAAATTTTGATTCTTCTTTTTTCCTCATACATGGTGTATTACTTTTATTAGTTAGTTGTCATGACATGGATGTTTTCATGTGTTAACTTCTATTTGTAAGAAATATACTATTGATGACATTGACACGCATGAAGATAACTAAAATCATGGTGAAGCCAGGATTCAAGATGGTGTAAAAAGAAGATGCATTTCCACCATGCCAACCTGTCTAGTTGATATTACTGTTAGAGCAATAAAAGTGAAGAAAAATTATATGCTGCAACTTCCCAAAAGCCCTATCAACTATATCAATCGAAATGTATAAATCTATGCCTTTCTTTTTCTAGTTGAAATTTAGTATGATCACAATTGTTTTATTTTACCTTCTATGGCATCATTATTTATTATATTTATTATATTATTATAAAGGGAAAGCAACGGAGGACTCTATAATTGTATAAATCATTATAGTCTAATTGAGTGATACCTCATATTTGCCTCCACAAATGATAAAATTCCCCTAAAATGAAAATATAAACCCATAAATGTCCCTTAGACATCATTCCCAATTTTGATTGAGGTTTGTCATTTGATCTAAAATTCACAAGTTTTTCTTTTTAGAATGTGGTTATAGTTCACAATGCATCAACAATGCTTTTTATGAAAATTTGTTATTTGGTCAATTATACAATATTTGTTAAAAAAAAAAAAGTAATATTCAATATTTTTATACACCTCAATTTTTTTGAAAATAATTGCCATTCCTATTATACAAAAGACACACAATTTATGTGTGTGTGTGTGTGTGTGTGTGTATTCACTAAGGCATTGTCAACTTAGTTATTTTACTATTTTAATAAACAAGTTTATGATAAACATGCAATAATGGAGAATAAATTTTAAGAATGTTTTGGGACATGATTAGTGATTGAGATTTTACTAAACAACTATATTGTAAAAGAACAATAAATATTTTAGTAAAACTATATTATCAAGCAATAATTAATCATAACATTTTTGGATAATATTAATAATTCTAATAAAAATATTTTATTTTTCCGTTTCAATTTAAAGTGTATTTTGGAAAACAACAAAAAAAGCATAGTTACTGTAGGAAGATCCATTTTCCATTGATACATTTAATAAAATTATTCAACCAAAAAATTATTTAAGGATATAAGTAATACTAACAATGAATACAAACATGCAAAGAACAAAATAATAAACTTCATTAAGTGAAAAATTGATGTGTAATAAAAAATTCATTCATTTTCATTTATACGGATGAATAGAAGAGGGAAATTCATTAAAAAAAATAGTCAACCACAAGAATTGAATAATCAACATTTGATTCGATTTCCATTTAAGTCTTAATTTCTTTCATTTGATTTCCAATTAATTGTATCATAAAGAAGGCAATAGAATCAAATTACTAAAATGAAACAAGGGTGAAGAAAGAAAGTTGAAATCAATAGATAAAGTAATTTTTCTTACACCAAACTACCCATTTATTCATAAAAAAACTACCCGTTTCTTTGTTCTATTCATTTTTAATTGTAAATTGATTTTTTAACGAATCTTTAACATGAAAGATAATGTGTCTTTCCACTTCACAAATATTAATCAAAATATTTTAGAAACTAATTCATTTTTTTATATATTTTCTTCTATATATTATCACATTTCAATCTAACAATTCGTAAACCAATATTTCTCCACCTATTACTTGTGGCTCATGTTTTGATTAAATTTTTCATCATGGATTCAAATCTTTTGCTCTTTTTTTTTTCTCATTTTCAATTCAAATTTTGGCTCATGTTAGAGATGAAATAAAAATAATCTTTTTGCACTTGGGTATATTGATATTTCACTTTTTCCAAGAAACAATAAATGCAATCTATAGTAAATGAAAATATTATTATTAATAAAGAAAGCTTAGGATTATCTTAGGGCAAAGATGAACACCAAAAAATTTCACAAATATAGTACTATGTAAGTTGGAATGGACACACTGTATATTTTTTTTCAACTTAAACCATTATAGTAGCAAAAAAACTGAAAAATAGAATGAAAAAAAAAAAAATACAAATTTGACATGCCCATCCAAAATTAATACATAAAATCCCTTGAAATAATTATTTAAACTATTCTAGATACCAAATAAATAGAATTTGACCCACTTATCTATTTTTTTTACTTAAACAATAAAATAGCAAAAAAAACTAGAAAATAGAATGAAAAATTAAAAATTACCAATACAACATGTGCATCCAAAATAAAAGCATCTAATACCTTCAAATAATTATATATTCTTTAATTTTTTATAATAATTTTGAATTGGTAGTGTTTTTTTTTTTATTTTTCATTTTGTTTGCTATTTAAGGTTTAAGTTGAAAAAAATATATAAGTGTATCAAAATATTTTTTTTGGAATTTAAAATAGTAAAAATGATTATTTTAAGGGTTTGTATTCTTTAATTTTGGATGGGCATGTTGAATTATTTTTTTTCTTATTTTTTTTCCATTTTTATGTTTTTTTCCCATTTTATTGTTTAAGTTGAAAAAATAGATAAGTGTGTAAAATTCTATTTATTTGAAATCTATAATAGTATGCATAATTACTTGAATGTATTGGATACTTTAATTTTGAATGGGCATGTTGAATTAGTAATTTTTTTTATTTTTCTTTCTATTGTTCAGATTTTTTTTGCTATTTTATTCTTTAAGTTGAAAAAATAGATATGTGTGTCAAATTTTATTTATTTTTCATCTATAATAGTCTCCATAATTATTTGAATGGATTGGATGCTTTAATTTGGGATGGACATGTTCAATAGGTAGTTTTTCATTCTACTTTTTGGTTTTTTGGCTATTTAATGTTTAAGTTGAAAAAAATATATAAGTATATCAAATTATTTTTTTTTGGAATCTGAAATATTCTCCATAATTATTTGAAGGGATTAGATAATTAAATTTTTATGGGCATGTTAAATTTGTAGTGTTTTTTTTATTTTCCATTCTATTTTAAGTTTTTCTAAATATAAAGAGTTATGTGTCTCAAATTTATGTTTGGGGGTTTTGTGTCCATTTTGCTCACATTCAGGGGCTAATTTTAGTTTTTTCCCTTAAAGTTCCATTAATACTTATGTAGATAAGAAAAGGAGGCACATATTTGCTATAAAATGTTATTTTAATCTTGCTTTTACAACGTTCAGTAATTCGGGGGTAAATAGGCAAAAAGAGTATATTTTAAGGGCAAATTGTGTAACTTAACCAAATATTTATTTTGGATTTAGGGTTAAAGAATCCAATCCATTAACTATGCACATAAGTCATTGCTATTTCTTCAGTCTATTTCACTAGTATGGAATCGTCTTACATCATATATATACCTTTTTTTGTAACAACTTTGTTTTAATTTTTAAATTACTAATGTAGATTTTCATTTGATTTTTTATAGCATTTTCCCCCGACAAGACCTCTTAGTGGGGTTAAAAGAACATTTTGTGAAAACAGAGCTCATAAACAATGTGATATTGAGACAGAGTCATTCTATTGGGTATTAAACTCTGATTTATTACATGTGAGATTAATTATTCTCCCACAATTTTGATAAGGTGTTAAAAATTGTAATAGCACAGTTATTAATTTATCATTATAGTCTACATCCACAATTATACTTTCTAATTAAGAAATTTGAGTAGCTGAAATATTGTATATAGATTGAAAATAATATTTTCAAGTAATGATATCTATATTGTCGCAACAATTAGAATTCATACATCGTTTGCAAGTCAGAGTTTCATCATCACCTCATATATCAATAAGCAAAACCTCCAAATGAAAATACAATGGATGCGAGATTCTTAAATAGGTATAAATCATGTTATTATTTCTTTTGTCAAATATGAAAAAGTCTAATATTGTAGATGTGATATATTTTTTTGCAGTAATATAGATTTGATGACTAATATGTCAACAAAGTACGATATTGAAGATGTTCCAAAACAACTATATATTGTTTATTTAAGTGCATACTTATTAGTTTTTTTAGGTTGTCAGGACACTTTATTTGAAGTATTAAAAGTTTTTCAATATCACTTTGGACGCACTAAACTATCTTTTCTAATATTTTTAAAACTTCTTAATTTTCTTATTTGTTCTCAATCAGTGACGTAATCATTGACATGTGTTGCGTTTTTCTTTTTTCTTTTTTTCTTTTTATTCCGTGGCAACACTGGGTATATAAACTAATTACAGGTTAAAGAAAAGATTCTAAGGGCAAAAGATATTTTAAATAAAAAATTATATATGGTTTTTTTATTTGAAATTTTCACATTTTGGCCTGGACAGATTTGACTTGGCTAGGCTTTTTCCAGATCAGATTGATTTTTTGCTATCTATAATTATTAATGATTCCTATAATTGTGCAATCTCCCTTCACTTGATGCAGCAAACATATATATTAGAAATATTATTTTAAAATAACAAAATATCATACATAATATTTTTCCACATTTTTATTTATTCTAATTATTTTCATCATAATTTCTCTAATATAAATACTAATATAAATAAAATATATATCAAAGAAAATATTCTTATCCGAAAACATAAAAAACTGAATATATATAACAAATTTTAAATCTCAATCATGTTAACATCATTTACCAATTAAAATTAACTTTTAAATAAATGACATCAATTTTTATGTCAAAAACATCTGTATTAATTATATTTAGGAAAAATTACAATAAACCCCTGAGGTTTAGTGAAATATACGATTACCTCCTCGTTGTTTCAAAAACCTACAATTGCCCTCCTCAACCTTTAACACCGTTAATCTCTGTTAAGACAAAAACGGGTAGAAGCGAAGAACTCTATTTTACTCACCGTTAATCGGGCAGTTTGGTCAAGCGCCGATTTCATCTTGTTTTGATTTCGCTCTGGGATTTCATCTTTGGGATTTGAACGTACAGGGATTTGACTTGGGCGAAGGAGGGAATGGCGGCAAAGGCGGAGCAAGAAAAAATTGTCAGTGGGGGCAATGATAATTTTTTTTTTATAATATATAGATGTAAACTTTAAAATTTATGGGGTCAAGTTGTAAATTTTATTAAAAATATGATACTAAATGTGTAATTTCTCCAAAATTCAGTGGGGGCAATTGCCCCCTCTCACGTGAACGTGGCTCCGCCACTAAATGGCGGACATAGTTGCTTGACTGGTTTAGCGGTTCATCGGGTTCATCATCTTTCATTTATATATGCATGCATGTAGTGCATTAATGTAAAATTTAAAAAAAAAATTCTCTAACTCGTGTAAACATCCACGATTCCACATTTAGCACTGATATATGTGGTTATATGAAAGATTTCAAAGAAAATAAATAGAAAATAGGTCTTGTTTTGCTAGACAATGTAGAGATATATTTGCTCTTGAACCTATAATATATAACATCATGATATAATATCAAACATCATGACATAAAAAGCAACAAGAAATGCATTATTTCTATTGCTAAATGCCTAGTTAGTTCCATTTCTCTTTTTTCTTTTGTGACTAACAGAGCTGATAGTTTTATCATTATAGAGCTCGTTTGGCAACTTGAGTGATTTTAGGAGGCAGTTGATAAAATTAAAAAAGTTATAGGAATTAATATGTCATTTCTCTTAGAATTTAACTTAGTAATTGCTATGAGTGAGCATGGGTTGGGTAAACCCAAAACTCAACTTGAACCACCCATATTAGGTTGGGTTGGGTTGAGTAAAGATGGACCATGGTTCGTGGGTTGGCCACATATAGGAGAACATATGGTTTTTGGGTTGATTCCAGTTCCATATAGAACCAACCCAAGGTGAAATCGAACATGAGGTATATTTATAATTATATAATAAAAATTATATTATTACTAATGTATCCCCATATATATGTATTTCTTTGAAGAATTATGATGGTTATCCTATATTTTTTATATTAAACCCCTTAAACTGATATCCTAAATTAAAACAACATGAAAATTATGGGATCATTTACAAAAATTTTCTATATTCACTTGAATCACATTGCTTCCTAGACCGATTACTTGTGGGTCATTTTGCTTTCGATATCTATACTCTAGACCACTATTTACGATTCAATCCTCATATTTTTTTCATTTATGAGTCATGTAAAACTAAAAATTCATGACATCAACATATTTTAAATTTTGATACTGAAGAAGATGATTTTAAAGGCTCGGCTTTTCATGTTGAATACTGTGCGAATGTTAGAATTACTGAAGAAAATTAAACTAGTTGAAATGGAAGATACTCTACGAGCAATTCTTTTGAACCATTTTGGTAATAACAGCATTTTAAACTCTTTTGAATGTGTCTAAGTACATATATTTAAATATTAATTTAATTATATATTATATTGAATAATTCATATATTGGTTATAGATGCAATTTTATTGAATTTTGGTGCTGTTATAGATATATGGTATAAACCAAAAAACCCAGGAACTAGAACTATAGTTCTGGTTCTGTTCAGTTCTCGGTTCTTGGTTAAATAGAAAATTTTTGGAACCGATGCCATTTCGGGTACCGAACCAACCCAAGCCATGCTCACCCCAAGTAATTGCCACTTTAGCTTTTATGTTCACCACCTGGCAAGATATCTCACACCCAGTTCATTTTAACTTAAGTCAATTAACTCTAAAATGATTTATTTTTATTCTTACGTCTTTTTTATCTAGAACTAATTTTAATTAAAAGCTAATATTATATAACAACAATAATCCATAGAAAATATAATTTTTGTAATCTTACTAAATTTTCATGAATTTTTCTAGTTTAATACATTAAAAAAGAAAAATCATAAAAATTTAACAACATCATGAAAATTTACTTTCAAATGAATTATTACATCTACATAATATTGGCTTTCAAATGAAATTAGTTTTAGACAAAAAAAAATATAAAAATAAAAATAAATGAGTTGACTTAATTAAAACGAATTGGCTCTAAACTAAAGCTAGCATAACTAACAATTTCATAGTTTTAGAACAAATTTGGCTAGTCAATAAATTTTAGGACTAAGTTGGCAAAACATGAAAAGTTTTAAAACTAAGTAATATCTTTTTCCCTGACCTTGCTACACTACATTTCTTTAGGTAAATTGCATCTGATGCCCCTAACCTTTTACTATTATCTTATTTTGGACCCCAACCTCAAAACCTTACATGCAAAGTCTTCAACCTCAATTTTTTAATTTCATTTTAGATCTTTGGAGAATGGAAAATGTTAAAATTAACAGACTTTATCACGTGGCTTGCCAACGTGAAATGATTTGCTATAGTGGCACAATTAAAAAAGGAAGAAAACTAATAAAAAAAAGGAAAATATGAAAAAAAAGGAAAAAAAAATAGATCGGATGACAATGTTCATGCAAGCCCGCCACCGCCGTCATCCGTATTTGGCAAAATATAAGGTGGAGGAGGTGAAATCGAGGCTTAAAAGGAAGGCTGAGGATGCAAAATCGACACCTATACGTTGTCTTCATCTCTAGCGAGGTTAGTAGGCAAAATTGAAGGGCAGGAGATTCGGGAACAGGGGGAGATTTGCGAACTGCCGGAAATTCACGATGCCGAGAATTCGCAACAGCCGGAATTTCACAACGGCAGGAGATTCGCAAACTGCGGACGGCATGAGAGCGGAAGAAGAGTGAAGGAGATTCGGGACGGCGGGAGATTTGCGAACTGCCGCTGGAGGATGCAGAAGAGGATTGCGAAGGTGGAGGCTCGTTTGGTCGACAGAGGTGGAGGGAATTGGAGGATGGAGGTAGAAGGGATTGGTTGCTCATTCGATTGCTCGATTAATGGATGGGGGAGTTAGCGGGTAACAGTGGAAGAGTAGGAGGGGATTGGCAAACAGAGATAGGAGATGATTTCTTTCTATTTTTTTTTATTTTTCTTATTTCTTATTTCCTTTTTTATTAGTTTTTTTTTCTTTTCACATCATTTTTGAGGTTGATTCATTGTGCTACGTGGCCAATTGTCCCATGTTAGCGTACCACGTGGCTAATTCTGTTAATTTTGACTTTTTTCGTCCCCAAAAAATCTAAAATATAACAAAAAATTAATTGTGAACTTTCTATATAAGGTTTTGAGGTTGAGGTATAAAATAGGATAATAATAAAAGGTTAAAAGCCACATATGCAATCTACTCACGTTTCATTAGTACTAAACCATAAATAATTGCGACAAATTTTCTCCACCGAGCCACGTGCCGTGTACCTAATTTTTGTGAAAAATCCATGGCACTAAAAGTCAAGAGAATTGCTTTCAACAATTTAAACAATGAATGACTGACGCAACCTCAAATTTGTATGTGGTATGGTAATCTGTGACCGAAAGTTGAAAGCACGCACGGGGGGAGCAAGCAGCACCAAAGAAATGGTACCCCGTAATACTTCAAACTTTTACCAAAATCAAAACTCAGCACTTGTGGTCCTGTACGTGGTCGCCGGTGTCGACCAGGTGGAAGTGTGGAACCTGAAACAATTATATATCGGTATCAATCCACTGAAGGTGAAAAACAAAAATTATAGACCATCGACCCAATATCCTCGGGCAGAGTGAGCTATAACATGGGACAACTCGGCTGCAGCCTTGGTGTCGCTTTGTGTCACTGCATGGGCAAGTTGGAAAGGGCGGAACGACAAGGCTTTTCAACTTGAAGGAATCTGTCCCTGGCGAAATCTGCCTGAATATTATTTAACATTTATTTGGTTTGTTAATAGAGGTTCTATGTTGAATTGCTTATGGGCTAAATGGCTATTAAATCCTAGGTTGACTGTTTCAAATTGGTTGCGTACAGAGTATTGATGTAGTTCGTCAGGTTAGTTAGGGGCTGGTTGTAGCTCTCTACGTTGTACTAATTACTCTGGTGTGGGGTTCACCTTCTAATTGAACTCCACAACTAGTTTTGGAGCTCTTTTGTATATGTTTACTAGTAATATAATCTTTTAATTTGTTGCCGTTCAAAAAAAAAAAATACATATATAGTGTGAGAAGAGAAGGCTTTATATTGGCCTTCGGGTTAGCAGGTTGATCAACTGTAAAAAATGATCTCAATCTGTTGAAGACACAAAAAGGAAAAAAAAAAAACTAGGACCTTTAGTTGTTTTGGCTGCAATGAAACAATATGGGGCTGGCTTTATATTGGCCTTCGGGTTAGCAGGTTGATCAACTGTAAAAAATGATCTCAATCTGTTGAAGACATAAAAAGGAAAAAAGAAAACTAGGACCTTTAGTTGTTTTGGCTGCAATGAAACAATATGGGGCTAATTGGCTACAATACTAAAGTGGCTAAAACGCCACTTTTTAAATTATTTTTTAGACTTTTAAAGTGTAAGTTTTGAAAAATTGACAATTTAAATGAATAATCATATGTAATAATAATGCACGATAATGTATGGTGGGACATTATGGTATGTAAGTTGGTGAGAGGTTGCGTTGATATTAGTTGAGTTACACTTTGAAGCCTGATGGCAAAAAATTTGGTCTTGGACATGGAGTTTATCTCCATCTCTTTAGCTTTTAAATTTTCTGTAGTGGGCATGTTCAAATGATTTACCATCTTATGATAACTTGCGGTTTGAAGGTACGGATGTTCCATTGGAATGCGTAATTTGTGGTTGTGGAGAATAGTCTTTAACTCACTTATTTTTTCATTGTCCATTGGCTCATCAAGTTTAGAACTCTATGGGGTTTAGCTTCCATTCTATGCTAAACTTCTGTGATCTTCTTCTGTCTTCTTTTGCTCAAAGTGTGAGCTTAGGACAATCATTGGTCATAAACTTTTTGAAAGCTTAGATGGAATTGTAATAGGTGCTTTTTTTAAAAAACTCTTTTACCACCCGACTCTTATCTTTGGCTATTCAGGTGAGAGGAGTCTTGGGAACCATGGTTTCAGTTACGGATACAAATCCCTTGCAGGCACACCTTGTGGATGTTGTTATTTTTTGATTGCATACCTCAACAAGGATCAGTACTATAAGCAATAAAAGTAACGCTTTACTACTTATGTCTCAGGAATAACCCTTCTTAGCAAGTGTTCTTCAAGTGGAAAGACTTGTGATTTATCATGTTTTGCTTGAAGCAAGTTGTTGAGGTTGACATCATGTTGTTATTGAGTCAGATTCTCAAAATGTAATCTTAGCTCTTTGCACTGCAATGGTGAGAAAGAATTTAATTACCCATTTAGGTTATTATAAAAGACAATTCTTAGTTTTGAAATTTTATTCGATTGTTTTTAGTAATAAGAATATAAAATGTAATACAATAGCTCATTGTCTTGCTCGAGTTTCTTATTTGCTTGCAAGACAAATTTATTTTGCTAATCCTTTACTGAATTGGTTTACTGCTGTATTTTATTCAAATCTTGAATAATACTCTCTGTCTCAAAACTGAATCACTTTTTTTCATCTTTGTCAATTTATGTGTAAAGATTTATTGTCAAAATTTTTTTTATTTTCTTAATTTTCATGTAAAACTAAATAGTGTAATAGATATGAGATGGTAAAGTATATGTGGTGGGATTACATTAAAAATAAACATAAAAATAAAAATAAAAAAGAAAAGAAAGAAAACAACACAGGTATTAAGTTTAGGCTTAAGTGTCTGAATGGTCCTCCAACTTTAATGAATCAGACGAGTTAGTCCTTTATCTATGACTCAGTATGATTTGGTCCTTCAACTACATAAGTTGGACACTTAAGTCCTGGAACTTTCATAAATTAGGACAATTAGGTTGAGCCATGAAATAAGATAATGTTTTCCATCAAAATGGGTGGGCGTGGCGCTAACATGGTGCTTTTTACCCTATGTTTAGTTGCCGTCCGGTTTTACCCCTAAGCTTTGGTTCTCTGTCCTGTTGAACTCATTTCCGATTATAACCGCTCATTTGATTTCATCGGAGATTTCATAGTCAAAACCTCTAACGGCACCCTAAGTGGCTCTCGAAGCCAAATAGGACGCATGATCATCAACTTTGCAAGTTGAATTTGAACAAACTCGTTGTTTTCACATGTAAGCATTTTGTTTTTTAGGCTAGAGAAATCAGGATTCGATGAGAAAGGAGGCTGAAGAAAAAATCGGGATTCTTCTTTCAGTTTGACTGCTCTTAATCTAGGTCTCAGTTTTTCCACCATTAGCATGTAAACATGTTTCAATTGTTTTCAACTTAGCAAGTTGCAGAACGACATCATTTAAGGAGATGAGGGTGGTGGGGTTAGGCCTAACAACAGTTTTGATCACATGCGGCTCAACAAGTCCTTTTTGGCTAGATTGTACCGCTAATCAAAGTAAGAGGACTAAATCGAACTGTTCCTTAGTAGAGGACCAAACTGTCTGATTCAATAAAGTTGGAGGACCATTCAAACACTTAAGCCTAAAGTTTATAGATATTAGTGGGTATGCCGGCACCATTCGATTCAGCATATGGATTTGCCACCGATCAAAGCCTTATTAACGTGATCACTCTGATCGGCTGCAGTCGCGGTATGGTATTTTGTCAGAAGAAAAGGCCCACGTCCTTATCCCTAAACAGTCTGTATCAACGGTCCAAAACCATCTCAACCTAGCTATAAATTAATATACAGGTCAAACTTTTGTGCAGAACTAATTTGGAAGGTTTAATAATTTTGGTTGAAATTAACATAGGAGGATGCTGCCATTTTCGATGTTGCAAGAAGCAGAGCTGGCTCTGGGAAGAAACTTGACGGCCGGGGAGAAGCTCTGGCTCAGCTACTCCGCCGACAAGTCGGATTACGTTCTGTACCTCCACAACGCGCCCTTCTTGTTCCGCGTCTTCTCACTCGCGCCGCTCCCTTGCGCGTTGCTGGAGCTCTGCCGCTGGGAAAACGTGGACAACCCCTTCAAGCTTCAACCCAAGATCAAGAGAAGTTTCTCCGACATGTACAAGTGTTACAAGGATGTCATCACCATGTTTGCTTTTGTTGTTTGTCCCCTTCTTCTTGTCTCCTTCCCTGCCTACAAGGTAATTCCCGCCAAACTAATTTCAAGTCCAACAACCCAAATTATTAAACCATAATTTAGGCAAGAAGATAACTTGGCGTTAATTTATGGCAGTGGGTGGGTGTGTACACAAGCTTGGAATTGCCTTCAAAAGGGGAGCTGCTTAGCCAACTGGTGGTGTACCTTCTCATAGAGGACTATATGCATTACTGTCTTCATCGGTTGCTTCATAGCGAATGGTTTTACCGTAAGATCCACTACAGGCACCATGAGTACAATGCACCATTTGGGTTTGCGGCACCCTACGCCCATTGGGCAGAGGTCCTAATCCTGGGTATCCCCACCTTTCTTGGCCCAGCCATTGTTCCTTGCCACATCACCACTTTTTGGCTCTGGATTATTTTGCGCCATGCTGAAGCAATCGACATACATAAAGGGTTTCTTTTCTTCCCCCGGTGCCCTAGACCTTTTACCTAAGTTTAGCCTCTTTATTTAGCCTTTCTATAAATTAACAAAGGGTTTCTTTATGTAATGGTTATATATACGAGCAGATACGAGTTTTCGTGGGCTCTTACTAAGTATATACCATTTTATGGAGGTATCGACCATCACGACTTTCATCATTTTGTAAGAGGTGGAAGCCAAAGCAATTTTGCTTCTGTGTTCACCTATTGTGATTTTATTTACGGCACTGGCAAGGTTAATCTCAAATTTATTGTTGAATTTTTTATATCTATATTTATATGGAGTTGATTTTTTTTTTTGGCAACATTATATAATTGCGTTTTTTGTTAAACAAAATAATAAGTAATTGAGTTACTTTGAATTTGTGTTGGCCGTGCAGGGCTATCGTCATCACAGGCGAATAAGAGGTCTGCGGAAGGATATTGACAATCAAAATAATGACCCTTATACTGCCAAGATGCAAGTGGAAAGCCTCAAGCTTAAGTAATTTCAAACTATTTATGTATAGGAAAATGGGTGATTGTAATGAGCATGTATGCCTCTTACTTTTTCATTTAAGAAGAAAAAGAACATTGTCATTACATTACAAATTTACAATGAAGTTTTCATTTCCCAAATGTCTGGAGGTGACCAATTGTCTAGTCGCTACTTGAACGGTGGTCAAAACAATTGTTTAAAAGATCTCTTGAAGTTAGCTAGGCAGTGGTGGACCTATGTAGGGGTAGGGGGTGCTGCTGCCCCCTGAAAATTTTGAAAAAATTTAAATATAAGTACTTAATTAGTTACTTTAAGAGAAATTAGAAAATGGAAATGCATTTTTACCTCCAAAAATAATGAAAGAATATGAAGATAGGGGGGCAATGAGACAGGCACTAAAGAAAGCAGCGAACGAATGAGTAATTATTCCCTATAGCTTTAAACAAATATTCGAACATGGCCTAAATGTACCATTAATTCTCCAAATTTTTCAACTTGTACGAGTTACACCCTAATATTTGAATTAGTACGACTTAGTCCCAATCTCGAGCTTTGCCTCGCCATGATGCCGTCCCTCTCCTCCGGGCTCACCTCCACCCCCGAACCAAAAATCCTGGTTCCACCACTGCTTTGTGGACAGTTGGATGAGAGCAAGTTCAGTGAACCATTGCCATGGATTGGCATCTACATTGCAGCAGCATCTCTGGTCTGTGGCGCTGCAATGGTTGCAGATGCCGCCCATGGCTTCTACCGTAGGAAATTCTGGTTTCCATGCAAATATTTCACATTTAATGCCACCACCTTGACCTTAATCTCAGTGGCAAGCAAACTAGCTGTGGATCTCAACACTCCAATGCCCAGTCGCAAGGATCAGCTTTCCAAGCTCAGCAGCACTGTACTCATCTACAGAGTCATGGGTAATTCTATGCCTTCGTTAGGAACCATGGAGATGAAAGAACTTATAATGAATGTCATGGCTTTAGGAATACTTGTTATTACCCTTATTGTCAACATTGGAATACAGCTTGCTACTGGCGTAATCTATGTTTTCTGGAAGGAGCATGCTTTTATTATGTCTCTCATGCTTCTCTTGTTCGTGGTACTGAGTTTTACAGCTTTAGTTGTTCCAACAACAAAGGTTTGTTTAGAAATTGAGTACAAGAAAAGGCGCCAATTTGCTCCGAAGGTGAACGAAAGCCCAAATGAAAATGAAAAGTCATTAATAGAGAACTTGAGAGAATGTTTAGTGAGACATTGGATAATGGCTCTTACCTGCACACCCCAGTTCATGATAAGCCGATCAGTAACATGCACTGCCTCGAGTGCATTGTGTATCTTGAGTGCTGTAACCTTAGCAGAAGCAATGCTGCGGGCTCACCTCATGTCAGGTTCATTTAAATTCTGCACAGGCGAATCAGACTATAAATGGTCGATCATTTTGGTACTCATAACTCAGTCTATTGCAGTTGTGGTGGGAACTATAGCCCCAGCTATGAGATGGTTTGCAACTGTAAATTTCATGTGCCGGTTAAGAAGAAAGAGAAGCTACAAACAGGAGTTCAAACAAGAAAGAGACTGGATTCAGGCACTATTGCAGATGAAAGAATATCCATTGATCAAAACATCCAGAAATCGGCACATAGAAAATTTGTACATGATGGAAAAGGTTTAATTCTGAACCTGTGCATTGGCATTCAGACAGCTATTGTGTTCATAAGCAAAACCATTTTGTTGAGCTATGCAAGCAAAGGCTACCAGGCATCAAGCAAGAACTTGTTTGAAGCAATCACTCTCATGATCTCAGACATAATTGGTGCTTGCCTCGCTAACCTTAGGCAGGTCATATCAGTTAAATGTCAAAGCAGCAAGTTTAAAGAGACGAAAACTAGTGTTCTTTACACAGCATACCTCTTGGGCAAAACTGAAATGATTCTTGAACTTCTGGAGAAGGGAAGACCTTCCAATCTGGCAGCTGATCAAGCAGC
Source organism: Aquilaria sinensis (assembly GCA_005392925.1). Lineage (NCBI taxonomy): Eukaryota > Viridiplantae > Streptophyta > Magnoliopsida > Malvales > Thymelaeaceae > Aquilaria > Aquilaria sinensis. The sequence continues at coordinate 127,349 of SMDT01002378.1, forward strand.
ACGAATTGATGAATGGAGGTCATTCCTCAAGCAAGAGACTCCTCTCCCCTCATTGGAGAGTAAAACAGGTTCCTCAACTCCCAGCAAAATGTATGTAACTATTGTGAAGCAATGATAGACACATGTAAAACAAGATGAAGATGAAACTGCTTATTCTACTTGAAGCTTTCGCTGTAAAATATTGAAAATTTGAATACAAAAGATTACATGCATTTCAGCTGATTCACTAGTTTGTAATCTTTTAGTGTCCACCTGCCCGTAGCAATACAATTTTCCAATTAAAGCAACTCAAAAATTCTGAAGAAAATTGAGATAATCCAACTATTCTTGCACCTGAAACGGAAATCGGACGCTGCTTCAAAGGTCAATGGATACAGAAGACCTTCCAATGCCAAACGAGGTTCAGTTGTTTATTTTAAACAACATGAATTCAAGTAAAACGCAATAACCTGTAAGAACTATAATTCCTCTATCTTGGAGGCAATTTCAACGAAAACAATTAACATGTCCCCAGTAATGTTGAAAAGTCAAGAAGAAAGGTGAGAATGGCAGATAAGAACGAATAAACAGCGAATTTGTGCTGTAGTAATCAAAGATTTCATTAATCGGGACCCATGAATTAGCTCCGTATACATGGACTTATCAGTATATACATCTGAAAATCTACGAGAGAAATCGGTAAAATCAGGACTTTGCAGGTAAAATGTCGATAAACTACAACTCACACAAATAGAAAAAGGAAAGGGCAGAGGCTGGAAGGATCAATCATCATCATCTTCCTTCTTGGGTTTGCGATACGTCTCCTCCATGTGTTTGCTGATCAAGATCCCGGTGCTGGCGAGCTTCCGGATATTAGGAACGTGGTAGTTTAGAGCAACATAGACGCCAAACAAGACGCCCGCCATTAACGTCAAACAACTCCTGATGAAGCCCATAGCTGATCTCTCTCGCTCACATTCGATCTCTTCAATTCGGAAAATTTAAAAAGCTTTCGATTCGAATCCTTCGCTTCCCGGACTGCGGTGCGCACTCAGCAAAGGCTTCACCCGCGGGACGCCTGAGAATGTTCGTTTTTGTTTAATGGGTTCTCCTTTGTTTCTTCTTCCGCTTCTTTTTCACTCCATTCTTCTAGTTTTTTGGTGCCCCGGAGGTTCTGCCTTTCTGGAAGAAGATGGGAAAACGTGGATGAGTCCGAGTTTTTGGTATTTTCATATCCACAAGAATGACGTAAAGCTGGTAATCTTATAGTATATGCACAAATTTTTCATCTTAAATATTCAAACAACAAGAAGGTTTTTTCCCCCTATTTCCTACAAAATATGTTAAACTACTCTAATGGAATTATTCCCCACTCCATAAAATTAGTTTTGCCTTTAGTACACACGTATTTGAGCTTTTTCGTAGACAAGTCAGTAGTTCAAAGATGTGTTGTGTGTGTGTGTGTTTTTTAATATTTTTTGTTTTACTGTTTTTAATGTATAATTGATATAAATTTAAAGTTAAATAATTTGTCCACTTATTTGAATAATTTTTTGAAAAATAATTAATTTTTATAAAAAATATCCTTGACCTAATAAAATAAAAAATTCATAATAATTTTTTAAAATATTATAAAAAATTTTAATTTTTTTTAAAAATATAAAATTTCATTTAAAGTACAGATTACGTGTATAATCAGTATTTTAACCATAAATCTTACTGGTGGTAATTAAATGCTAAAAGTTGGTTTCAAGTTATAATCGGATGTTACTTAAAAGCAAACTCTGTTAGCTGTCTTATTCTCTTAAGAAAATGAAAAAGTAGTTGATGAACGGGATTAAAGCAGTAAAAAGGAAAGGTTCCGGGGTATATTCCCTCCTCATTGTCCAAATGCATGGTGCATCTACTGGGACGTTAGACGTCATGATCGAGATAAGTAGGCCGTAGGATCGAACAGCTTTTAAGTTTTGACTCGACAGAAAAAGAAAATGATGTGCCCGACTCGTAGCTGGGCAGTTTGATGGGCCCAGTGCTTCCGCCTCAAGGCCTGGTTACATGGACATTTTCTCATAATTCTACAATAGTACTAGTGCACTCCAAAATGAATTATCTATTTCAATAATTTATGTTCCTTTCTTACTTTTTAATTTAGTATTTTTTTTATTAAAGACAGTTTGGCCCCTGATTTCAGACAACTAAAACACTAAATCCCCCAAACATCAGCTCAATTCAGCTCACCCCTCAACTTGATAAAATAGTACATTTGAGCCATATTTCCTCCTCGTGCTCATCACGTGGCTACTAATTTTTTAACGCTGTTTATTCTCTGTTAACATCAAATAGAGGCTGCTCACGATGGTCCATCACAGTCAATAAATTTGTCTACTATGCTGATAGCCGCTACCTTTATGCTCACTCCTTTTGTTGTTTCACCCAGCTCCGACTGCGTGAACTGCTCCAACCATGGCTCATGCCTCATCCTTTACCTAGTGAGGAAACGTGGAAGCCATGGGGCTACCTTGAGGCATAATAGAGGTACGGCTCCTTTAACGGTCTGGGATACTGCTTCAAACTCATTGCAAACATAAGTGCCGCTAGGATTGTGTTAATGGAGTCGAATCTGTTGTCTGTGAAGGGGCGAAGTGCATGATCTATCTTGGGATTAACAACCAGTGTCTTTTGCTCTGTTGTCTTTCTATAGAATGTCCTCTTGTCACTTTTGTTGTACAGCATTCTGTTTAGTAATCGAATGATTTACTTGACATGTTGTTATATATACTTTATCATTTCATTTTTCTCTTCTTGGAATCATCTTCGCATGAATTTTGTCCTTTAGAATTACCTGCTAGCTCTATATGTTCAACATAAACTATCTAAATCAGAGCCTAAACTTTTTTTCGTTATTTTGTGTTTATGACCACAAATTTTGTTAACTAATTATTTTGTTCATGTGGTCTTTTTCAAATACTCTTCTACTGGTTTCCTCAGCATTTGCCTAAAAACCTTTGTGTTCTTAACTCAATAAATTAGGTTGTGGTTGATTTGATGTGGTCATTCCTACTTCATTTATCCATGCATAGGAGAAAAGGCCAGATAGAGCACTTTTGGATGGTGCAGTTTAGGTTTGTGTCAATCTTAAGTCTGAATAAGCTTTCTTGCTCCTTCAATAAATTGTTGGGTGTTTGCATTCAATATATTCTGCTATTTCAACCAAACGTATGGTGCAGTTAATACAATAACAATACCAAAATAATGGGGAAGTGGATCTTGCTGAAGAGATTGATTGTCCAAGTGACGAATCTACCAAGTTAGTTGCAAGCAATAGTATTGTGTGAGAAGACAATTCTTTACAAGATTCCAGCTTGTTGAAACAACAAGAGCATGGTGTTGATGGGTCTAGTGCTGGTGATGATAATACAAAAAAAAAATGGAGTAAAAAGAATGAAACAAAAATTGAGGCTGAAGCTTTTAATGATGAGACGTCAAAAAGAAGACTGAGTTGAAAAAGCAAGTCAAAAGCAAAATCAGGTTGGCCGATGAAGAAGAAGGCTGCTACTAGAGTTTTTATTGAGAATAAAATTCTACCTGCAATAGAGGAAACCAACGGAGAAAGTAGTTATGGGAGTAGACAAAAAAAGAGTTGGTTAGGATTCAGGATGAAGTAAAAGAGATTAAAAAATGAAACATACTAAGCATTTAGGGAATAAGGCTGCGCCTGTAGTTTTTAATGAGGATAAAAAAATTTCATCTGAAGATGAAAACAAGGAAGAAAATGGTAGTGCAAGTCACCCAAAGGTCAAAAAACTGAAGCAGCCAACCATTATACAAAAGGAAGGAACAAGTTATTCTTAAGTAAAAGTAAGCAAGCGTATGGGGAGAGGGCTGCCTTAAGGCATAGTGGGGGTGCAAGTCCTCTGATGGTTTGAGGTACCACTTCAAACTCTTCACAGACATGAGGGCTGCTGGGATTTTGTTAGCGGAGTCGAATTTGTACTCCACAAAGGGGGGAAGTTCATGATCAATCTTGAGATGGGGCTCATCGGGTTGACGTTGCCAGCTTGTAGCTCAATGTGTACAAAGGGTTCATTTTGTTGGTGAGGGTGGAGAGGTGAGGAAGTGCAACAAGCCATGAGGTGAGCTTGTAGCACTGCACTGAAGACACCGCAACATTCGTGGAGTTGGGAAATTATGGAACGTTCTAAAATACTTGGTCGGTAAGGATACCACCCAATCAGAGCCATTGATAAAGAGTGAGTAGATATTGGTTTAATTACAAAGAAAAATGACATTGTGGAATTGTTTCTTGTGAGGCACTAAAGTTTTGCATATTGTTATTTGGTCCCTTTTGTGGTTTGTGCTGCGATGTAAACATGCCTAATCGAGTTAACCGGTCACAAGGGGCAATTGGGTAAAACAAGGTGAGGCATTGGGGCCTTCATCAGTTTGCCCAAAAGGGACCTGTTTTAGAAGCGGAGAAGAAGAGTGGAGCAGGGTGCAAGCATTGCATGAACTTCAGTGGGTCGGTAGAGCTGATTTGGAGCAAATCCCATTGGCAGTGGAAGTGGGTTTGTGCAAGCGAAGGAAGTAGGCCGTCAAACTTCGCAAGGGGACTACTAGGCGACAGGCTTATGAAGCTTTCCTGTCCGGCTCATCTCCGACTCAAGTTTTGAAATGGTGTGTGGCTTTCTATAAGTAGTCAAGCTTTTTAGTCTAAGGCTGCAGTTATGGTTAATTCTAGCTGTTTAAGCAAAGGTAATTTTTCTCCTTCACTGATCTTAGGGTTTTAGGATGATGTAGGCTAAATATAATTTGGTGCCGAATTGTTTTGGAAATAAGAGTTTGGGTTGAACATAGGTTATGATCAGCATAAGATTTTGATCAGTATGAGTTTTGAAATAAGAGTTTGGCTTGTTTGTGATATTTGAGATGTTCGAACCTACGAATTGTCTGTGTTGACATCTTTTATATGTGTTATGGGTATGGTTATGGACTTGGTAGTTGGTAGCTTATATGTTTTGTTTATTGTTGTTTTGCTCTCCAGCTTCTTGAGTTATATGCCCTTTTGGCAACTCTTCAACCTCTCTTTATAATGCAACTACTCATATAAAATTAGTGGGATTATTGACTAATCATGTCATTTGAAGACATAACTTGAAAATTTTTGATGAACAAATGGCGGTAATGAACGAGTAAAGGAAGTAGAAGCTGTCATTGCTTGCCTAATTTTGGTGTTTTGCTGTCATGAACAAGTGAGCATTTGTAATTTGAGGTTATCTGCAATATAACGATTCAAAGGTGTATTTCCTCTTTAAAATGAACCATAATAGCAGGCTAGCACTACAAAACTAATTTGGCAGACTTGTACTACATCATAAATTCTGACTCCTCATTTCTTTTGAACAACAACTATGAATTTTTTTTAGCTTAATTTTCTAACAAAATTACATTTGCAGTAGTGAAGCCTAGGTGGAGGACATACTGTGACCTAACCCCAGCGTCATATGTTGTCATAATCAATTTTAAAGCTTATTTTCCCAAGTCACCTTTGGCTTATCCTCAATAATGTCGGTATTCTAACTCAGTTAATTAATCAACTGGACATAACGGTAGGAATCATATATACTAAATCGCTAAGGCGATTTCATGAATCTGGAACAGTGATCGCGTTTGCTACAGTATTTTTTTTTTTTTAGCTTTTGTTTTTTTTTATTTGATTTTTTTTGGGTTTTTTTTCAGTTGGGTCTTTTTTTCATTTGTATTTTCTCTGGGCATGAGGAGTTTTAGCTACAAATACATGCTTTGGTATAGTCACATTTATTTTGTGCACCTGTTTTTTTTATTGTTTGGGTTTGTTGTTTTTTCTCCGTTTTGGTCTTTTTTTCCTTTTGGTCTTTCTTTGTGTCTAAGGCATAATAGTTACAGTACACATTACTATAGTAATTTTTTTTTAGCCTGGTTGCTTTTTTTTATTTAGGCTGGGTTTGTTTTTTCCCATTTGATTTTTTTTTCATTATGCATAATAACATCTTTTGATCCTCAAACTTTAAAATTAAATATTTTTATTACTCTACCATAATAAACACAAAAGATATTATAAACTTTTAATTTTGTCATTTTTGGACCCCAAACTATATCGTAGTTGCAAAACTTAATTTTAAATTTATTTTTGTAATATTTTTTTCAATATAGAATATAGATGCAATTGGTATGAAAATTTTATTTCTTTGTTGATCACCCTGCAACAAAGTGGAGGTCTTATGCAACATTTTCTCATATATCCATACATATGTCATGTATGTTAAAATCAATCATTCCTTATATTGTCACTATCACTATCGATGATATAGTTTTGCTTTTTTTTTAGTTCTTTTTTTTTTTTAATCTGATTTTTTCTTTTGTCTATATTTTTTCCTTTCATTTGGTTTTTTTTAATGAAATTGTTTCTTTTGTCTATGTTTTTCCCTTTCATTTGGGGTTTTTTTAATGAAATTGTTTCTTTTTCTGGCAGCTTTTTTTTGGGGGGTTTGGGCTTGGACTGTTTGTTTTTTTTTTATTACTTTTTTTTGCTGAAAACAGATAAATTATAAAATTGAGCATCTATTTATTTGTGTTAATACCTTCTGGTCCTTAACCTTTGAAAGTAGAAATTTAACACTTTCTCTTAGACTTTTGATTATTGTAGTTTAGACCCCAATGTTCTTGAATGACGTTTAAGACTTTAATTTCTCTTGAAAGGCCAAATTCAGTGTATTAATCTTATGTTGTATATTTTCTATTTATCAAAATTTTTGCTAGAACATTTCAATCGTTTAATTTTTTTACTTCTTTTATATTGATCATATCTTATTTTCAAATTCATATATTTGTTTAGTAGTTTTTTTCCTACAAATATAATGGGGACGAAAAAATTATCTCTTCGTCGGATATCCTGCAACAATGTGTGGGTCGCCATCTAGTTATATTATACAAAACGTTAATAGCTCATGTGACATTTTGAATAGTAATGCTGCTTACTATAGTACTTTTTTTTTCTTGTTTGCGTTTTGACTTTTTTTTCCTTGGATGATATTTTTTATTTAGGTTTTTTTTAGATTTATTTGAGCCTGGTTCATCTTTTTTTTGTTTGTCTACTTTTTTTGCGTTGAGTTTTTCTCTATTTTTGATTTTGTTTACTTGGTTTTTCTTTGGATCTAGGACATATTAATTACAGTACCTACTTTGTTACAGTAACTTTTTTTTTACATATGATTTTTTTCATTTGGGTTTTCTTTGGTCTTGGGATGTTGTGAACAACACCACAATCTACTTTAGTTTTTTTTTTTGTGCTCAGTTTGTCTTGGTAGGTTTTATCATTTGGGTTTTTTTCTTGTTTGCGTTGCATCAACTAACAATAAAATTGCGTACTACAGTACTTCATTTTGTGCGCTTTGGATTTTTGGCTTGCTGGGTTGATTTTTTTGGCACACTTGGATTTTTTTTTTCAATAGATATTTTTTTGAGCCTTGGGCATGTTTGGTACAATATCCACTCTCTTTTAGTAATGACTTTTTTTTGTGCTTGTTTTTTGTTTGTTTGTTTTTTTTTAGGTTTTTTTTCTGTTTGCATGTTTTTATTTTATTTCAGTTTTTTTTTAGCTGGGATATGTTAGGTACAGTGCCTGCTCCGTTATATTAACTTTTTTTGTTCATCTTTTTTGTCCAATTGGGTTTGTCTTTTTAAGTTCAGGACGTTGTGAATTGCACCACACTGTAGTTAAGTTTTTTTTTTGTACTTGATTTTTTCCATTTAGATTTTTTTCCGTTTGTATTGCTTTTTTACCCTATAGTTTATTCCTCACATTTGATTATTTTCATTTGTTGTTTTTATTTTTTTTTGTTTTCCTTTTTTTCCCCAAACTCGGTTGTCTTTCAGGCCTATTGAGAATACAAATGCTCAAATTACACAATAAGTCTTTCATTTATTTTAGACGACATTTCTTCCCTCAAACTGTAGAATCAGTCTTTTTTTTCCTAACACTCGACAGTACTCACATTGTTATAAAGCCAAAGGGTATTAAAGTATGCAATAGGTCCTCTTTTTTACTATAATGATATGTTTCATCTTCAAATTTTAAAAGCATACATTTTTGCCACTTTGTTTGAACTAACACAAACGATGTCCTAAATTTTTATTTTTTATTTTTTATTTTTCACTTTAGACTCCTGAATATGCATGATTTATAGTCAAAACGCCAATTTGTGGTTAAATCCAAAATGTAATTGGTTATAAAAAATTTTAAAACATTTCAATTTTTTCTTAGATTTTTTGAATTCATGATTGCTTGGTTTAAATTAACACATTTTGAACTCTTTGTTTACCCTATATAAATGTAATCAATAAAAAATTATTGTTTCTTCATTGATCAACCTGTAACGAAGTGCAGGTTGCTTACTAGTTATTTTGTAAAGTGAAAACGTCCCTTATAGAAAGTTGCTTCAAATCTGACAATGTGTTTTTTTGTTTTCATCATGGGAGCAAACCCTTCATTGCATGATCTCATAATCCAAGTTGTAACCAAAATGATGTTTCAAATGCATTTATAAACATTTGTATTAATAGGCAACAGAGAATTGCATTTAAAGCATAAAATCAAACATAGGTAGCATAGGTCTGTGCAGGATTCTTCTTCATAAGTAGCTTTTGATCACAACTTATAGGGTCATATGAAATTCCAATGGTCAAAATTTGAAGAAAATTTTTTAGAGAATGTTTGTTAGTCATTGGAAACTTATCTCAGCCTCCAAAATGCAATTTAAAGATCTTATTCTATGAATTTTAAGTGTTTCTTTATTCTGCACGCTTTGAAGTAAAAAGTTATAGTTGGATTGTGATTTTGAGTTATACCATTCCAACATTGCATAAGAGCAAGTATTTTTGCCCCAAAACTGTAACTAATATGTTTTTTATACAGAGTTTTAAGCTTATTTTATTGTGTAGCTTAATTATTTATTTCTTATCGTAGGTAGTGGACTAGTTTCTTTACCTTTCCATCAAAGGACCTTGAAACTGAAGCAGTAGGTTGTGGTGAGAGGGAGGGCATTCTATTTACAGTTGGGGCATAAGGAAGGTAATATCAAGCTAGATCCAGTATTTGGAAAAACAATGGCAAAGAAGGAAATGGACAAGGCAAGACCTTAACTATAGCTTAAATTTTTAGTTATGTAACACTTAATAATGACTTTTATTTAATGAATTTGTCTGAAGAGTGCACGTTTTATTAGTGTGTAAGTCAGATGCAGCCCCGCTAGAGAAAAAGGAAGAAGGGTTGCTGAACGTGGGGAGGTGACCAATAATGTGAAAGTTAACTTACGTGTTACATATAATCATTATGTGTAAGTGTTATTTTTTAGGTTAAAGTATGGTATAATACTGACAGTGGTTTTGTTGATTTTCTTTTGACGTCAACCTTTGTTCAAATGCAGCAATGTAGAAGCCTAAATGTTTAAGGAAAAAAACTCCCGATTAATGACACGTTCGGTACATCGTGTTTATAAATTTTATTACTTTTATTGAATTACAATTGGCATCAGCATTATGATAACCCTGTACACCATTAAATGCAGGAGTGGGCTACTATGAGTTCACGATGGAAAACAATGGCGTTCGATGGGAAGGTCAAGTTTGTTGGTGAAGTCGAAAGTCCTCAACTGGAAGAAGGGAGTGGTAGACAGTGGGCCATAACTTGTAGGCTCGGGTATTTATATAAACATATGAAAAAGTTGAGTGCTGAACAAAGGAGTTTGGCAGATGAAACTGGGCTCGGTAGTCTTCTGAAAAATGAAGTGCTTAATTTGCGTAGTAACCTCATTTCATGGCTTGCTAGCTCGTTCGACCCTGGATCTATGACCCTTAACATATATGGGAGGATTTTTCTGATTATAGCTTTTGATGTGACTGAGCTGATGGACGTAGGAGATGACATGAAGCCATTTGATTTTAACCAAAAGTCCCCTTGGGTCAAGACATTTTGCAAGATTTTGAGCAAGCAGTGGGTTGATGTTAAAAGCATTAGTGAGAGGCTTAGCGGTAGTTCTGGTGATGATTCCAAAATGATGTATATTCTGCTTGCACTTGAAACTATTCTCTGCCCTTCAAACAGAAAGTTCCTTGGTTCACAGTTCGTATGCTGCGTTGATAATGTCAACTTATTACATGACCATCAGTGGGCAAGTTTCATTTTGAGTCAGCCTGTGACTGCCATCAAGAAGGTGTCTGCTAATGGTGTACACGTGCTTGGTAGCTATTCCTTGTTCTTACAGATACCAGTCAAACCATTCTTACAATCTTGGTACTTGCTGGGCCTTATTAATGTTTGTTTTTTTTCAGTTTTTTTGATAAATAAGCTTAATCTTGTTAGGTTTATTACATGCATTTTATTCTACTCGGTTCATACATCGCGTCTTCAGGCACCCATCCCATATCATTTTTTACAGAGGATGTGACAAAGAAACAATTGCGTAAATGATGTTTTCGTGAAGATCTAAAGGTATGGTGAAGTTGCATGTCTTCTACGGTGTTGTTTTGTCTTTTTTTTTTTTTTCTATTTCATTAAGCTTCAAATGTATGTCACCTTGACTTGGTTTAAGTGGGTGTAGGAGTACAGGGAGTATTCCCTAAAACCCTCAAAATTGGGTCGGCGGGCAGCTAATACTCCTAGTCGTCCATCTTCTTCAGCAGATAATGTGCATGAGAATGTTGATGCTGGCCTGGATGCCATTCCGACCAATGGTAAAGATCGGCCAAACAGAGGGCAAGATAAGATGCATATCCCGTTGGAATAATTCGAGCATCTGGTTGAAGTGGTTAGGACGTTGGCTGACCATGTTGGTGCTCTAGTTGTAGATGGTCGTGACCTGAGAGTGGAGCAACTACGACAAAGGAAATAGTTGCAGCAAATAAGTGCACAAGTTGGGACGTTGGTTCAAGCTCTTAAGTCGAAGCATGTTAAGAATTCAGCAAATCTAAAGAAGGTTCGTCGTGAGGATATTCATGGTTCAAATGCATCGTTTGCAGATACATCTTTACCTCTATCTGCCTTAGTTCAACAGAGTAATCATAGTGCTGATGAAATTGGGGGCACAGATGATTGGGGTCTCCTAGTGGAGAACGATAAGTTGGATGGAAAAGGCAAATCCTCTAATAATGCATCTGCCTGTGTTATAGATTAGAGTGTTATGGTGTTGTTGACCTTTCCTGCTGAAGGCAAAGAGGGTAAGGACCAAACATGTTTTTACTTTCAATTTGGGCACATCTGAAATGGGGAGGGTATATGTGTTATTTGATACTTAAGGAAAAAAATGGGGGTAAAAAGGAGGTATATAATTAGGGTTAGCTCCAGTTGTTTGCGGTCACTATTTAATGTGTTACTACACATATGCTTTATATTTGACAATGTGGTTTATTTGTTGTTGGGCAGGTAAAGCATAAATTTCGTAAATTGGTGGTTCCAGCCCTCCATGAACGTTGAATCCATATTCTGACACTTGCAAAGGCGCAAACATCACCATTTACGAAAATAGGAGAATAAAAACGCTGGCAAGTGCATCAGGTTTGCTGTGAGGCCTTTTGGTGTGAAACACCCTGTTTCTCCCGAAGAGCATCATGTTATCATGTTGTATATTATGGGCCAGGTGATGCTAGGTAATATGCTAGCATTTAAAACCTTAAGTCTCATTCGAAAATGTTTTTCTTGTGAAATTATGTTCATTCTAACCTAATTTGTTTTTATTCCCGTTTAGTGACACTTTGGTAGATCCGGGTGGCCCTTATATTGTTCGCTAATCTGATTTTCATTATTTGTTCCCTGATGAAGGGCTAATAAGTTCTCTGATTAATACATAGGCTGTAATCATCACTAATCGAGCTAAAGCCTGAGGATCACTCGTGAGAAACTGGTGGTTAACGCTTGACTTCACAGTATAACTTCTACCTTCTTAGCCTTTTTGATTGATATGTTCCTGTAAATGCTATGTGCAGTAGTTTTTAGGTTGCACTGACAAGTTTTCAAATTATCTAGTTTATGGCTTCACGGCCAGATGAATCTGTACTCTATTTATGTAAGAATTAGAAGTTTACAAAACTGCTTTTTGACGATGTGATGAACTGTGATAATGTAGATGATATGTGATTTTTTTTAATGCTTTTCTAGTTATATAGTCATGGCTGTACATATACTAATTTCATTGGTGATTCAGATTTTTTTGCCAATGCATGAACCTTCCTACTTCTTCTTGTTTGTTGTGGATTTTACTCTTCGCAATATTTCTGTGTGGGACACGCTGCATACCAATTCTAGCATGCATTGGTACATTGAGAAGATGGATGCGTAGGTATGACATAGGCATCACAAATTTGTTGGACCTACATGCCATTGTTATATGTTGGAGCTGATTTATAAATTTATTACTGTTTTTTTTAATTATTTTTTTTTTCAATGTAAGGTACTTGATCTTGTAGTGAAGCCTACACATTTCAGGTTTGTTGACTTTGAGAAGGATAAACGTGATCCGTTCCCAAAGCAACCAAACTATAATGATTGTGGATTACTTGTTACCTACTTCATGGCAAATTCAACTAAAGTAGGCACTTTGCAGCTGACGAAGAAGGTCAGAGGAATTGGTTTTATATATGCATGGTCATTGTTTTTAGCCCAACCTAATTTAAGTTATGGTTTTTTTAGTGGGACTCATAAGAGCAGCGGTGCCGTTTCTTATTAGACCTTATTCTATGTGAGGAGAATCAACTTTCAGCAGAAGTGCAACGTGAAGCATCAAATTGGTTTGCGAAAAAATGACTTAAGTGGGGTGGTGTTGATGTTCAGAAAGAACAAATCCTTTTAGTCGATGAATGTGAAAAAGATGTTGCTGTAATAGGTAAGCGTAAAAGGAAGACCACCCGCAAGGCAAAATGGGCGACAAATTATCATCATTCTTTTGTGTATATGATGGGCATCATTTTGACTGCATAGCGGTAGGTTGGTGTTTTGGAAGTTTGTTGGCCGAGATAACCCATATTTTTGTTAAGGGGTTTACGGCCTTCTTTTTGAGCATCTGTAGCAACCAGGCCTTAGTTTATTGTTAGAACTTTTGTTAGTAGGCCTTTGTATATGTGATAGACATATGAGGCCCCATTTTTTTGTGACCATATTTTGTACCAACACCTTACATTAACATGTGCATAAGCTTTTGTTCAATTGAGGTGTGTTATTTATAGCTGTACATAATAAAACGCACTCCTCAACTCATTATTCGTTTGCATACTTGTTGCCTACACATTTTTTCATAACCTCATATTTCATTCGCTAACAAATATACTTGAATTGGGTACAATTTCATTTGCAGAACAGCACACCCACTCCTGCATAGTGATGTGTCATTGTTAAAAGAACTTCAGTAAATTAAAATCTCTACAAAAACCTGCCATAATTTGTCTTTAACATGTACAAAAGTAGGGACTATAACATTCAAGCAGTTGATTTTGAACGCTGCTTAACATCCATTTTCTTCAACATGAACTTTGTTTTTTGGATATGCAATTGAACAAGTATGACAATTTAGTTCCACTAAATTTGGAAGAGTAATGAAATGTGGCTAGAAAAATTAATGAGAATTAATATAGCATTGAGAGAAACAGTGTCTACCTTCCTTCTTCACAGGCATCAACTGTGACTGTAACAATGCTATGTACAACCCGAGGTATGAAACAAAGGGCCACATTGAGACTGAATCTTCTTTTTTGATGGGGGCAACTGGATGGGAAAAGACGTTCCTGGTATAGAATGGATATGTAGACTTCTCAGCTTTAACCCCATTTAGACAACCTGGAATCTTGAAAGATATTACAGACAATAGATGTGGGTAGGGGGCAACCTCTGTGTCTTCATGGTTAGGTGCACAAGTTTGAGACTCGATATTCTTGCCGACCGTCTGTTAAGTGCACAAATCCACGGTCAAAGTGTTGACTTTTTGACAACTTTGACCGTCAAATTCTGATAACTTTTCCTTCTTTGTCTTAGTTTTTCTTAGTTCTTTGGCTCATTACAGGTTTGGACAAGTGTTGCGGACAGGGCATTAGAAGCAAGCTTGAGTGGGACGGCATTTGGACAAGAGAAGCAGGAGAAGTGCAAGAGGAAGGCTGGCGACGCGTCGCCAGAAGTCACGAAAGTTGGCAACGCGTCGCCAACGTTATCAGTATTCTGGATATATTTAGGTCATCTGGCGACGCGTTGCCAGAACTCGACCCACACTGGCGACGCGTCGCCAGCGCTGCTCTGTTTTGCCGAAAAGCTCACATTTTTTATGTTCCCCCACTCGTTTCACCTGATGAGCTGGCTTGGAAGAAGGGATTCTTATCCCTTTAGGGTTGGAATGAAGAGGGGGTATAAATAGAAGAGAAGAAAGAGTCCAAAGGGGGCTTCTTGGCTGATTTTGATCTTGACCCATCTTGAAGCCTATTGATCATTTTGGAGGCATTTTTGGAAGCTTGAAGCAGGGTTGATCATCTTGGGAGTTAAATCTTCTAGGGGGTTTCTTGGGTTTACTCTCTTCTCTCTTTTATTTGTGTAATTTTCGTGGATATTGTTGTTATTGGTTTGTTGATGACATTTGCTATGGATTGTGAGTAGATCACTTTATCTCTCTAGGGTGACATTCCTTCCCTTGTTACTTAATGAAGTTGTCTTGTGTTTATGGATGAGTTCTCTTGTGTTGTCCCTTTCATTGTGCTTATTGATTGATTTATGGTAGGCCACCATAACTAATGTACTAGTTCATTAAATCCTTAAGAAAGGTTTTATGGGTGACAAAGAGAAATGGAAGGGGCATAGTGTTAACTTAAATTAGAGATAATCCAGGTGAACACTAAGAGTCGAAAGAGGCTTAGTTCTTCAACCACTCTAAGTTAAAGTTGGAGCTTGCGTAAAGCCCAAGTTAGTTGAGGGTGAGCAAGGACCCATCTTGAGAAAGAGGTTCTTGATGTGAGATCCTTTCTACCACACACGGAATATTACTCTTGAGGACCAACTTCTTGGGTAGCAATGGGTAAGAGTGGAATCCTAGAGAGGTAGTCACATTTATTCTAAGTTCTCTCTTTAGTACCTTTCACTTTCTTTAGAGTCACTTCTCTTGTGTTTTTAGAGTTAAGTAGCTTGAGCAATTTGATCTTTGAATCTATATAGAATCACTAAACTCTCTTAGGACGATACCCTTATTTACTTTTAAGTACAAGACGATTCCGTTCGCTTGCGGGTTTTTAAGGGTTAAATTGATAAACTCTTGATTTTCACAACAAAGTTTTTGGCGCCGTTGCCGGGGAGTTTTGATTTGATTTTCTTCTTGATTAGTGAAAATTGGTTACTCTTGCCTATTTGATTTTAGTTCTTATAGTTAGTGTGTTCCCTTCTTGTCAATTTGTAGGTACATCTAGTGCATGACCCGGAGCTGTTGTTCTCATGTGTTACCACTTGATCTAGAAATTGAGAGAAGCTTGCGAGAACTTCGGCTAAGAAGCAAGGTGGTTGAAGAAGGAGATACTAGTACCTTCGATTCCGTCAACATGGAAGGGAACCAAGAAGATGATTTGAGGAACCTTGGACGAGAAAGAAATGTCAATGCCATGGATCACAATGGAGTTGAGGAGGTAATGGACAATGGAAATGGTGCTAGAAGAAGAGGAAGGCCGGTACTTGATTACTTTCGACCTCAAAGGGTGGAAGACCATGATAATATGATAAGACCGGTGCCGCTTCGAGGGCGAGCTTTTGTGATTCCTAGCCATGTTCTCCAATTGGTGGAAGCACATCCATTTGGAGGGACTCTTGATGAAGATCCAAACAACCATATCAAGAGGTTTGTTCGCTTATGTGATACTTTTGATTTGGATGGTGTAAGTGAAGATGCGAAAAGGATGAGACTTTTCCCATTTTCTCTTGTGGATGAAGCATCGGAATGGTTTGAGAATTTGGAGCCTACTTCGGTTCATACTTGGCAAGAGTTATATGATGCATTTATTCGGAGGTTCTTTCCATCTCAAAAAGCATTTGAGCTTAAGAATGAATTGTTGGCATTTAGGCAAAATGAATGGGAGTCACTTGCGGAGGCATGGGTGCGTTTCAAGAGGATGGTGAAGAGGGTACCCACTTAAGATATTGATCAAGCTCACCAACTTCATCTTTTCTACAATGGGTTGAGTTTGAACACTCAATTGCAAGTGGATGCCACCGCCGGTGGTTTCTTGTTGTTGAAAGATGTGGAGGAATGTTTTGAGCTATTGAACAACATGGCTAAAAGTCTTGAGCTTAGCGGAAAACGGATCCCAAGGAAGGGGAGTGGATTGTATGAGGTAAACAAAGATACCTCCCTCCAAGCTCAACTTTCGGCACTCACTAGCATGGTAGCCAAGTTGTCAAAAAATCAAGAAAGGGGGAAATTGCAACAAGCCATGGCTAGTGAGGATGTAGATGATGTGGAAGATGTAAATTTTGTGGGTTACCGGAATCCTTACCCACCCAAGCAAGGAGGAGGGAATTTCTTCCCAAGGAACCGTCAACACGAAGGATTCAACTACTCTAACCCCAAAGGCGCTATGCAACCATTAGGTGAGAATTCTAATAAAGCGGAAGCATCTTTGAAACATTTTATGAAGGGCATGATGGGCGAATTCATGTAAGAAGTGAGGGGGATGGCAAGTGGCCAAAACAAGAAGATTGGGGCAATGGAGGATGAAATGAAGACTATGCAAGCTAATACTCAAGCATCCATCAAGGATTTGGAAACTCAAATGGGCCAACTAACAACTTCTATGAGGCAACTTCAAAAAGGCAAGTTCATACCTAGTGATACGGATGCAACCCAAGGGAGTCTTGCCAAGCTATTACTCTTAGAAGTAGGAAGAATGTGGTAACGCAAGTTAAGGAGCCACTCATTCAAGAAGAATATCCTCTCCAAGAGCCCACCCCATTGAAAAAAATTGAGGATGTTCAAGTGCCACCCCCTTCAAGTGAGGAAGATAGCTCAAAAGTTAAAGCTAAAAATGCATCTACCAAGGAGGAAGCACCCAAGCACACGTTTACCCTTCCGTACCCCCAAAGGTTCAAGCCCAAGAAGGAGGACACTCACTTTATAAGGTTTCTTGAAATCTTCAAGAAATTGGAAATTAATATCCCTTTCTTGGAAGCATTAAATCAAATGCCCTCTTATGCCAAGTTCCTCAAAGAGTTGATTACCAAGAAAAGAAAGTTCCTTGACAACGAACTCATTTTAATGAAAGAGGAAGCAAGCGCCATCATTCAAAGGAAGATGCCTAAAAAACTCAAGGATCCGGGGAGTTTTACGATACCCCTTGATATTGGGTCTTTCCATTGTGACAAGGCTTTGTGCGATCTTGGGGCTAGTATTAACTTGATGCCCTTGTCCATTTGTAGGAGTCTTGGCCTTGGAGAGGTGAAACCTTCATCTATTTGCCTCCAATTGGCGGATCGGTCATTTACATTCCCAAAAGGTGTTTTGGAGGATGTCTTGGTCAAAGTTGGCAATTTTATATTTTCGGTAGACTTTGTAGCGTTGGACATGGAGGAAGACTGGAACATGCCGATTATACTTGGGAGACCATTCCTTGCTACCGAGAAGGCCATCATTGATGTGGAAAAAGGTAATCTCACCTTGAGAGCTAATAATGAAGAAATTACTTTTAATCTTGCTCAAGCCATGAAATCTATTGATGATGAGGTGCCCAAGTGTTACATGATTGATGTGATTGATTCTTGCATTAAAGAGAAAAGAGATGTGTTATTTATAGAGGATCCTATTGGAAGAGCACTAGTGTTTGAAAAAGCATGTAGTGAGGAAGATCATGATGTGTTGAGCATTTTAACAACTCTTGATTCTTATGGGAAGGTGCTACCTCCAAGAGAAAGGGTAGAATAACTTTTGTCTTGTGATTTCAAGGAAGAGCTCAAGTTGGAGTTGAAGCCATTACCAAAAGATCTTAAGTATGTTTATCTTGGCAAGGAGGATTCTCTCTTGGTGATTATTTCGTCTACTTTGACCCCTTTGGAGGAAGAAAAGTTGATTCGTGTTTTGAGGGATCATAGAAGGGCAACAGCTTGGTCTATTTCCGACATCAAGGGAATTAGCCCGGAAATTTGCATGCATAAAATTCTTATGGAATATGACTTTAAACCCTCTATTGAAGCTCAAAGAAGGTTAAATCCAAAGATGAAGGAAGTAGTCAAAGAGGAGATTGTGAAATTGTTCAATGCCGGCATTGTTTACCCAATTTCGGATTCTCCATGGGTGAGTCCGGTGCAAGTGGTGCCTAGGAAGGGCGGTACAACCGTGGTGGGCAACAATAACAATGAATGGATTTCTACTATGTTAGTTACCAAATGGAGAGTGTGCTTTGATTACCAGAAGCTCAACAAGGCTACCCGGAAGGACCATTTCCCCCTCCCTTTTATTGAACAAATTTTGGATAGGTTGGCGGGACATGAGTTTTATTGCTTTTTGGATCGTTATTCGGGGTACAATCAAATTGCTATAGCACCGGAAGATCAAGAAAAGACTACTTTCACTAGTCCTTGGGGCACATATGCCTTTCGAAGAATGCCATTTGAACTTTGCAATGCTACGGTAACTTTCCAACGATGCATGATGGCCACATTTTCCGATATGGTGGAGAAGTGCATGGAGGTATTTATGGATGATTTTTCTATTTTTGGCAACTCCTTTGATGCATGTTTGGATAATTTAGCCCCTGTCTTGAAGAGATGTCAAAAAACTAATTTGTCCTTGAATTGGGAAAAATGTCATTTCATGGTTAAATCGGGAATAGTACTTGGGCATAAAATTTCTTGTGAAGGCATGGAGGTGGATAGAGCTAAGATTGTAGCTATTGAAAAATTGCCACCACCCTCCAATGTAAAAGGAGTGAGAAGTTTTCTAGGGCATGCCGGTTTTTACCGGAGATTTATTAAAGATTTTTTCAATATTGCTAAGCCGTTATGCAATTTGCTTGAGAAGGATGTGCCGTTTTACTTTGATGAAAAGTGTTTGGAATCATTTAAGAATTTGAAGGAGAAATTGGTGAGTGCACCGGTGGTGATTCCACCCAATTAGGAGGAACCATTTGAAATTATGTGTGATGCTAGCGATTTCGCCGTGGGGGCGGTGTTGGGGCAAAGGAAGGACAAGCTTTTTCGAGTGATTTACTATGCTAGCAAGACTTTAGATGGAGCTCAACAAAATTATACCACAACGGAGAAGTATCTTTTGGCGGTGGTATATGCAGTGGATAAGTTTCGATCCTATATTGTGGGTTCTAAGGTTGTGGTGCACACCGATCACGCGGCAATTAGATATTTGTTCACCAAGAAGGATGCCAAGCCAAGACTCATAAGATGGATTCTCTTGCTTCAAGAATTTGACTTAGAGGTCAAGGACAAGAAGGGATGTGAAAACCTTGTGGCCGATCACTTATCTAGATTGGAGGGCCAAGAAAGGTCATTGGAGCAACCTATTCAAGAGCACTTCCCGGATGAAAGCTTGTTCAAGGTGGAGGGCAATATACCATGGTATGCGCACTATGTGAATTACCTAGCTTGTGGAGTCTTGCCACAAAACTTGTCTTACCAAGAAAAGAAGAAATTTCAAGCCAATGTCAAGCATTATCTTTGGGATGATCCTTTCCTTTTCCATCAGTGTGCCGACCAAATCATAAGAAGATGCCTCTCAAATGAGGAAGTGAAGGATGTTCTCCACCATTGTCACTCCTCACCATGTGGCGGACACTGTGGAGCCTCCAAGATGGCAAGTAAGGCATTGCAAACCGGGTATTATTGGCCAACTTTGTTTAAAGATGCATATACTTTTGTGAAAACATGTGATAGATGCCAAAGGTTAGGAAACATTTCTAGGAAGGATGAAATGCCATTACAAAACATTCTTGAGGTGGAAGTGTTTGATTTGTGGGGAATAGATTTTATGGGGCCTTTCCCCCCTTCGTGTGGCAATCATTATATCTTGCTTGTGGTTGATTATGTATCTAAGTGGGTGGAAGCTATTGCCACCCCTTCTTGTGATGCTAATGTGGTTGTTAAGTTCCTTCAAAGGAATATTTTTGCAAGGTTTGGCACACCTAGGGCTATCATTTCCGACGAGGGATCACATTTCATCAACAAGATGTTGACTCAAGTTCTATTGAAGTATGGTGTACGGCATAAGGTGTCACTTCCCTATCATCCACAAATGAACGGGCAGGCCAAAATTTTGAACCGGGAGATCAAGAAGATATTGGAGAAGACGGTAGGCATCAACCGAAAAGATTGGTCTCAAAAGTTGAGTGATGCACTTTGGGCATATAGGACGGCTTTCAAGACACCTATTGGAATGTCACCATATCGACTTGTGTACGGGAAAGCTTGCCATTTGCCGGTGGAGTTGGAGCACAAGTTGTGTTGGGTGGTTAAGAAGCTCAATTTTGAATTGAAAAGGGCCCAAAAGAAGAAAGTTATTCAATTGGACGAGTTGGAGGAAATTCGCATGGATGCTTATGAGAATGCGAGGATATACAAAGAGTGAACGAAGTTGTGGCATGATAAGATTCTTGTGAAGAAGGAGTTTCAACCGGGTCAAAAAGTGTTACTCTTCAACTCAAGGTTGAGACTCTTTCCGGGAAAGTTAAAATCCAAATGGTCGGGTCCTTTTGAGGTGGTTAGGGTGCAACCGTATGGAGCGGTGGAACTTAAAGGACAAGATGGATGCATCTTTCAAGTCAGCGGTCAACGAATCAAGCCTTACTATGGTGATGAACTTAGGCACATTAGTCAAACCGTCTTAGCCGAACCTGACCATTGAAAAAGCTTAAAGGCGCCAAGCTAGAGGCGTAAAATCAAGCGCTTGTCGGGAGCCAACCCGATGCCGATTATTTCTTCTTCTCCTTTTCATTAGTTAGTTTGTGTAGTGCTTTGTGATTTTCTGCTTATTTGGTATTGTCTTGTGTGTTTTTAGGAATGGGAGACCCATCAGAAGGAAGGTGAGGGGAGTGGACCACATTTTCTCAACTTAAGGAGGTACCATGTATTGAATGTTCAAAGGGTATAAGAGTTAGGATGAAAAGATTATGGGTTATTTTGCAAATGTTTTAAAAATAGAAGGGTGGTTTCGAGACGCTGGCGACGCGTCGCCAATTTTTGCAAATGTTCTCAGATTGTTTATAACATTGGCGACGCGTCGCTAGAATGCGTCCAGAATTGGCGACGCGTCGCCAAGTTTACAACTGCCGTTTTAACCTCATCTTGCTTTCACTTTTCTCACTTTTACCTTGCTCTTCCACCAAAGAAACCTCTCAACTTTCAAACCCTACCCTTCCGTAAGCATCACGGTTTGATTTTTTGGTGTCGATTCGTCTCATCAAGCCTCTCATCAAGTAAGTTTCTCTCATCTTCCTCCCTTCTGCGTTTTTTAGATGAGATTTGGAGTGAATGGTGCTTGTTTGTGAAAGTTCCGGCAATTACTTGTTTTGCTCGATTCTCATGGATTTCATGCTTAAATTTGATTTGATATGGATACATGTATGTATGGGAAAGGTTTTGTGCATTGGATTATGAATTTGGATTCGAAACCAAGGTTAGAATTTCTCTCATCACAAGGGCTGCGAATTTTCATGGCAATTTCTTGTTTATGCATGTTCTTGTTGTTTGATTGATTTTAAACTTGAGATCTACTTGAAATAGGAGTGGGTCAATCTTGCATTGCTATCAATTTGCTCTGGATTGATTGATTTTTGAGTTGGAGGATTTCCGGAAAAGTGTAATTTGACTGCCTCCATAGCTATTTTGCACAACAATGTGGCTTCGTGTGGTGCGGGTTTTCCTCAATTCTTTGTATTTGATGCATCTAGGTGTTGCGTAGTTCAAGATTGAATGATTACTTTGCACTAGGAAGCTTGTTTTCTATTTGTCCCAAGAGCGGCATGTTAGTATGGACTTTGATGGGATTTTCCTTACTACCTTGTTCATGAGCACACAACTAGTATCCTTAACATCGATTTTGCTTGAATGTTTTGTTTAATAAGCAAGTGTGTATTGTATGGCAGTGTAATACCAATATGCATAGTCTTATAATGGTTGGTGCAATATCTTAGAACACCTAGGATGGACGTGAAGTAAGATAATGGATTGTTCTCTTATGCATGAGCTTTTCAACTATGGATTGGCAACTTGAAATTGGGGAATGTGGTCGTGAAGGTTAATCCTTTGTTCTTTCATTCTTCATATAAAGGAGGTTGAAGTGTATCTTGTGATTTTATAGGAAACATGCCTCGCAACTCGTTGAAAGAAAAGGGGAGGGGAAAGAGGATTCGTCAAGAAGACCCGCAAGACCTCCCTATGATACTTTTCGCTTTGTGTCCTCTCAGGCAAACAACTACTTTGACGGGTTCATGAATCACAAGCTCACACCGGAACGAGGTTTTGACTTCTCAAAAAAGGAGAATGAGGGGATACTAAGAATCGTGGAGAGGCGAGGATGGCCGCAATGGGTCGCTCATTCTCAAGCGGAAGTGTCCAATACCCTCATAATGGAATTCTACGCCAACTTGATGGGAGCTTACCACCTGAATCGCCGAGCCAAGGCCTGTTTTGTGCGCAAACACGCTATGCATTATGGGGATACAGTTATCAATGAGCTATTCAACATCAACCCATTGATTTGAGGACAATTCAAAGAGGCTTCCCTTGAGCAGCAGGCTCAAGTAGTATACGGTCGCCCGGTCCATTGGACACTGAGCTGGGATCCGTCTTATAGGAAGCTCTATTTCAGCTCTTCAGCTCTCCCCCCAGAAATGAAGGCATGGAACTACTTCATCTCCTCCCGCCTCGTCCCGACTACTCATGTTCGGGAAGTCACCCCGGATCGCTTGGAGATCTTGTACTGCATAGCTTGTGACTTTCGAATCAATGTCGGCCACTTCATCCTGAAGCATCTCCTCCGCGCCGCCAAGTCGAAACGGGGGAACCTGCCTTTCCCTCAGCTGGTCACTACCTTAATGTTGAGGGCCGGTGTTGTCATGGAAGATCCCTCAAAGATAACTTTGGTCATTAAGCCAATCTCAGTGGACAAACTTAGTGGTGCTTCGGAAGGCATCCAGGAGGTATCATCAGAAGAGGAGGAAGAGGATGCCCGCAAGAGCAAGAGCAAGTGGAAGAAAGAGAAGAAGAACAAGAGCAGTTTTAGGAGCCCTATCTAGGGGAGGACTTTGGGGGGGCTTCTGATCAGTTAGTCGATCCAGCTACCGCGACTCCGGCCTCTTTGGCTGTAGCACTCAACAAGATGTACTTGATGATGCGTAAGCAGCATGAAGAGTCAGCGGCTCGGTTCGAATCAGTCGGTGGCTCTTTTACTTCTTTTGCCAAGGAGATTCGCGAGGGCATCTCACTTATTGCTGGCAACCAAGAATCTCTTTCCGGGCAAGTCCGTTGGGGCCACTAACACCAACAGCAGCAGCGGGACCTCCCGCTAGAATACCCTCCCTTCCCACCCATTCCACCTCACTTCCACGCCTCCGCATACCAGTGGTACACGCCCCACCCCTCAAGCCACCCACCTCCCTTTTACCCACATTTTGGACCTCCCCATGACCCGTTTGAAGGTCCTTCTTTTTTTCCTCCTGCCGGTGGGTCTTCTGGCCACGATGACATGGGAGAGGATTAGTAGGGGCGGGAACACACGCCCCCAGGTATGATTCTTTGACACTCACTTTCCATTGAGGACAATGCTCGTTTTAAGTTCGGGGAGTGGTTGTTTGACTATCATACTTGGTCTCTCTGTTTGTGTTCGTGTCTTTGTTTTAGACTTAGTTGTTTTTTTCTAAGTTTTAAAGAATTGTGGTTGTTTCATTTAGGGTGCATGTTTCTTGCATATTTTGTTTTCCTGTTTTCCTTTCTTCCTTTATTGAAGTTTGATAGGTTGCATATAGAAGCATATAGGTTGAAAGTTTTTTTTTGTAGTCCTTTATTGTTTTTGGTGTCTTTAGGACCCAATGGGGACCATTTTTTCATATGGATGGATGTGGTTACTAGTTTGACTCTCTTGAAGCTTTGATGAATTTGGAAAAATTAGTTTTGATACTTTTGGGTGAATCCTTGATGATGTGTTATAATGAACTTGGGAGTTGTGCTATGAACTTGTGTCTTTTGAGATCCTTGTATTGAGTTTTGCTCTAAAACTTGCCTAAGGACCTAGCAAACTCACAATAGTGCATGAACTTGAAGCATGTGGTCTCATAGGAGGAACCTTCCCACCAAATAACCAATCCCTCTACATTCCCTCATATCACCCTTATTTTGAGCTTTCATTTTCTTGTGGTTATACCCTTGAGTTACCTGAGGTGGAAAAAGGTCAACTCTTGAGCTTAAAAGAAATTGCATTGAGTTGAATTAAGTGGGAAATAATGGCAAGTTTGGGGGATTTATATTCTTGTGTCAAAAAAAAAAGAAGAAGAAGAAGAAAAGAAAAAAATATATACTACTCCGCTGTTTCCTAATATCGAAGTAGGTTGGGGTCTTCTCCTAAGGCAAGAGTTGATCACAGCTCGAAAAGGTGCTTGAAATAAGAGTATGGTTGTAAATAAAATCACCTTGGATTGTATTAAGTTAGTAGCTTGGGCTTAGGCGGAGCTCCCGTTTATGCACTTGCCAAACGGCTAAATACATGAAGAGGAAACAATAGTTAGTTAATAAGGTGTAAAGAGGTTGGTGAATGGTGGATTGATGCTTGTTCAACTTGATTGTCTCTTTTAAGCACTTGGTTTTATTTTTTATCGCCTCGCTAACTCTATTCTGAAAGTTATCTTTTGGTTCCTCCATTTTCTTTTTAAGCCTTTAACCTGTTGCTATCTTTTGAAAGTAAACCATTTGAGCTTTGAGTTTGGTGCTACCGACCGTAGGGGAATAAGGTAGTGGGTGCTGAATCCTTTTGCAAGCGTTTGGAAAAGAACTTAGTGCAAGCCTCAAGTTAGATGGCACAACTCCTTTAATGGAAATTTAAATCATCTAGGGGGTCATACCTCTAAGGGCTTCACTCTAGGTAGCAAAATTAATTTTTCCTTAGTCACCATTTCTTCTTTTGAAGTCAAACTTAGTCAATCATTGAAGTTTAGATGCAACATTTGGTTACCATTGTAGCTTCTTTGGTGTTGTGTGTTTTGTAGGTTAGGTTGCTAGGAACTAGCTTAGGTTTAAGTTTGGGGGAATTTGTTAAGTGCACAAATCCACGGTCAAAGTTTTGACTTTTCGACAACTTTGACCGTCAAATTCTGATAACTTTTCCTTCTTTTTCTTGGTTTTTCTTGCTTCTTTGGCTCATTACAGGTTTGGACAAGTGTTGTGGACAGGGCATTAGAAGCAAGCTCGAGTGGGACGGCATTTGAACAAGAGAAGCAGGAGAAGTGCAAGATGAAGGCTAGCGACGCGTCGCCAGAAGTCGCGAAGGTTGGCGACGCGTTGCCAACATTATCAGTATTCTGGATACATTTTGCTCATCTGGCGACGCGTCGCCAGAACTCGACCCACGCTGACGACGCGTCGCCAGTGCTGCTCTGTTTTGCCGAAAGCTCGCATTTTTTTGATGGTCCCCCACTCTTTCCACCTGATGAGCTGGCTTGGAAGAAGGGATTCTTATCCCTTTAGGGTTGGAATGAAGAAGGGGTATAAATAGAAGAGAAGAAATAGTCCATAGGGGGCTTCTTGGCTAATTTTGATCTTGACCCATCTTGGAACCTATTGATCATTTTGAAGGCGTTTTTGGAAGCTTGAAGCAGGGTTGATCATCTTGGGAGTTAAATCTTCTAGGGGGTTTCTTGGGTTTACTCTCTTCTCTCTTTTATTTGTGTAATTTTCGTGGATATTGTTGTTATTGGTTTGTTGATGACACTTGCTATGGATTGTGAGTAGATCACTTTATCTCTCTAGGGTGACATTCCTTCCCTTGTTACTTAATGAAGTTGTCTTGTGTTTATGGATGAGTTCTCTTGTGTTGTCCCTTTCATTGTGCTTATTGATTGATTTGTGGTAGGCCACCATAACTAATGTACTAGTTCATTAAATCCTTGAGAAAGGTTTTATGGGTGACAAAGAGAAATGGAAGGGGCATAGTATTAACTTAATTAGAGATAATCCAGGTGAACACTAGGAGTCAAAAGAGGCTTAGTTCTTCAACCACTCTAAGTTAAAGTTGGAGCTTGAGTAAAGCCCAATTTAGTTGAGGGTGAGCAAGGACCCATCTTGAGAAAGAGGTTCTTGAAGTGAGATCCTTTCTACCACACATGGAACATCACACTTGAGGACCAACTTACTTGGGTAGCAATGGGTAGGAGTGGAATCCTAGAGAGGTAGTCGTCTTTATTCTAAGTTCTCTCTTCAGTACCTTTCACCTTCTTTAGAGTCACTTCTCTTATGATTTTAGAGTTAAGTAGCTTGAGCAATTTGATCTTTGAATCTAGATAGAATCACTAAACTCTCTTGGGACGATACCCTTCTTTACTTCTAAGTACACGACGATTCTGTTTGCTTGTGGGTTTTTAAGGGTTAAATTGATAAACTCTTGATTTTCACAACACCGTCCCTGATCCAGCTAGACTGGGTCACGAGTCACCATTGCCAACCTTTATTTTGTAACGTCTCCTTGTGTTCCTTGCAGTCTTCAACGTGGATGCCTTTTTCATTTTCGCCTTTCTTTTCCCCGTTTTAACCTTCACTCTTATCAAGTCTCGAACACCATGAATTTGGTGTTGTTCGTCAGAAGTCCCACCATGCATCGAAACTTGGCATGCTTCAAACCTCTCCTCAGCTTTAACTGTCAACTGGCCGATTTCTCCTTTTAGTTCCGTGTATACTTCACCATTATAACGGGAAGCGAAATATATGAACTTGTTGCAAATGGTGGCCAGCTGGTTTCGTTTCGCCGCTTGAACTGTTTCCAAATCAGTTCAAAAAAGTGATGACCCATAACTTTGCTCCTTCTTTGCGTCCTTCGTCCATTGGTGCAAAATCAAAGACTCCGGTATGGTAACTATATTCTCCACCTTCAGTACAGAGAAAATGTGGCTACAAGGAATACCTGCATTTCATTGAAAAACCCGACGGTAACTGACACAACACTTGACCATTAATGCTATTCAGTACTAAAAAACAGAGTGGGGAAAGACTGTTACTTGTGTGTGTCAGTATTTTGCAGTTGCATTCGAACTTTTTTGTTTCACTATCATAGGTCACAACATGATTGGCAGCTGATGAAGCATACCTATAGACGTTGTATTTTTTAACCACACCAACATGCTCTGTGCACATGGCATAATTATGCGGTTTGTCAAGTATATGTTCTCTGACTCGGTTCAACATTCTAAGCGTGTACACCTCACCCGCATGTTTCTCAACAAGCTTTAGATGTGTGACCAACTGCAGTTGTGTATGTTGCAAAAAGAAGTTTTCCTGAACTTCTGCCTCCCGAATATGATCAAGTGCAACGTTAAGCCGCTGAACGAACTCATAAAGTTTTAGCTGCAAACCGAAGAACCATTTTCGAAAAGGAGTCCATTCCTTCTGATCGCTAGGTGCTAGTCATCCCAGCAAAGAACGTGCCTTTCAGATACGCTGTTGCCCAGAATAGCCACTTTTGCCATATTTTAGTTACCCAAACATTTGTAGATAGATCATCCTCTTTGACCACTGCGGCCCACTTGGCTTTTAGCTCCACTGAGTCATCAACATGAAGCATCAGGATGGAAAACACACCCGCTAAATGTGTAGATTCATTCACATTTGTTCTACAATTCCTTAGCAAATGCCATAAGCACAACTGATGCCTATCTTCAGGAAATGATGCATGTATAGCAAGTTTTATACCAGGGGCTGAATTTGTTATGACAGCTGTTGGTGTCTTCCCAACCATGCACTCAATAAAACGGCTTAGACCTCTTACTCATCTATTACAAGCCCAAATCTAAACACGGTCGTCATGAAGTGGTGGTTCACACCCAAAATTACAACATATGGTAGCTTATATCTATTCGTGTCACATGTTGCATCAAAGCATATGACATCTTCGAAACATTGACAATCCCTTCACATGCCACCATTGGCCAAAAAAAGATATCACAGCATGTTTTCACCATCAACAGCATAACGACAATAGAAATCTGGGTCACTATGAGCTTTAGATGTAAGATGAGCAAGTGCCTTCTCCGAGTCAGTTGCAAAGTCACCCACCCTACGGTCTGAGTCAATCTAATTATATAGGTCTTTACAACAAAATCCGACATTCTTATACCCGCAATGTGCAATAATCATATAGTCCATTATCTGGGGAGATAAGACTCCTACTCTTCTAATGTTTGTTTGAACCTCCTTTGCTGCTTCAGTGATACACCTTTGGGATTGGAGGTAATGTCCCTCATGGTTTCCAGCAAGATCATGGTTGTGTATTGTTTTAAACTCACCAACAATGTACTTATTTTGATTTTTTCTATAGTGAACACGAAAAGCAGCAGTGCATCCACAGCGAGACAAACAACGTGGCTACCTCTGTCTCCTTTCCGTAGGTGTACTCACCCTTTGTATTCCCTCCCTAGAACAAACCCACCTTCTTCGCTGTGTTATTTGCAACTTTGTACTGATCCTTATGTCATCATTCCTAACAGAAAACCCCATTATTCATGCATACTTATGGTAGAATTGCTCAGTGTCACCAATCATTTCAAATTCAACACCATCTAGATCGACAGCATCCTATATATGAACAGCTTTGTTCACCTTATTGGTAATGTGTGACCAATCGTATTCAAATGGCTTTGACCATCGCCCCAAAATAAGGTCATGTTTGGAATCTGTAGATAGAGCAATACATTCTGGCTCCATTGGAGGTTCTACAAAAAGTACAAATAAGCTACAGATGGAAAATTACATGTCTTTTGTACAATTCTGAAGTAGTAAAGCTATGCTAAATGAGACAGAGGAAAAGTCAAACCAAATTTAGATCAACAGGGCAACGTCAACAACATTAGGCTGGCGTCAATGTAGTAGTGTAGAAAATGGGGTTCAAACGTGCAACTCATGTCAAGGAAATAAAAGTATGAGTTGAGAGACACAAATGCAAAAAAAAAAATTGGATCATTCATTAACTTCTGTGAATCATTAAGTCAGTAAACTAAACATCAAACTAGGTGCGAATCACATATACAGCAAGATGATGAGGAAATCGTGAAATAGGTATTAACAAAAAGAAACTCACAAAGTAGAACGAATGACACATAAGGTTGTTCGTTGGAAATGAGTGCTGGTAGCCAAAGATGAATAAGTTTTGACAAAACTGCGATGGCTACAGGTGGACAATGACACAAGGAGGTGATAGATCCTATGGCTAGCATCACCTATATCGATCTCTCTGCATTATGGCTGGCGTCGCCACATTCTTCTTCGTCAGTCACCAACAGAACAAAGAAATATTAATGCCTGGAAGAGGATGTACTATTTAAAGGAATTACGGGACATCTTCATTTAATTTAATTGTTACAGCAAGACACAAATGTTGATATGGTGAAGTGGTTGTTGGGGAACACAAAGTTGAATTGTAGGTCATAGGTTCGATCCCAAGTTGGTACAATTTAGTTAGAGTCAATTTCTTTTTATGAAAAAACCTATAGCCTAATGCTGAACAGATAAAGAAATTGAACAAAATCACTAATTCAAACAGAACCCCCTATAATACTATTTTGCGAAAAATTCCCCACTCCAGATAATTTTCATTTTACAAATAAAATTATATAGATAAAATATATGCTTTGAATGACAAATATTTTAAGATAAAAAATGAAAATTGTCATTTGCTAAATTATATTTAGGTAACGTTAATTAAATAAAAAATAAATTTATAGTGACACAATCAAAGAGTAACCATAACCTTCAAGCCTATGACACTTTACAATTACTAACACTAACATAACCCTAATATAAACCTAACCCTATAGCCAAATTAAACCTAAACACTAACCCTAAACTGTATTATCTGAAATCCTAATTCCTAATCACTCACCTAAGTCAAAGTTTCCAAACTTGGTGACACTAAACTATAACTGTAAAACTATGATGAAAAAAATTGATATTATGTGAAAAAAACCATTAATATAATATAAAAAACACTAACTATAACTTTAGCTGTAACCTGACACTAACATCACCCAAACACCTTAACATGTGATACTAAATATTATAAACTTAAACCTTAACTTAACCTTAATACCTAACCCTCTTCCCTAATTCCTAATCCATGCATCAAATTTAGCTATTAAATTCGTACGACAAATATAATGTATGATATTTATTTGTTTGCCCCTTTTTTCATTCTTTTTTGAATAGTTTAATTTTTATTAACATTTCATAATGTATATTACAAATAATAATACATATTCATTTTGTTGATATTCAATTTATCTTAAACTATCTGTAAACCATATGTCTTTAAACATTTAGAACATTGTTATAGGCCTTGCACTAATTGAATTTTGAAAATAAATTAAACCTTAAACCAAAACATAAGCCTTAAATACATGGTTTGCATTTATAAATTACAATATTAAATATGTTAGTTACAGTTACATTTAATATTATGTTTCAAGTAAAACCATAATATAATGTAAACAAATACTAATCATAACCTTAAATTTTAAATTTAACCCTAGTCTAAAAGTTTAAACACCTAAATCCTAAGTCTAACCCTAAATCCAAAACCATAAACTATACACCTAAGCCCTAACATTAATTCATAAACCTTAGCCATAACCCTAAGTCTAACTCATAACCTTTACCCCAAACCCTAACATATCCCTAATCGCAAATTCATACGAGTACATACATGGTTGAGCATTTAAAAAATTTAGCAAATATTGTTAAAATTATAATCATAAACTATTCACATAAAGCTAACATTAAATCGTAAACCCTTACCCCAATTCTTAATCACTAACCCTTAACCCGAATACCTAATTCCTAATCACTAACCCTTATTACCTAATACCTAATTATGGTACCTAACTCTAATCGTTAATTACTAACCCTAATCCTCACACATTAATGCATAACTCTAACCTTTACATAATTTATTTATATGGTATCAATTTAAGGTTTTAGTAGTAACAATTGAAGGGTGTGGAGGTACGAAGTTAAGGTTATAATGGCATAAATTTGGCACCACTAGAACCATAATATGGTACCACTACAGCTTATATTTGGTACCATTAGATGCTTAATTTGGCACAACTAGAACATTTAAATGGCACCATAGTAACCTTAATTTGGTATCACAATAACCTTAGAATGGTACAGTAGTAATCTTAAGTTGATACCACAATAACCTTAACTTGGCATCATAATACCTTAAAATAGTACCACAGTAACCTCAACTTGGTACCGCTATAGTCTAAACTTAGTACCATAAAACCTTAATTTGGTACAAATAGAACAAAAATTTGTACCACAGAACCAAAATTTGTTACCATTAGAACCAAAATTTGGTATCACATATCCTTAATTTGATACCAATAGAACCAAAATTTGAAACCACTTAACCCAAATTTGGTACTATAAGAACCTTAATTTGATACCACATAACCTTAACTTCATACCAATATAACCAAAATTTGGTCTACTTAACCTTATTTGGTACCACTATAACCCTAACTTGGTACCAATATAACCATAACATGTTACCACAGAACCTTAATTAGGCACCACTAGAACCTTAATTTGATACCACTTAATCGTAATTTGGTACCATTATAATCATAACCATCTACCACAATCACCTAACTTTGGTACCCTTATGACCTTCATTTGGAACCACAGAACATTCAAAATGGTACCACATAACCTTAATTTGGTACCACTATAACCTTGCTTTGGTAACAATATAACCTTAATTTGGTACCACTAGAACAAAAATCTGGTACCATAGAAACCTTAATTTCGTACCACTAGAACAAAAATTTGGTACCACTAGAACCTGGTAATTTGGTACCATTAGAACCTTAATTTGGTACCACTAGAACCTTAATTTCGTACCATAAAACCTTAATTTGGTACCACTAGAACCTTAATTTGATACCACTAATTTGGTACCATTAATTTAACCACATAACCAGCTACCATAGTCACCGTAATTTGGTACCATTATAACCATAACCAGCTACCACAATCACCTAACTTTGGTACCATTATGACCTTCACTTGGAACCACAGCACCTTCAAAATGGTACCAATATGGTACGACAAAACATTCACTTGGAACCACAGAACATTCAAAATAGTACCACATAACCTAAATTTGGTACCACTATAACCTTGCTTTGGTAACAATATAACCATAATTTCGCACTATTAGAACCAAAATCTGGTACTACAAAACCTTAATTGCGTACTAGTAGAACAAAAATTTGGTACCACAAAACCTTATTTAGTACCACTATTACCTTGACTTTGTACCAATATAACCATAACCTGCTACGACAATTTGATACCACATAACCTTAATATGGCACCATTAACCTTAACTTGATACCACTTAACCATAATATGGTGCCAGTATAATCGTAACTTGGTACCACTATAACTTTAATTTGGTACCTAAGTTTGGTACCATTATGACCTTTATATGGTACCAGAATCACCAAAATTTGCTACCATTATAACTTTTATGTGATACCACTTTCACCTAAAATAGGTACCACAATAACCATAACTTCGTATCATAGTAACCCTAACAAGTTGCCACAAATACCATAATTTGGTACCACTTGAACCTTAAGTTGGTACAATTATAACCATAATGTGGTACCGTAATAAACAAATTTGGTACCATTATAACCTTATTTTAGTATCATTATGACCTTAATTTGGTACCATATAACCTTCACTTGGTACCACAAAACCTTAATTTGGTACCACATAACCTTAATTTCATATCAATATAACCAAAATTTGGTACCACATAACCTTATTCGGTATCACTTTTACCTTGACTTGGTATCAATATAACCATAACCTACTACCACGCTTTGATACCACATAACCTTAATTTGGCACCATTAGAACCTTAATTTCATGCCACTTAACCATAATTTGGTACCGTTATAACCATAATCTGCTACCATAATCACCTAACTTTGGTACCATTATGACCTTCACTTGGAACCACATAACCTTAATTTGATACCACTTAACCATAATATGGTACCACTATAACCATAACTTAATACCACTATAACCTTAATTTGGTACCTAAGTTTGGTACCATTGTGACCTTCACATGGTACCACAATCACCAAACTTTGCTACCATTATGACCTTCATGTGATAGCACTGTCACCTAACAAGGTACCACAAATACCATAATTTGGTACCATTAGAACCTTAAGTTGGTACCATTATAAACATAATGTGGTACCGTAATAACCAAATTTGATGCCATTATAACCTTATTTTAGTATCATTATGACCATTAGAACTTAAATTTAGTACCACAAGAACTTTAATTTGACACCACTTAAACCTTAATTTGATACCACTTAAACCTTGATTTGGTACCATTATAACCATAACGTGGTACCACCGTAACTTTAAATTGGTACCACAGTTACCTTAACTTGGTATCATAATATCTTAAGATAGTACACCAGTAACCTTAAGTTAGTACCACATGAACCTTTTATTGGTACCACAACAACTTTATCTTCGTACCAATAATTTTAAGTTACTTTATTTTTCTATATAAATAACTTACACTTGAATTTTTTCGCTTAATTCTTACATTTCTTTACTTTCAATTGCAGCCTAATTTTGTGCTTGTTTAATATCTTCTTACATAATATATATATGTTATATATTTTCAATTAATTTTACTTGCTAATGCACTAAATACCAAAAATTAAATAAATTTTTATATGTTTATTATCTATAATACGTACAATAATGCAATTATAGTCATTTTCATCTTATTACGTAAAGTTATATTTTCCAAAAAATATATAATTCTATTTAATACCCATAATTCCTTAAACTAAATATATATTTTATATTTACTTTACCCTTTTTGGTAATTTCCCCTCTTTTCCCCCTGTTCATGCCTATCCTTCTCCCTTGCAACTTGTTACCGGAACAACGGGTTGCATTTTAGGCTTATCAGTCCAATGGTTGTTTTGCTACTAATTCATAAGCTGGGGCCTTAACTGACACATTCTGAAAAGGTTGAGAAACTCGAAAAAAAGGGGGTTTGGGTGCTCACCTGGTATTTTAGAAAGTGCCGGAAATTATCATGAGCCGCACTGTGTTTGACGTTAACAGCGAAAATGCGGAGTTGAGAAATTAGGATTCACGTGATCAGCAAGAGGGGGGGAAAGACGAAAGTGCAAGTGCACCATTTACCAAGTTGATGGACGAGTTAGACCGAGTTGATATTGAGGGGTTAAGTGTCCGGGTTGTCTAAGTTGAAGGGGCATAAATGCTTTTATGGACCATTTGCTACGATTAATTAGGAATTGAGATAAAGTACTCGTCAATTCAGAAAACAGGCTGCCGTGTGTTGGTAGACGTCTTTGGCTCCTCTCCTTCCTTCTCGTTTGGTTTCTGGGTTTTGCTTCGATCTTTACAAGGTTTGTTCTTTGAGTCTTTACCTTTTCCTCCATGTTCATTTTCTGTTCTTGTGGGTTCTCCTTGTTGATCTCCTTGTAATTTAGTTCATTGGGTAATTCTAGTACGAAAAGTACACGAAAAAAGGAAATTTTTTTCAACGATGATCTCCTGTATGACTGACTTCACGGATGGTTTACCATCAAATTTTGTTTTTACCTATTTCCGTCTGGCTTACTTTCTGTAAAGAAAGGTGACCTTTTTCTATGTCGACTGTTTTCTGTTTCCGGAAACTGGGTTGATTTTGTTTATCATCGGACTTTGTTTATTGGGTTGTCTGCTGTGAGGAAGGATTTTTTATTTGCTAAAACCACGGATGACAGCTAGCAACTGTTTGATTTTTTTTTCTTTGTTCTTTCAGAAAGAATGGCAAGGAGCTCGTTCAAGCAGGAGCATGATCTCGGTAATGAACTTTGATGTTTGCAAGTCTTAATCATTATAATATATGTGTTCCATGATTGTGAACTAGTCATGAATGTAACTCATTATCTTGTGCCAGTTATGTCCCCCAAAATAAATTCGCTCTGTGTTCTTTTTAGGGGGGGTTGGGGGATTTGATTTCATGTACTAGTTTCCTGACTGTGATGATTGTTTCTTTATTTCAGAGAAAAGAAGGGCAGAGGCTGCAAGGATTAGGGAGAAGTACCCTGATAGAATTCCGGTGAGAATTGTGGGATTGGGTTCTGTGTTAATGTAACTTACGGAAGCTTCTTATCCACTTATTCATCATCATCATGATTGTCATGTTATACCTTAGTTCCAACCATGTTGTATTAGTGGAATGGATTTCAGATGTTCCAACCAAATAAACAATGGTAACAGGCAAGGTACCTGCAAGGAATTAGCTGGGCCTTGGTCTTTGTTTTTGAGGACTAGCTGCTAGTCAAGGAGGGAAGTTATGTTATGTGATTGCCTCAGTGAGTCTAGACGCACTACACTCATTGCAAGAGGTAGTTGCAAGCCTAAGAGTCCAAACTGGTCATACTATTTAACTAGTCATATGCTGTTAGTAGTTGTCTGATATAAGTTTTGTTTTACTTCTAATTTGTATGTACACATGGTATGTAACCTGACATTTTATAGAAGAATAAGTTGGAGAAGTCACTGGGAGCTTGGAAAATTACACCCAATTCGTTTTAACTTAAGTCAACTTAATCTAAAATGACTTATTTTTATTTTTAAATATTTTTCACCTAGAACCAATTTCATTGGAAAGCCAATATTATATAGGTGTAATAATCCATTTGAAACAAAATTTTTATCATGTTATTAAATTTCTATGAAATTTTCTTTTTTAATGCTTAAAAAATAAAAATTCATAAAAAATTAATAGTATTATAAAAATCTTACAATCAATAGATTATTTGACCTAAATAATATGGACTTTCAAATGAAATTGATTTCAAGTAAAAAAGATGTAAATATAAAAATAAGTTATTTTGAATTAAGTTGGCCTAAGTTAAAACAAATTGGCCCTTAGTTATCTTACTAGTTATGCAGTCTCCATGAGGTTGACATGGAGATGGTTATCTTGGAGTATATATGTTATGGAAAATAAAATGAGAGATGCAAGTGTTGCCTATCCAAATGGAAACTTGAGTATGATTTTGCTGTCAATGATCCATAACTGGATTCCTCAGTAGCACGGGGACATAACAAATAACATCTAGGATAGTGTAATGAAGTGGAACTGGATTGAGACATTTTCTTTTGTTTAATTCATTTTTGGTTGGCTGATCAAGCTACTAATGTATGGGATAGTTTATGTGGCGAGTTTAAGTTTTTATGTTTAAGATAAGTTCAGACTTCAGTAGAGTTAACTGCTGATATGGTAGTTTTCTTTTTGCATGACATGATCTGATCATTGTTAAAGTGACCTCATAATGTGGCTAGCCTCATTTTCTAATTATCCCAATGAATGCCATCAGGCGATGCACCATGCTTTGTTTCTCAAGGTGACTTGCATCTAACACTCTTCGTGTGAATTTAAGGTTATTGTTGAGAAGGCAGAGAGAAGTGACATACCTTCCATTGACAAGAAAAAGTAAGCTGTGCTTCTGTTTTATCTGTTGTTTGCTACTGCTTGTCCTTTATTCTGATTTGCCGCTAATTAGAACAAGAGAAGCAATCTTATTTTTGTTTATCTGAAAGTGAATAATATTCTACCTCTTTCAATATCTGACTTGCATTCCATCTACCTCTGTGTGTAGGCGCACATGTTTTTACTAGTTCCATCCTTTTATATGCATAGACTTGGGCAGAATTCAGGTTTTGAATGGGACAAGTGAATATGTTGGGTTTTAATGAAAAATTGGTAGGATCAGAATAAATTGCATGACACCTCTTTTCAAAAAGTAAGCCTGTCTGTCATGGAAATGAATTATCTTGAAGATTTGGTGCACATATATAAGTCTAGAAGACTGGTTCTCAAAACCAATCTTATGTATCACCTTCAGTGTTGTTTTAGAAGTCAGTGGGTGCATTTTGTATTTTTGCCAAGATACGTGCCAATTAACATTTCTCTATAAGCTCTTTTCTTTGAGAACTCCTGTAAGATTGTGTATGTTATGATGGCAAGAATGGTAGCAAGGTTTTGGCTGAAGTACCCATCCTGAAATTACAGGTACCT
Source organism: Aquilaria sinensis (assembly GCA_005392925.1). Taxonomy (NCBI): domain Eukaryota; kingdom Viridiplantae; phylum Streptophyta; class Magnoliopsida; order Malvales; family Thymelaeaceae; genus Aquilaria; species Aquilaria sinensis. The sequence continues at coordinate 164,722 of SMDT01002378.1, forward strand.
TGTCCCCGCTGACTTGACCGTAGGTCAGTTTGTCTATGTCATACGTAAGAGGATCAAACTGAGTGCAGAAAAAGCAATCTTCATATTTGTAGACAGTGTCCTGCCTCCAACTGGTAAACCCCTTTCCAATTACATGTTTCTGCGCTTATTCTTTACAAAATCCTTCTGTTTTAGAAAGGGTTGATTATTTTACTGATATTTTGACTTCTAGGTGCCATTATGTCAGCCATATATGAAGAGAAGAAGGATGAAGATGGTTTCCTTTATGTCACGTACAGCGGAGAGAACACGTTTGGTTGCAAGGTTCCCATCCTGCCTCTGGATGACTTTTCTGCATAATCTCTTCTGCAGCTTCCCTCTGAATAATCTTTCAATCACTAGCCTGTTCACTGGCCTGTACCAGTGATTTGGTTGCTGGTTATCATTCAAAGAAGTGTGGTCATTTGATGTACAGTTGCACACGCTGTATATAAGCTCTGGTTTCCGTGTTATCTAATGTTGCCTGTGTTGGCGCTCAAATCCTACCAGGGGCACTTGGATTCTTCACTTTGTCCTGACCTAATGGAAATTTAATCAAATGTGATGACTTAATCTCAGTTGTTGCAAAGTTGGGTTGGGGTATGTGGCATTTGAATTGTATGGGGCTTCTGAATTGCGTCTCACATTAGAAAAGCTGAAGCTAGCCAAGATGGTATTTCAGCTTTTAGAGAGACTTTAGAGATTAAATATTAGTTTAGTTGTGGAAGCTTTTATGGACGCTTAGGGCATACCGGCCTAGTGTGTACCTGGGCTGGGGCGATTGCTTTTTATTTGTTTTGGGAGAAGACAGTGAACCTAGTTGGGCAAGTAGAAGCAGTCAAATGCTTTGTAATAACACGTGGACCTCTTCTTTTAAGGCCCAATGACTACAGAGCTTTAGGAATTTGCAATTTGATCCTTAAACTCTGAAATGTAAGAACATGCTTTCAAATAGTTTAGCAGAAATCCAGTGATTCCTATTTGCTGGCCGTCTCTGTCTATGGAAAAAGATGAACCGAAATGGAAACAGACAAGTCTAATCATATGGCACAAGATTGTTCCTAGTTTTGATCGCACAAGAAGGGTAATGGTGAAAGACAGCCTTTGCCGGCAATGTGTTTGGTGTATGATGATGGAGTTAGGCAGATGATGCGAAACGGTTTGGAAGCAGTGAGTCACTGAGAAAGATACGAAACAAGGCACATGGGGGTGAGCGCCACGCGGGCAGAGGTGGGGGAGGTGGTGCCGGAGGGGAGGGGAGTTGCAGGTGACGATTTGGCCATGCACTTTTGTCTGCCGTCCTCTGTCCCCACCTTCCACGCCTCTCTGCCCCTGCCTCTGTTCCCATGCTAATTTTGCTTCACCTCTCATCTTCTTACCCTCCGTTGAGAAATAAGTGTAATGCCGTCCTCCTGGGCGGCTTTACTGGCCGACTGTCGTGGGTTGAGATTTAGAGTTATTTTGGGAGGTGGATTTATGAAGGATCTGGTCAAAGACCAAGGTGCCATGTTGGGTGGAAACAGAAGCAGACTAGTAGTGATTGATATATATTGCTGCAATAAGGCCAAGGAGTGGACTTCCTCTTCAGATTCACATGGGCATGGCAGATACACATACACCTTGTTTCATTTACTCTTCTCTCTTGTTACTGCTTCATCATACACGCCATATTGCCATATACATGCATATATATATAACTCTGGTCTCTATGCGCGATTCTGAATCATATGAGTCATATTATTGTATATGGTTTGTCTGTCTCTAATATTAAACTGCTCTGAGAAAATAAACATATCAGGAGGCTGATTTTCGCCTGCAATTTTGTTGAGCACGTATATAAGCCATCCATACTGAGATTATGAACTTGATGCATTATGGATTTGATTCACAACATAATTGAGATTCAGGTGTAATGTGATGATAACGCATATTAAAACTGAACATATCATTAATTTGCCCCTATGAACACACACACACACACACACACATATATGGTATTTACTGTCTTAAAGATCTTCAAAACCATTATATAGTATCTATATAAGAGTATTAAGAAGTAAGAAAAGAGAGAGAAAACAGGGGAAGGGGGCCAGGGGGAACAAAGGATGGCCCTTTAATATGTAAACGATTTGGTGTTGGAGGATTGTCCGGAACAGCACCATGTTCTCATAAAACAAAAGGGACGTTTATCATCCCCATACAAAACCCTTCATTAAATGCAGGAGAAGGTACGTTGCTTAACTGCTCCTACGCTAGCTAGCTACCCTCCTGCCCTCCTCCTGTATCTCTTAATCTTTGTTCACTACTTCTACTCCTACTATATGCATCACTACAAATACCACCCCTACCCGTCAAAATCTTCATATATATATACTCCATCCATCTTCTTGTTCGCATCGATCAGTCGTATTTACCTTTCTGGATCCATCCACCATGTCCTCTCTCACTCATCTGCTCTTCTTCTTCTTCTTCCTTGCTCTTTCTCTGCATGCATGCCATGCTCGCCGCCATCTCGTCTTTCCACCTGCACTCCACAATCCCAATCACCCCACCAAGCAGGTTACATATATATATATATATATATATACATATATATAAACACAACCCCTCTTCAGAAAAGTTTCAAGTCAATACATTTTCTACATTCACCATTTCTTAATTTTCATTATGGATTACAGTGTATATATAGGTTATTGAACGGTTTCTATCTAACTATATACATATATTTTATGTATACGCATACTTGTGTGAGATTTCGCACGCACTAAAAGAACAAGTGCCGAGGCTTTTGTAGTTCATTTCACTTCACCTTTTTAACAATTCCTTACCTTGCTGAAAAATAATGAATGAATAGGTATGGAAGCAGAACATAAGTTAATTTCAATCTTTGAAAGTCTTCCAAAACAACTGCTTTATTCACGGTATAGAAAAGTTTTAACCCAGCTAGCCAAATAGATTCATTTTCTTTTAATAATTCCTCAAGCTGAAATTTTGGCCACCAATCTTCAATTACCTAAATTTATTAGTGCTAACCACTGATTAAATTAGGTGCAGATGGAGTTCCTTCACGATTCACTTTCCGGGGTTCGTATCCCGGAGGACCACCAGAAGCAACAACAATATGTTGGAAACTCATACCTCCAGAATTATGGGGATCATGTTGCAACTATTATACTACAGAAACTCTTCAGTGCTCTAACTACCTCAGGTATCGTCAAAAATACATATACATATATATGTATGTATGTATGTCTTTTAACTCTATTTCTTCTTCTTCTTCTTCTTCTTCTCTTCTTAATGCTTGCTCGGTCATAACTAAATCACGTTATCTTCGTGCATGCAGGACGGGACGGGCAAACCTGGGAAAAGGTCAGTAATACATTTAGCACTTAATTTTGGGCTTCCGCTAGCTGTTTAAAGATGATATATTAACCAGGCTCGCAATATTATTATTATGTTCTAGTTATACGCTCATGCTAATACTAATTAGTATATTGTGCAGGAAATGAAAACGGTGCAGCTGGCAAGGTCCATGTTAGGATCACAGGCGGACGGCGCCGGGGGTGAGGAACTTGTGGGTTATGAGGGAAACGACGCCGTTGAAGACATTGTCGTAATGGACTATGCACAACCTCATAGGAAACCTCCCATCCACAACGACAAACCTTGATATGTTCATATATTTTCAATCTTGTTCTTGTATTTTTTTTTAATGGAAAATATCCTACTGCTCTCGTGTTGTTTGAAATCTATAGCACTGTAATCTTATATTCCAATTGATGCAATAGCAATATTAATATATATATGTTTGCATTTCACATAAATTTCAAAAAGAGGGAAAACTACTTGCCTGATCCAAAAATCGGTATACTAATTATCAAACCTCATGAAAAAGTTAAGGATCTGTTTCCCAATCAAAAGCTTTCGTAATTAACATAAAAGGTTTAGAAAATTTATTTATTGAGTACGTTGAATTTGAGTTTCTCTTTTATATAGTAGTAACACTTCCCAAATCATAAGAAAAACAAAATTATTGCTAGAGTAGGATTTATATGTATCCGACGCACGTGTGCGCCAGGACATACATTAGTGTAATAACCATTGTACTGACAATAAATTTGCCTGGTGAGGGTTCAATTCGTGCCCCTACACCAAGATTTTTTTATATTTTTTTTTCTTTTCCATATTTTTTTTGCTTTTTTCTCTTCTAGCTTTTTTTTTCGAGTATTCCATTTTTTTTTTGTGTTTTACCTTCTGTTTATATTTAGTTGTTTTTTGGTGCTTTTACTATTCTTTTCCAACTTTCTCTTACCTTTTTTTAGTCTAGCTTTTTCTTGTTTTTTTTTTCTTGTGTTTTACTCCCTTTTGTTTTTTTTTTTCTTGTGTTTTACTCCCTTTTGTTTTTATTTAACTGCTTTTTATATTACTGCGCCTTATTTTCCTTTCATCATCTTTTTCTATTTAGCTGTTTCGTCTTACCCCTTTTTCATTCTTTTAGTTTTTTTTTTCTTTTTTTCTTGTTATTTCTCTTTTCTTTTTCTATTTAACTTTATTCTTGTCTCTTTTTCTTCTAGTTTTATTCCCTTCTATTTTTGAGATTCATACCAAGAGCAATGTGCAAAAGAAAAAATTAATAACATTAAATGAATATATTGAAAAGTACAGATTGATAACATTGAAAGAATATATTGATCTCATTAAAAGAATAAATTGATAAAATTGAAAAAATAATTTGATAAAATTAAAAGAATATGTTGGTAACATTCAAAGAACATATTGATAACATTGAGAAAATAAATTGATAACATTAAAAATATAAATTGATAACATTAAAAGGACGGATTGTTTTTGTTCTTTTTCAGTTTCTATGTGTTTGTCTTTTTTAGTTCATGTTTGTTCCTCTATGAACTTGATGTTTGTTTATTTATTAGTAGCTATTTTTTATTTTATTTGTATTTGTTTGTTCTTTTATATATTTATTTTAGTTCATATTTATTTCTCTAGATGAAGTAATTATTTGTTCTTTTAATAGTAACTATTTATATTTTTATCAGTAACAATTTTCTCTTTTATCAATTCTTACCTGTTTTTTTTAGAGAAAACAATTTTTTATTCTCTTATTACTAGTTATTTTATTTTTTATTAGTAGCTCTTGGTTCTCTTATTAGTAGGTGTTTGTCCTTTTGTTAGTTCATTTTTGTTCTCTTAGATGAACTTGAGGTTGTTTTATTATTATTATTTTTATTTGTATGTGCTGTTATTTTATCACTTTCTTTTAGATGAACTTTGTTCTTTATTTTTTTTTATTAGTAACAATTTGTTCTTTCATCAGTTCATGCTTAAATAATGAATAGAGAGTTTATTATGTTGTCTTGTTTTAAATTTAATATAAGAGAGTATTTGTATCATGGATCCATCCAAAAAGAGACAACAATAATGAAAAATAAAGAATAATAAATGGAAAAAGATAGACATATGGTTTAAAAGATCAAGAAGAAATAAGAATAATATAATTAATATTTCTAAGGGAAAAAGGTAAAAAAAAATTAAAAAAAATAAAGAATAAAACTTGAAATAAAATAACAGACAAAACTTGAAATAATACCAAGCAATGAAAAAGAAAAGAAGAAACTGGAAAAAGACAAGAAAATGAAAATAAAGAAAATAAAATTGTAAAAGGTAAATATAAGAAAAAACTAAACAAACAAACAAAAAAAGAACCAAAAGATGAAAAATAAATAAATAAAGAAATAAAAGAATACGGAGAAAAAATAAAAGAAAAATGAAAATTAAAAAAGAAAAATGAAACTGAGTTCATTGGGATTTGAAATTAAGCCCGACTGCCCCCACATTAGGATACCACCCACTCTACTCAACGCCCAAGTTTGTACTGGGCTTGCAAAAAATCTGAAAGTCTAATGCATGTCACGAGGGCATGATTCCTTACTTTTCTGAGTAGCAGTATCAAAATGACAATTATTAAGTTTTTAAGGGATGACGCATATCATAAGTCCGATGTACAGAAGAATTACTCATATTGCTATATATCCATGCATGCTGTGGCGGCTCCACACTTGGCAATGTGGGACTTGCCTCCACTGAAATCTTGCAAACATGTGGCTACCTATGTACATATCTTTAAAAAAATATGTCAATATATGTTATTTTTACCTATAAATGACCCCACAAACTCAAACTCTTATAATTTTTAAAACTTTAGGATGTATAACAGTATGAGTAATAAGTACATTAATGTAGTCATTATCCTATCATTTTACTTTCATTTGTTGATCAATAAGTAAAAGCTTAAGGGTAAGATCCACTTTAGGTCCTTTAGCTTATTTTTTTATCATAAATTAATACCTGAGCTTAAAGATGTCCCACCAAAGTCCCATAGCTCATATTGTGTGTCCCAATTAAGTCCTTCATTTCAATTCAACTGTTAAATTGGATGGAAAATGCTAATGTGACATTAATTAATACTAAAAGGCATATAAAATTACAATTTTGGTCATCACATTTTTCTAATTAATAACTCTAAGCCTTAAACTGTTAAATATATTGTTTACATCACAATTTTTTTTTTTAAGATATTCTCCCGTTCTTTCTCTAGATTTTCTCCAATTCTCTCCAGATCTTGGCAGATCTCCAAACCCAGCCAAATTACAACCTCATCGATGAGTGGTGAAATGTAGAGGAAATGGGACGACATCGGGAAACCCAGGAAAAAGGCACCATCGGCGGCCTTTTTCTGCTCGGATCAATGCCGGCAACGCCGGAGATGGTGGAACTTGTGAGGGGACAGTGATGTTAGCCAGCTTCATTCGGGGATTTTCTGGAGATAGAGAGGAGATTTTGAAACGTGGCAAGTCGCAACGATCGATGATGGAAAGCCCAGACAAACCTAGACAAATCGATGGCAAATAATTAGCTGCAAACCCAGGCAAATCGATCCACAACACCTTCTCTCTCTTGACTCCTCCATCTTTGGGATCCATAGCGCCTACATTTTCTGGCCCACCCTCTAATATGTTGCCGGAGTAGTTTCCAAGTCCCTCATGGCACTGCCGACGATTGGGCGGCCGATGGTGGGGTGGATGAGTTTCAGGTCTAACCTAACCTTTGATTTTGGAAATTGACGATTGGGCAGCCAACAATAGGGTGGGAGGCAATAGACAATGAAGTAAGGGTGGCGAGGTGGGTGGTGGTTTAGTGGCCATGGATGGGGCTAGAGGTTCGTGGGTCATTGTGGTAGAAGATAAAAGTTTAAGGCTTAAAATTGTTGAGAGAAAAAGTTAAAGGATCATAAGTGTTATTTTAATATTAATTAATGTCACATCAGCAATTTTCATATAATTTAATGGTTTAATTTACGGAAAGTACTTAATTGAAAGCACAATATTGAAGTAAGAGACTTCGGTAGAATAATATGAAGGTAGAGTACCAATTTAGGACTAGAAAATAAACTAAATGACCCATGGTGAAATTTACCCAAAAGCCTAAGGATTGACTTCTAATTAACCCACATCGCTGAATTCCAATCTCAGTTCTTATTTCATAATTAAACATACATGACACATATAGTCAAGAATTATGAGGGCAAGAGAAATGTGCCAGGCGAGAACAAGAATCAGCGTCAATCGTATCTGCCATCCTCCATTGTCCGATATCTAACCAAGTCATGCCAATCATCTATAACCAGGGGTCATACACCTAGTCGGTCAGTGATATATTGTAGGGTGAATTTCAAAAAATTTCCTGAGGTTTAGTTAATACTTCACTTACCCCCTCCTGTTTGGAAATTCTCCCCTTTACCCCCTTAGGTTTAGGGCGAATTTCAAAAAACCCTCTGAGGTTTAGTGAATACTTCACTTACCACCCTCCTGTTTGGAAATTCTCCACTTTACCCCCTTAAGTTTAATAGATCCTTCACTTATCCCCTTCTATAATATTGTAAATAATTTTAATTTACTTACAATGCTCAATTATTATTTAATTAAAATTATAGTCTTTACAGAATTGTAGATTTTTATAGTAATAAAACATGTAAATATTAAAATGAATACTTAAAAAAATAAAATCTATTTATATGAACTTTTACATACTGGTATATGAACAATAATGCCCTTGTCAAATGTGGATACTGTATTTACTTAATATAATTTCCCAATAATTATTATATAATTACTAGAAAATTTAAATTTTCTATTATTGATGAACATTTCACCTAGGTGAAATTTCAAAAAGGTGACAATTGTGATAAAAAGAGGGTGTAGAAACCTTACTAAGCATTTAAGGGCGAGATTATTTTGCATTAGTTTTAATGTATTGTTGTACATTATTCTTATATAAAATTATTATTTACTTTATTTCAAAAAAATTATTATTTAATGAAAATTTTAATTTACTGAGCTTTACATTTTAAAAAGTCTAAAACTACCTGGAGAGTCATAAAAATATTCTAAAATTATTTTTTAAACATATTAAAATGTAAAATTTTAATAGATTAATAATTTTAGACAAATAATCACTCTATATAATATGATGCAAAAATGATACTTTTACTTATTGCAACATATAATTGATAGTTTTATATATTAATTTAGATACTTTTACTTATTACATCATACACTTTTATTTTTTAAGGAAGTTTTACATGTCTATAATATAATAATTATTTCGATTATATGTATATAAAATGAACAATATGTAAGTTAATTAAAGTAAATCTTAGAATTAGATCATTTTTTCATCATTCTTATATAAAGTGATTATTTTGCTAAAATATTAATTTATTAAAACCCTACACTTTAATACGTTTAAAAAATAATTTTAAAATATTTATGTGACTTTCTAGGCAATTTTGGACATCTTAAAATGTAAATCACGGTAAATAAGTAATTTGAGTAAATAATAATATTTTTTTGAAATAAAGTAAATAATAATTTTATATAAGAATAATGTACAACAATACATTAAAACTACTGCAAAATAATCTTGCCCTTAAATACTTAGTAAGGTTTCTACACCTTCTTTCTATCGTAATGGTCAACTTTTTTAAATTTCACCTAAGTGAAATGTTCATCAATAATAGAAAAAAAATTTCTTTCTTTAAGTAAAGAAAAATTAATAATTTAAATTTTATAGTAATTATACAATAATTATTGGGTAATTAGACTAAGTAAATGCATCATCCATACTTGACAAGTGCATTAATGTTCATATTAGAGGTGTTCAGTGGGCCGGTCCTGACACGGCCCGGCTCGGGACCGGCTCGCTTGGAGCACGGCCCAGGCTTGGCCAAGACCGGCACGGCACGGGCCCGCTTTAAGACCGGCTTCATGTGGGCCGTTTATGGGCCTTGGAAGGAGGGGGGAGGGAAGTGGGCTCGGCACGGCCCAGGAGGCGATTTGGGGGCCGGCACGGGACGGCACGGGACCGGCACGGGACCGGCCCGGGACCGGCGGCGGCGCAACGGTCAAAAACCCTCCAACGTCTGAAAATTTTCAAAAAAAAAGGGCAAATTACACGTTTGGTCCTTCTAACGGTTGGCAGCGTTTTTTGGACCCCAGAAATTACATTTTTGCCCCCTCCAACAACTATTTTGTAAGGGTTTTTTAGGCAAAAAAAAAAAAAAAAAAAGGCCTTCCCCTATAAATAGGGAGGCCATTTCCACCATTTCTTCACACCAATCTTAGCAATCTCTCCTTCTCTACTAATATATTCTCTCATTTCTTTCAAGCAGTCAATATTATTTTCTTCATTCTCAATCAATTCTCAATTACTTTCGAAGCTTGTGTTTTGCTCAATTTTGCCTCACACAAATGGCATCAAGAGGAAAGGGAAATGCCTCAAGCTCTTCATCCCGCACCGGTTTGAGGTCATTTTTCTATGGCCTTTCCCGACCGGCGACCCGTGGGACTCATATCCAACAAACTGACGATGACGAGCAATTCGATATGAGTCAATACGACTTGGGCCTCGACGATCAACTTTCTGATGACGACGTTGAGGAAGTGGAGCCCACGGCAGCAGGGAATGTTGGTGGAGGAGATGGTTCTGAACAAACCCCGACAAGCCATCAAGCCGAACTTCTGCCAGAAGGTAAGACGGCGAGGTGCACCGCATGGGTTTGGGAGCATTTTGACCAAGTTTTTGAGAAGGATAGTCATGGAAACAATGCGAGGTTCGCACAGTGCAAACACTGCAAGCAAAAGCTCTCGCACAAGAAGAACGCTGGCACAGGAACACTGAGACGTCACATGGAATCAAAGCATCCGACTTTATGTCCAGATGCAGCTACGAGTACCGGCGGTCAGACACAGCTTGCAAGCACTGCCGGCGGATCAGGTATTTTTAAATTTAATCAAAAAAATTGTAGAGAAGGCATGATAGAATGAATGATGTTAACTGAAAAACCATTTACACAATCGGAAGATAGACACATGGAAAAATGGATTACATCATACTTAAACCCTGCTTTTAAAAGAACATCTACGACCACTACTAGGAGGGAGGCATTTAAAAGTTATGAAGCTCGTAAATCAAACTTACAAGCATACTTCTCTGCTTTAGATCACTGTATCTCATTTACTAGTGACATGTGGACTTCACCACTAGGACAAAATTATTATTGTATAACTGCACATTGGATTGATGATAGTTGGGTCATTCAAAAACGTATAATTGCATTTAAATGGATGGAGGTCGATCATACTGGTTGGAACATATTCAATGTAATTTCAGAAAGTTTAAAAGAATTTTTTTGTTATGACAAGGTTTTTAGCATAACATTTGATAATGCATCAAACAACGATGTCGCGGCTGAGACATTGAAGGAATCACTAGAACCTGTCCGTGATGCCGCATTTTTTCATATTAGGTGTATATGTCATATTTTAAACTTAGCTGTCCAAAAAGGTCTTCAAGTTTTGAGTAATGAAATTACTCCAATTAGGTGGGCACTCCATTATTTAAAGTCAAGGACGAAAGTTTCTAAAGAGTTTAAGCAATATTGTCTGGAAAATGGCCTCGATTTTAGTTGGAAACGTTTTAAACTTGATTGCCCTACCTGAAAATGTTTTAAACTTGATTGCCCTACCCGATGGAACTCCACTTATGAGATGTTGATAGATGCGATGCCATTTGCTGCATACATGACATGTTTTATAAATGTCAGAGAAAAGAACACGATTTTGAAACAAGAGATGTGGGATAAACTGTCAAAATTGGCTGCTGTGCTGCGATATTTTTATGATGCCACTGTTTTCTGCTCCGGTGTATACTATCCCACATCGCACAAAGTTTTAATGCATATGGTCAACATTGCATGGGTTTTGAACCAATACAAAGATGACGAGTTCTTAAAAGACACAATTAAGGCCATGAAAGATAAATGGATTTTATATTTCAGTACTATACCCCCAATCTACTTAGTTGCAGCTACACTAGACCCGACCGTAAGAATCACAGGTACGCAACAGCTACTTGAGGGTTATTATAGTTTCTTAGAAATGGCACATATTTCTGTTCATACTATAACTACCTCTATTGATAAGCACTTGCGAGAGTTGTTTAAGATATATGCCAGTCGGCATAAGGATAAGGTTGCAAACACTACTTCATCTACCATCGCGTCTTCATCGGCCTCATTGTCATTCAATCCGGCTGAACAACTCCTCAAACGGCCCCGTGCTGCCGCATCCGGTCTTACTGAAGTGGACGCATACCTTAACCTTGTTTGGGAGAATAGTGAGACCGACATTCTAGACTGGTGGAAAGCAAGAAGTAACAAATTTCCAATACTCTCCATCATTGCCAAAGAAGTTCTAGCTGTTCCCGTCTCAACCGTTGCATCGGAGTCCGCTTTCAGCGCTGGAAAGCGTGTCATTTCAGAGAGACGCGCAAGGCTATCACCAGATGCAGTTGAAGTTTGTATATGCAACCGTGATTGGGGTCTTGTAGCTTGCAGATTACAAGACCACAAGAGTTCTGACGAGGAAAACCCCGATGAGATAGATGCTTAAATCCACTGCTTGCTCATTATTTACTTACTTTGTATTTGATCTGATTTTGCTGTGTAGCACAGATCGTACCTTTTATTTTGCATTTAATTTTATGGAACGTTTCGCTATTGAGTAATGTAAAGCCCGTTCCATGGTATGTAAGTGCCGTTTGGCTTTAATATTAATAAAAGTTCACACCGGTGGTGGTGTTTTACTCTTAAAACAAGTAATTATACAAAATATAAAGATAAGCTTAGAATAACTATTAATCTATAATTTACTCTGTTGGTAATTTTTTTTGTTGGTTTATGTACTATTTTCTAAGGTAAGACATTGATTTTCATAATTTGTCATTATTTTATTTATTGTCTTGTAAAGTAAAATCTTGGTAATCATGGTTTGTTTCTTTAGCATAAAGAAATAACTTTAGTCCTTAAGGTTTTAATAATTGACTTAATAAAGGTTACAAAAAATGGTTTAACTCAAAATCAAATATATCAAAGTTTTCAAACTTTTTGGTCAATTTCTTACCTTTTATTTTTATTTTTATTAAGTTATTCATTTAACGTTTGATTAATTTAAAAGTCTAGTAGAATTGAATATGAAGTGGAATTTAAGATCCACTAGATTATAAAATATCACTTATAAAAAAACTCTCATACTCTTGTTTTTATTAAGTTATTTAAAAGTGAAGACTTTAAAAGTGAAGACTAAAACTTAAAATTAAAATAAAAATTATAATTTTAAAAATTAATATTTAACGGGCCAGCTCGGGTTCGGCTCAGGACCGGCACGGGACCGGCCCGTGTAAACACGGGCTGTGCCCGGGCCCATATTACTTAGGCCCAGGACCGGCCGGTCCGGTCCGGTCCCGGTCCGGGCAGCCCGTTTGTGCATCACTAGTTCATATACCAGTATATAAATGTTCATATAAATAGATTTTATTTTTATTTTAAGTATTCATTTTAGTATTTATGTGATTTATTACTATAAAAATTTACAATTCTAGAAAGACTATAATTTTAATTAAATAATAATTGAGCATTGTAAGTAAATTAAAATTATTTACAATATTATGGAAGGGGGTAAGTGAAGGATCTATTAAACTTAAGGGGGTAAAGTGCAGAATTTCCAAACAGGATGGGGTAAGTGAAGTATTCACTAAACCTCAGGGGGTTTTTTGAAATTCTCCTTAAACCTAAGGGGGTAAAGAGGAGAATTTCCAAACAGGAGGGGGGTAAGTGAAGTATTCACTAAACCTCAGGGTGTTTTTTGAAATTCGCCCTATATTGTACTGGTCAATATATTTTACTTGTCAATAATATAAAAATTATAGTTCTTACCGTGCCCCATAAGAAAAAATTCCTAGGACCACTACTCCTGAATCATGTAAGTTCCCTTTATGTTATCCATGCTTGTGAATGATGTGCTATCGTGCTCCATCTTATTCTTTCCTGACGAGAAAGCGACGGCGACGTCTATGCACCAACCTCAAAGAGCTAGTACTCGGGCGGCAAGACTCACTCATCATGGCGCTGTGCCCATGCCATAGACGGAGGGAGCGAAAGCCTACGCAGCTGGGCCAGGTTATGAATGGGAGACAACGACGTCCTATGAGAGAGAACCCTACCCTGCTGGGGATGAAATCCTGGAAGGCGGCGGCCCATGTGGTATAGCACTGTTCATCGCCCCCAAAAGAGGATATGTGACAAATTGATCCATGTTATAATGCTTGTCTCTTTGTTATTTTCAGATTTAAAGTTGACTTTAACAACAATTAATATGATAAAATCTGAGTGAACTCTAGCTAAAGAGGCCAACAAGTGTTCATCATCATAGGATGCAGGTGGTAACTTTTTCCAGTGATTAAAGCTAGCAGGCTGAGTGGGGAAATCCACAAGCATAATACCTGTGGTTTCTATTCAAATTCTCTCAAATACTCCCAACTGTTTGATACATGCTTTCTCCAGTAGTTAACCTTAGCCACAAACAGCGAGCACTGGAGATGCGGGAAAAAGTGTCATTACAGGAAAATTTTGTCTAGATAGACCATTCATAACTTCCATAAAGACTAGATAATTCCCTTAAAGCTCTGGCACAGCAATCTTAAGTTTCGTTTGTTTCATCAAATGGTTGGGGTTGAATCATCTCATTATGCTGCGCTGCAACTTACAATGAATGGTTTCACAAACTCGATGAATTGAGAGGTCCTGATTCCTAGCTTCAAATTGACCTCCCCGCCACCCAACCAGAAGAAATCTGGATTAAGCTTTACAATTGCTTCATCAAGAATCACCTGAAATCAATGCATAATTTATTAAGTCACTTACGTAAAATTAATGATAACCCTGTGAACATGCGTACAGGTATCATATGCAGTCACTCCAGGGTAAGAAAATCTGTTCAGGCCCTGTAAATAATCCAAGGTTTAAGTCTATGTGTCTAATTTTCCTGCTCCAGAAAAAGAAAAAAAAAATTGATCTGTGACTAGCACTTGTACCATCCTAGGAACTAACAGTTAGGACTCCCCTACACAGAATAACACTAACAATCTTCAACAACCAAGCAGCACCTCTCTGAACTTGTTTCTCCACAGGATACAATCATAGAAAACACCACTGTACAGACTCCTCACCTATGTACACAACATAAATATCAGTTTGGCCACCAAATCTCAGTTGGAATGCCCAGTACTATCCCAACACTGGCAATGAGGAAGAATATCATTGGCCTGACAAGGAGAAAGAGTGGACCAAACAAAAAGCTGGCATTGGAAATTTGCTACAATGCAAACAAATTTTATGTCCATACGATTCAAGTCTGAGAACCTTAGTCCAGCTATGGAAGGCCATTATTGAATGCCCACTATAAAACCAACAGTGGCAGTGTGGAAAAATATCATTGAGCAGACAAGGGGAAAGGGTGGACCAACCAAAAAGTTGGCGTATGACTGGAAATTTGGTACCACTGACAGAGTTTTATTTCAATACAATTCAAGTCTGAAAACCTTAGTCCAGCTATGGAGGATCAAGACCTCTGTGAATAAAATGAAGCCACATTGCTCAACACGTCCACGGGATACATAGTTTCCCAGTAAATTAAAGCTCAGGTCCCATTTCATCATTCCCCAAGCAAAGTCAGCAGTGATGTTGTCTGACAGATAGGCAAGAAGTAGTGAAATACACATATTGAAAAAAACTTCTCTTTCTTGTACTGACGCAAAAAAAATGGATTTGCATTTTCAATGATTGCTCGTGCATTCATACAAAAAGGAAGCAGGTAGAAGAAAAAAATGGACAGAAAGGTCCATACATTGTAGTCATGCTATGATAGGAGGAATGTTATTGACCCAATTTGTTTAGACGACATAGATGATTGCAATGAATAGTTGACTGGCAAAGTGGGAGCCTCGTCCATGAATGCAGAAGATGAATTTGTTTTTGGTGATGACGAATTAAACTGGGGTGATGTGGCAAGTGCAAGTGGTGTCAATGAGCCAAGAAGATATACAAAGAGAAACTGAAACTTAAAATCTACATCCTTTTCGCGGTTGAGTTTTGAACAGCAGGAAGCTGGGTCAGAAGAGTCAAAAGAAGATGTTGGCGGTTGTGAATTTGGGGAGGAACTTGAAAGTGACGAAAATTTAGAAGAAGAGGATGATACTTTAGAGGGGGTGATTTTGGTTAGAAGTAATAGTTTTTTTGTTGAGAGAATAAGGCTACAACATTTTAGCTTATTTTAGAAGCATTCAGCTCTTATTTGCTTCTCTTTGTTTCTGTCTTATGTTCTTGTTGCATATTCATAATCTAGTAATAATTATGGAATACTAAATAATAGGATTTAAGTTTATATTTAAATTTAGTTTTTTTAACCTAATATTGTATGTTACATACTTCTTGAAAAAAATTTGTGCTTTATTTTGCTCTGGTGAGCGCAATTTTTGCGCAATGCGCTCATGGGGACAGAAGGCTTTAGCACCTCGGTGCATAATTCACCTTTGACTACCTTGGGTCCATAATTAAAAACAGTAACTGCAATAATATTTCTAAATAACTTGTTTCGGTCTTACTATTCTTTTCCATCTCAATTTTGAGGGCAGAGGATCTCATAGCGAGTTAATTATTGCCCGAAAATATATGCTTTTAAACACTTACTCAATACATGTATAGATGAATATTTACCGGAATATCAGTCCTCATCCCAATACAAGTGACTGCATTGTGTCCATAGCCTGTCAGTTCTTCTGATGTCTCCTCAGAAGAAAGCCTCACTGTATTATCAACACAAAAACCAATTGTATAATTTTGCATTGCGACTTGGTAATGAACAACTGAAGAAAACAGTCAAACCCCTTAACTCTCGAGTCAAATGGAGTAAGCAGAACAGAGAACAGAAAGCCAAACCTGGATACAAGAAGAAGTCGGATGAACATGCACTAGGCCATTTGTCCAGTCTAATCTCAGCATACAAAAATATCTAAAACATCCATTTGAATAGCAATTCCATAACTAATAGATTAGGATGGCAATAAAACTCACTGTTAAATTTCTTTTTCGCTATGTTGCCATTGTTAAGTGCGTAGAGAAAGTCCTTGACCATTTCGGCATTGAATCTAGCAGCATACTGCAACAGAGATGCATCATGTACTTAGATACATTAGTATCATACATATGCACAAGTATATTGCAAGATAAAATCGTATACCTGGACGACAACCAGATAATACTTCGAATTGTTACGATCACTGCAGTCTACAATGTTGGATGGAGCTCGCGTGTTTACCTACGGAAGCACACACAAGAAACTTAAACAGCTAAACAGATAATGAAAAGATCGATTCGTAGTCTGAAGAAAAATGCAATAATTCAAGGAACTAGACAGATGCGAGTTGATAAAGGATGAAGAAATTAGGAAATGTTAATGGAAAGGGAATACCAAAACGATGCTTTTGCAGAGATGACGGATGGAGGCAGCGCCGAGGACGTCACGGCGGGACTCGAGCGACCATTTGTAGTAATCGGGAGGGACGGCCTTGAAGGAGAAGTCACTGACGCCCTTTGATCGAAGAATTGCGGAGAGACGGGTTTCGGTTGTGCCGCCGGAGGAGGAGCAGTCAGGCACCGGAGTAGATGGGCCATGGTCATGGGTCAGGCCATGGGATAGTTCTAGCGCGGATATCCGGTTGAGTATTCCGGTCTGGACATTCTCCAGTTCCGCCAGCGCCGCCTCCATGTCCCGACTCACGTCTCCTGCAAGCCTCCTCGCTCCGCGTTTTCCTTCCCCGGCCTCTGTAGGTTGTTGGTGAATCCGGAATCCGGAGATCTAGAACAATTGGGCCTTATTCAGCTTGGGCTGGAGATTTGGATTGAGTCTATTGGTCACTTTGGTGGGAATACTTCACGAAATGGGGGAAAAAAATCAAAAGGACTAGCAGTACTGAAAATTGAAGGAAAATGCCACCATGCAAATTATTTTAATTTCCAAATGTGAAGTTATAATATATATTGGAAAGAATAACACTTTGTATATTGGAAAGAATAACAGTTTGCCTCCTGATATTTACCTTAAATGACACTTTACACATTCTTATTTAAAAAACCCTTTAAAAGCCTCTGAGGTTTAATGCAACATACACTTATCCTCTAGTGTTTGGTTTATGCGAAATTTTAAAATGCACATAAGTGTATATACACACACCAAATGATGTTAGTGAGAGAGAGAGAGAGAGAGAGAGAGAGAGAGAGAGAGAGATTTGTTAGTTTTGGTTAGAAATGGAAAATTCGGTTTTATTGGGGTTTAAAAGTTTATTGGATATTAATTTGTTAAATTTACACCTTTTAATTTTTTATTTATGGCAACCAATGAGGAGAGAGGATTTGTTTGTTTGTGCTTAAATTTGGTAAATTTTAACTATTAAGATATATGATTTGATTGGATAATAAATGCATTTATTTTCTCTTTTCAAAAATTTTAATTATGGAACCTTTTGAAATTTGAATCCATTTGCAAAGATAAACTTAAATAAAAAAATAAAGATAATATGATAAAAAAAATTGTAATTATTTAAAATAATTTTATTAATTCATTTTTTTCACATAGTCAATTATGGTCAGAGAGTTACCCACATAATTTAATATTTTTTACTTTCAGTTTACCACATATCTCACATAGTTTTATGTATTTGACTTTCAGTTTAATACATATCTCACACAAATTAATACAATTCACTTCCGATTAATACATATCTCACACAGTTTAATACATTTCACTTTTAATTTAATACATTTTCACATCTAGTTGTTGCTGATGGCAATGACAATGTCAATTATGGTACTGGTGGTGATGATGAGTTTAGTGGTTTTATTTTTTTCATGGCAATGTCATTTTCTCGTATGATGGTTTTGCTACACAGATTAATACATTTGACTTCCAGTTTAATATGTTTCATATAGTCTAATACGTAAATGACACAGTTTAATATAATTTATTTTCAGTTTAACACATATCTCACACAAATTAATACAATTCATTGTCTAGTTTAACAAACATACCACACAATTTCATATATAGCCCATACAGTTTAATACATTTCATTTCTAATTTAATACATTTCACATCCAGTTTAACACATATCATATACAGATTAATACAATTCAATTCCAGTTTAACACATATCTCACACAGTTTAACACATTTCTTACACAGTTTCATACATTTATTACACCATTTCCAGTTTCATCCTCGTTCAAATCCTTTTGCATTATAGATTTGCTACCATTTTTTTCCCGTACTCATTTCACCATAATTGGTGAGCTTGTGAGAGGTATCCTACAAAGGTATCCTCACATTTCATTATCATATCTACACATTATATAGCAAAAAAATTACTTAGCCCCACACAAATAGTTCATATTATCATTTAAATAAATCTCAATTCATTTATAGTTTCATACAATATTAACACTCAAAACTCAAAACTCATACAAAACTAGAAGCATACAAATAAAGCTCAAAAGCATATAAATAAAATCCAGAATCATACAAATAAAACTCAGAATCATACATATATATCTGTGTCTTTTACAAACTAGAATCGAGCAAATAAAATCCATAAATATAAATACACACACACACACACACACACACACACTTGTGTTCTTTACAAAATTAGAAGCATACATATAAAGTTCAAAAGCATAAATATATATATATATATATATTTATGTTTTTACAAATCTAGAAGCACACATATATACCTCAGAAGCATACATATATATACATATATTCTTTATAAACCCAAAACATACATATAAGTCCCAGAAAAATATATATATATATCTATGCTCTTTACAAACCCAAAACATACATTTAAGACCCAGAAGCATACATACATACGAATCCATGTTATTTTGCAATATAAAACACAAATCATGAATACTTTTTTGTGGATATCAAAAAATGATACACACTTTTTGTTTCTTTGCCGGGATCTACGTTTGAAGCACCGTTGTCCACTGTGATCGCTCCCTAAATCTTATTGCTCCTCCTTCACACTTGCTCTGAGTTTGAAAACCTACCGGTTACGCCTCCGTCTCCTGTCAGTTATTGGATCGCATTCTTCTTGTTGGTGTTCTCCTCATGGTCCTCTGTCAGCTCCACTGTCTTCCATCTCACCAATGTCGCCTTCATCTCACCAGCGTTGCCATCTCATGTTGTCCTCTCTTGTACATGATTTAATGTCACCATCGTCCCGATTTATGTCATCGTCTTCCTCCCGCAAAGCCTTCGTTGTTGTCTTGATCAGCCTTGCTAAATGGATCTTCACTTCCAAGCTCCTTTGTGTGCTTCTGGGCACTGTCACAACAGAAGAAAGCCGGAAGGAAAGAGATTTAGTTTCAGTTTAGGGTATGAGAGAGATTTTTTGGATGAGTTTGTATAGAATCGAGGAAATCCCACAAATCTTGCTCCCATTATGTGCCTTTCCATATTCATTCCCATTAGTAACACCTAACGGTGTTATTAAGTGTACAAACACATAGGTGGACAGTCTCTAATCTCCTGGTTTCTAAATTTAAAAATCAATGAATTAATTACATTTTTTAGACTTCAACTCTAGTTCTTATTTAATTTTTCTCCTTAACATATAAATTATTTTATAACTTATTTTTTTTAAATAATACTCCCTCCATCCCAAATTTATCGCTTTATTTACCATTTTGGGTTGTCCTAAATTCTTTACACCATTTCTATTTTTAGTAAGTTTTACCAAACAATTTTACAATTATACCATTCCTCTTCTATGCTACTCTGTTCCATTTTGTTTTGTGTTGCTTCTTGGATTTCTTTGCTAGCCATAGCCGGCATAGTTGTAACCGGCAATCGAACAGACACGCGAGTTCAAGATCAGCATGAGGAGGTTAGGGTGGCTAGTAGCTAGGGACGGTGGGCAATGGAGTGGATGGATCAAAGAAGGTGAAAGAGAAAGAAGCAACAGATTGAGGCTAGATAGGAGAAATAAACGATCAATTAAGGTCGGCTAGGAGAAAAAAATGATGAATTGAGGCTGACAAGGAGAAAGGAGCAGCGAATTGAAGCTGATTATAAGAAAGGAATGACCAATTGAGGCCCGCATGGAGGAAGGAGAAAGGAGTGAGAATCAAGCATAGTTGACGGAGGCGTGGCAGCGTTCCATTGTTGGGTTGGTGATGGCAGTAAGGCCAGAGAGGGTGATGGCGGAGAAAGAAATATGGCAGATTTGGAGTCGGCGCATAGCAGATTGGGGAGGAGAGAGGTAAGACCAAGGGTAAAATTGAAAAAAGATACATATTTTGATCATTTCTTAATCTTCATGCCAAATACAAATGGAGAAGAAACCTTGAGATGGAGGAAGTATAATATAATATAACTCATTTATATATATATTTTTCATTTCTACTTACCATCACTCAATTATTTTTTTTCTTATGATTATGTTTTATTTACTTCTCATTTTCTACATATTTTTTATCTTTATATTTTCAAATTTTTAAATATCTCTAATTAAGAATGTAATTTTTATTATAAAATTGATTGTATTGATTTATTTATTTAATGTATTTAGAAGGTTTTACAAGTGTCTTGCTCATTTAAAAAGAAAACTTATTATGATAATTGTTAAATCTAAAAGTGAAGAAATGATAAGGCTTGTATTTACAGTAATATAAAATTTTCAAAATCATTTTCATTTCATTTAATACGTAACTGGCCATTTTATTCTAGTTTTAGTTTTATATACTTATTCATTACGTAATTGTTTTGTAAGAAGGTCTTGTTCAAGAAAATGCTTATTTATCATTTACCAATTTCTTAAGTGCTTGGATGATTTCCATTCATAATTTTTTAGAAAGCCTTCTTTATCATTATCATCGCTCAAAAGGTGGTGCTATTCAATGAATAACACTATTCTTTGTTGTATTTTATCTTCTAGCTGTCACCATTGCTCCAACGGCCAAAATTTTTTTTATTAAAGAATCAAGAAACATTTTTCTAAATAAGAATTTCTTAAAAGCAATTAATTAATCAATGAATATATAAAACTAAAATTACATCAAAATGAATAAATGTTTCATTAACTTGAACAAAGTAAATTTTAAAGCTTTCATATTATTATAAAATGAGCCTTATCATTTCTTTGACTTTCTGTTTAATAGTTACCATCACAAGTTTTCAAAAAAAAAAATGAGGGGAATAGAAAGTATCCACCAATTTTAAAAACAAATGATGTTATTAATTAAATATGATTTAAAAATTGAACATATAAAGGAAAATAGACACAAAAAATGAAAAGTAAATTAAAATTGAATCATAAGAAAAAATAATAAGGTAAGTTAAAAGGAATAATACATAAAAATGTATTATGTCATTTGAAAAAAAAAAACAAGTGATGAAGTAATGTATATGTTAAAGAGAAAACTTAAATAGGAATCAAAAGTTGCAGTCTTAAAGTGTAATTCATCCATAAATTTTAAATTTCAAAAGAGACAACAAAAGAATAAGTTTAGGTTTATTAAAACCTCAATGGACTTTTAAAAGGTTTCTATAATTTAGGGCAAATGCCATGGTAGAAATTATAGTTCTCCTACATATATTGAAGATTGTCACTACACCATTCAAATTTATGGGCAGCTAATTGTGTTATTGTGCTTTTAGTGATCCTATATCAGAGGAAAAAAATTATACAGAAGTTCGTATCGTAACTAAAAGCATTTTGGAAAAATTGACTCACACCAAAATTCCAATTCTAATATCCAAAGTTCAACTACATTAATTAACAATCAAGTATTCCACGTGATTTCCCACGTGCTTCTATTCTCGCCATTGTTTTGTCTAGAAGAACCAGGATAATTCCACGTGATTTCCCATGTGCTTGTATTCTCGCCATTGTTTTGTCTAGAAGAACCAGGATAAATTAAAGGGAAATTTATAGAAACCTCCTGAGCTTTTCCTTAACCTACACTTACCCCTCTGTATATTAAAAAACCTACATTTACTTCTTATTTGTTAACTCTATCAACTCATCGTTAAGAAAAAAGGTGAAAAACCTACACTATCCTTCTACCTTTTTTCTGACCATAATTACTCAGACCTTTTGAATCTAACAAAATAAGCATCTTCTCCTATAGCAACGTGATTTTTTAGGAGTCACCACCAATCGGTTTCATCTAAGTCGAATGGATACCTATTATAGTCTGCGAGAAATTTTAAGATCGTGAGTCGGTTAAGTTAAAATAACCTTATTAAAGCGCTCGGAAATTGGTATCATGGGGTTCAGTTTTATCTTTTCTTAAATTTTTTTTAAACCTAATCTTTAATTGAAAATAATTTTAATGAAATTTATTATTTTTTTATTCCAAACCATGAATCTTATCAGACCAATTGGATATGGACTCCTAAATCTTACTTTTTGATTTTTTGTTTATTTAATGAAAATTTTGATATTTCCAAATCATGGATCCTATCGGACCACTCGGATGAGGAATTTAATGAACTTAATTTTTATTTATCGTTAAATATTTTAATTAATTACCGATCCAAACCATAGATTCTATCGAATCACCCGGATATGGATATTAAATTTATTTTTTCTTTACTTTCTTTATTTACTTTGAAAGATGTTTAAATGATTGTCCAAACCATGGATCTTATTAGATCAGCTGGATGTGGAACCTAAATTTATTTATATTATTTTTTTAAAAAAATAAGTACTTATTCAAACCATTGATTTTATTGGATCACCTGGTTATAGATTTTTAAAAGTTATTTTAACAGAAGGTGTAGGAGGCTCAACCTTTTCATATATAAAAATAATAAAAAATGTAGGAGGCTCGGCCTTCCATTTTAAAGGAAAAAAAATAAAATAAAAATGTTAGTGGCTCAACATTCCAAATGACTAAAAAATTAACAGCAAAACAAAAGACGGGAGGCTTGGTTATAATAGAAATAATAAAATAAACTACAAAACTAATAAATAAAGAAATAAGATGGGGGCGCTTGGTCCGGCCATATAACAAAAAATAATAAAAAAATAAATAGTAAATAAATAAATAAAGTGGGGCGTTTGGCCATCCACATAACAGAAAAAATAAAATGCATAAAGTAAATAAAAATAAATAAAATGGGGCATTTGGCCATCTACGTAAAAGTAGGAGGTACAACCTTCCATAAAAAAAAATGAACAAGAAGACAAAATAAAAAAAAAATAAAGAAAGAAAAATAAACATCCAAAAGTTTGCTGTTAATGGCTAGTTCTTAAAAATAAGAAAGTTAGTGGCTAAAATGAATGAAATAAAAAGATCAAGGATTAAAAGTGAATTATACCCAAAAAAAGCTGATTGGGTCAAATGGGTCAGGTCGCGGTTTGGCTGAAACGGTTTCGCTCTATTCAGCGTTCCTCCTTCTTAAAAATAAGAAAGTTAGTGGCTAAAATGAATGAAATAAAAAGAACAAGGATTAAAAGTGAATTATACCCAAAAAAAGTTGATTGGGTCAAATGGGTCAGGTCGCGGTTTGGCTGAAACGGTTTCGCTCTATTCAGCGTTCCTCCGGCGACGATAGAGGGGGAGGCCGCCTTGGCTGGGCTCGTCGGCGACAGGAGATCCTGAGTGGGGCAAGAACGGCGGAGGAGAGGAGATGAATCGTCCGGCTGCTGGGGAACAGGAGTAGAAGTTTAGGATTTTTTTCTGGGTGAGGGATGAGAGGCCAGGGACTAAGCTACAGTTTTTCCTTTTTAAGTTAGGAGCTAAGATTTTTGCTAAATTCGTTCTTCTCTTTGCAAATTTGGACCCCTATTTATACTAGTGGGAGCATTGGATACCCTTAATTAAAATAATTCGAAATTTAATTTGAAATAGATTTAAAACATAATTTGGTCAAAATAACGGTTTTAGTCCTCAACCGCTCACTGATTACTGGTATGGTCCCATATTTTTCACGAAATTACAAATTGACCCAAATTTGTCTGTTTTGTCAAATTAGCCCAAAACCTTGCGAATAATCACCAGATTTCCCTATAATTTCAAGATTTTGTCATATTTTTTTCCAAACTTTTCAATTTTGACAGATTAACCCCAAACTTCCCAACTTTGTCAATTTTTTAAAATTCCCCCCCTTTTTTTATATTATTTATTTATTTATTATTATTTTTTAACTAACCCTACGAAACTTCTCAGACTCTTAATTAATGCCTACACTAAAATATTTTATATTTCTAAAATTAGTAACACATGAAAAGACCAAATTGCCCCCAAAATAAAATGTTCGCTAAATTAATTTTTTTTTAATTTTTCTTTAAAAAAAGTTAATAACCGGACAAAATTGGGTGTGAACATCTCCAATTAGGCATGAGTAGCGCCATTTATTTCCAATCCGATGATCCAGTCGTGCATTTGGACTTCAGATAGGGAAGGCCACACTTTGTTTTATTACTTGAACTATTTGCATTTCCAGAAAAACAAAGAACCATCAGATTCAAAATCAGAACCCCTCGCTGCGTAGCTCCGTCAAAA
This sequence comes from Aquilaria sinensis, assembly GCA_005392925.1. Classification (NCBI taxonomy): domain Eukaryota; kingdom Viridiplantae; phylum Streptophyta; class Magnoliopsida; order Malvales; family Thymelaeaceae; genus Aquilaria; species Aquilaria sinensis. Next base: position 189,788 of record SMDT01002378.1, read on the forward strand.
CCCTGGAATTATGTCACAAGATCACCCCGAATAGCATTCTGCCACCAGATCTCCATCGCCTTCTGTAGAGTCTCCTCCGTTGTATCCAGCTGCTCCAGCCTACACCCGATAAGATCTACTGAGCCCCCTACTTTGGCAAAGACAAAGTAATCGTGCTATCCAACGGTCGCGTTATGGTCGATGGCTGGGTCTTCTGATAACGTAACGCTTGCTGGTTACTACCTTGTTTCCAACGAGCTCGAGCCATGCCAGTGGGAGATCGTGCCTGCCACAGATTCTGATGCTCCTCATTTTCGTTTGGTCTTCTGAGAACAAAAAAATTATTTGTAAGAACTTCCAATTTTTTGTTGTAAAATTGTCACTTCTATTCAATCGATATTAAGAGATAATTATCCTAGAATTTCTTTTGATTCTTCCCTTTACCTCTCCTGGAGGTTCATATGGATTAAGATTTGTTTACTTAATAAATAATTTATGTTATTTAATGCTCACAAAACAATATAAAAAATTAGAGATATAAATTATTTAGGAAAACACAGATTTTTTTTATTAATATATTCAGGGAAATGGGCTAGAGATATCAATCTTTGGGCTGATTTGTTTAGATCTTAAAAGTTCATGGGTACTAGAAGTATTTGAGGCTTGTATGACAACAAATAAACAATGGAGGTTAGGATTCATGGGGTAAACTGTAGATTTTGTAATATACAAGGGATAATTGTAAGTTAAGGTATACCATAGGATGGGGTTTTTGTAAACTTTCCATAAATTAAATTGCACGAGAGATCATAGGAAAACTCCAGCTTTTCAATAGTTTTACATATTGATAATTTTTAATGCGATAGACCGTATGAAATAGTAGACAAATATTTATAACGGTGTCACATTGCTAATATGGGAAGCCCATCAAGCAAATTACCAACAACTCATTTTAACAGTTGGAAATTACCAACATGGAAGGTCATTGGAAATTTTCCAACAACTTAAACAATTAGAAAGTCAAATAATCATTTCCTCACAGCCTTGCACATTGGTAATTTCCAAACATTTTATGCCATTCAGAACACTAAATAGATATTTCCAATGGCCTCAAGTTAATATTTTAGGAAGCCCATCAAGCACTTTTTAAAACGGCCTCAATAATCAGAAGGTTTCAAATAGCTTAGGTCATTGGTAATTTTCCAATGAGCCTCGAGTTAATATTTTAGGAAGCTAATCAAGCACCTTTTAAAATGGCTCCAACAGTCAAAAGGCTTCAAATAGTTAGGTGATTGGTAATTTTCTGATGGATTAAACTGTTAGAATTTTGAAATCAGGAACCAATTTGAAATTTCATAAGCAAATGAAGGTACTAAAAGGGATTTTTTTCCCCTCTTTTCAGTGTAAAAGCCTATTTATCATTGACCCAAGCCATTTTTTTTTTCTTTTTTTTTGTCTCTCTCAAACTAAAAGTGGCTGGATGAAGTTTCCGATGATAGCGACACCTTGCTGGGAATTTTTTTTTTAAATATTTTTTTGTTTGCATGGATTGATTCCTTGTTTCCTCCTTTTAACTTTCTCTTAAACCACTTCTTCAAAAACTCAAACGACTTTTTTATGTGCGCCTCAAAATTTCACGTTCAAGCTTTTTTGTTCTTTCAAAAGTTTAATTTGCTTAAATGGTTTTGACCCTTTCACTCTCGTATTTAACTTTTCTAAAGTCATTTCTTCAAAATCACAATTGATTTCTGTATATCTGGGTTTGAAGTTTTTTATCCTAAAAATGTTTGATTTCTGAATTTTGAGTTGTTCTTTTAGCTCGTTTTCTTTGAAAAGCTTCCTTGATAGAGATGAGACGAGCAGAATGGCTCCATTGGCAATGCCTACTTAGCAACCATTAATGACAGCGTGGCTTCATCACTGAAGGTGTTTTATTACTCCCTCTGTCTCATAAAACCTGTCCTCTTTGATAATGCACGTAAATTAAGACTTCCCTATTTTTTATTTATTTTTTAATATTAAACTATTAGTTTATTTATTTTTATATAAAGTACATGTACTTATCTACTTTTTAATGGGCCTTACGTACTTTCACTCTTTAACTTTTTCAACTTTCTCTCCTTTCAATAAATAATATATATATATATATATAATAATAATAAAGTTACCTTATTTGAATAGATAAAAAGAGGACAATTATTTTGAAACTGTCAAAAAAGGAACAGAGACCAACTATTGTGAGACAGAGGAAGTATTTTTTAAAAAAAGAAAATGATATATCTAATGCCCAAGCCATTGATAAAGTGAGCATTGAATACTGTTAAAAAATTGCCAACAGCTTTAGTCATTGGTGTTAGTGTTGTGCCCAAAAGCCAGTCATGAGATGATTGTATTTTTACACATTGAGTCATGATATTTTATTAAGGCATTAATCCAGCAATTATGTTTGTTGTTTTGTTCCTGCGTAACTTAACAAACATAATTGTAACCCTAGAATAATGATATTCTTAAAAGTCCCTGGTCTAGTATTATTGTGGAGCGGGTTACAATAATACATAACGACTAGCATATGTGGAGACTAATATGAGATATGTAGTCTACATATGGGTACAAGTTGGAGAACTTGTGTACTGGACCGACCCACCATGAGAACACTACATGGATCGTTATATGAGTGTCATAAGTGATTCCCATAGTGATCAGGGTATATGTAGTCCTTCGACCTAAGATCATCAAGGTTCCCTACATGTGAGTCACATACTTTGATACTTTCCTTTGTTGCTCGTAACTGAGTGAACTTGAAGGAGGTCATTGGGTATGTCACATATCATGCGGAGGGATTTGTATGATCAAGATGGGATTTGTCCCTCCTATGTAACGGGAGCGATATCTTCGGGCCCCTTGATAGAGTGAGACTTAGAAAATGCATGGCCATGCTCGGATGAGTTGATATGCGATATCAATGTCATCAGTTTAAGTTAGTCTACTCGGTAATCAAGAAACCAAAGATTGGGCTATACGAGAGTGACACATTCCATGTCTCGTGCTTAGTCTTGATATCTTGGACAAAGGGACAATGGCATATATCGGTGATGATCATAAAGGTATAGTCGAATCATCGACAATCTTGTCACTTGGGTAGCAATGATGTGTTGCTAGACACCGCTCATTGCTTATGATCATAAATGTGATTTATGATCATTGCCAACGTGATAAGAGCCTATTGGGTCGCACACATAGAGCATTTTGGATCATTAGAGTGCATGGGCTAATTATTTGGGTTATGGTTTCACTTTAATTTCGTATTAATAATGGGCCCAAAAGTTGAGCCATTATTAAGCCCGAAATTAAATCCTAATTGGATTAGGGCTTTGAAACCTATTAGGCCTGGAAGTTGAGTCTCACTATAAATACAACTTTTAAGTGAGAAATTCGCAGGTCTCCTTGCCCTAGCCTCCAAAAAGGACAGCCGCACTCTTCTCTTGCAATTCCTTGGAGGACACAAGCTAGCACTGCGAGCGCAAGAGAAACGCATCTACCGGGACGTGGTGGAAGCGTGGTGATCCCGAGAGGCTCGTGTGGATACCATAGAGAGCCTGAACACGTCAACTATTCAGGTTTTGTGATTCGACTCTACAGTTGAGTGAGAGATCTCAATCGAAAATTAGGTATGAAAATTTTTGAACACCCGGTTTACCCCGTTTCACTTGGATCCTGGAGGGTTTCGGTTAAATTCCGCTGCGCTGTTTGGCTCCCGAAACCCAACAATTGGTATCTATCAACGACTTGAGCCAGATGGAAATTTTCAATGATTTTGGCTGAAATAAGCGAGCCATTGCAAAAATGTTGCAAATTTAGTTTGCTAGTAATTATGAATGACTCTGTCTCTAACCGCCTATTACTTGGCCATTGTAATAATTCTTTCCAATGTTTCTATTACCAACATGTTGGCGCTGAACTTACATTTTGTAACACGAAATTGTTTGAAAATAGGATTTTTTCTATAGTGGACTATTATTTACTTGAACAGTCGTGTGCCAGATTTCATAACCTTAGGTGCTTCTTATGTTTTCAAGCAAGTGCTGTGGTTACTGGTGATGACCACCAACCCCTCAATGGGAAGAACGAAGCTCAATACTTGAGATCAACAAAACAACAGGCTTACAGGAGCTCAAATAAAAAATATATGTATAAAAATATTTATTTTAATCATAATTGTCTTTAACAAGGTTTGACAAGTTTTTCTTCATTAATATCCTTGTAGACTTTTATGAACATATGTTCAACACGCTAAGGTTGAAAAAAATATCATATATTGATATTTTATTATTAACATAGTTTTCCCAAAATAGAGTAAGGGCAATTATCATTGTTAAGATTATCTGTGGGGGTCAATTAGAAATTCTTTTTTTTTAGAGGGACCAAGCTAGAAGTAAAATAACATTTCACAAACATAAATGAAACTAAATCTATAAAATTTGATTATTATTACTCCCTCCTTCCAATCTTCATTAAACTATTTTGTTTGGAATGGAGATTAAGAAAATGAGCAAGGTTTATATTTTGTTTCATTTTTGTTTTCAACTTTTTTACACGTAAATTAAGAAGTTGGAAAAAGTGAATATTAAAATGATTTTTGAAGGGTAATATGATAAAATAATTTGTTAGATATGAAAAATATTATAAAGACTTAGTACTTCTTAGGATATAATATATTACAATAGTTTTGGGAAGAAAGGTATCATAATTATATTGTAAGTCAAATGACATTCATTTTCAACTATAAAGATTTGAATATCATGCTCGTTTAAACTAATTTAAGCATGCTTAAACAATTTTTTTTTAATGTTATTAAGAAGCATACTTACAACTATACAAGAGAAGAGGTATTAGTATTCTAAATAAAATTTTTTTGTATATTTGGCTCTGGTTCTCTCTCTTATACGAGGTGCTTATTTTTGGCGAAGACTAATTCTTTTAACTTAAGTTATTATATTAAATGTTATTTAGAACAAACAATTCATAAAAATGAATTTAGATTTGTTTTGTATTTCATGACTCACGAAGTCTACAGCTGTAACTTTTTTTTGCCTTTTTACAAAAGTTAAAAGTTGGTTGTTTGGTCAAATTTTGAGCGGCAGTATTACTATAATTCTAATATTCAATGAAGGGCTTCAAGCTAAAGCAAACCCATAAATTTTCCAACTTTTCCGGGAACACCAATGGATTTTGCATTAATCTAATTTTTATTTATGATTTCTTTAATTGATTTTGGAATTCCTAGCTTTGTTTGACCGGATAAAACAAACAAAGTTTTTTCTACTATAAACATTTTAAAGACCTAACTTCGCAACAAGATAGATACTAACTTTTTAGGGATTATTTATTCATGTATACTGAAAAGGGGCTTGGTGTAATTTGTAACAATTGATTCCAATATAATTATAAAGGTAAATATCGCCAGTTGTCCCTAAATAATGCCCGTGCTGTTTAATCATCCCGAAACTAACAAGTATTGTACAGATTGTCCTGAAATTATTTAATTGTTGCTAGTTTATCCTGTCATCAATTAAACCGTTAAATATGGATATGGAAAATATGTGTCACATCAGCAGCCATGCCATTTTTCCATCCATATTTAACAGTTTAGTTGACAGTGGGATGAAATAATAACAATTAAGTAGTTTCAGGACGATTGGTGCAAAACTTGATAATTTCAGGATGATTAAGTAACATGGGTATAGTTTAGGAACAACTGGCGATATTTACCCTAATTATAAACGAATTTAGTTTCATGCAAGAATAATGAGTACAATTTAAATAAGTTATGTCTATATTTTAGTTTTTTTATTATAATAAAATATTTTAAGATGTTAATAGTTGGCCCCTACTAACAAAAAGTCCACCCCTGCGGGTAACCAAACCAGCTTTGTGTAGTAACCGAACCTGACCTCCTCATAGTGTCTTCAATGCTTTAACCATTGGGCCAAACGCATGGAGGCTAAACAATTTCTTTTGATAAAAGTGCACAATAGTTAGGACCATATGTTAGCCTCTTACTAACCATCTAGCTCCACCCCTACTTGGCATATAAAAGAATAGCATATTGTAAAACAGTTACATGACAACAAGAAACGAATTATGTTTTAAGAAACTCAAGAAAATTTTCCTTGATCAGATTCTTCTTTGCCATTTTTCTTTTATAAATAATTTATAACTTTTTTTTAATAACTTTTTTGTGTAAGAAAAATCAAAACACTAGGCAAAAAAGGAAGACAATGAAGGCTATTGCCTCATCGACAAGAATCACATGCTGTTAAGACATCACCATTATTATGCAGCGAGCTAACGATTCCATTAAACACAGAAGATTGACGACAAAGTCTAAGCAAGAAGTGTCGATAGTCAATGATCCCCATAAAGCTGTCAAAGCTTAAGAATAATCAAATAAAATAGTGATATTAGTTAAATTGGCCGATAATGCTGACTACACCACTTTGCTAAAAAGCCTCTAACTCCACTTCGAGCGTTGATGAGCAATCCCGCTAGATGTATCCATCCTGCTGTCTTAGGGGGGCATTAGTCCCCATCCAAAGCCAACCTCCAGCACCCGTGCGCAAAGTTCTCCTCCATGCGCCATCCACAAAAAAGATTTGTGTAACGTCTGGCTTAGCCCAAGCGCGACCACCCTGGTTAGACGCGTCTTCCCCCGGGGAAAGTAAATCCTTGAGGTTGTGAGTTCGATTCATCGGCTCGCATACCAAAGAGGACAATACGAATTTGCGGTTGGCTTGCTAAGTCAAAGCACTTGGGCTGACCGAGTGCCAGCTTGCTAAGTGGTCGCACTTGGGCTGGTAGCTTGTAACGGGCTGGTGGGCTTGCTAAGTGGTCGCGCTTGGGCTAAGCCAGACGTTACACAAAAACGCACGTTTTATGTAAGGGCCTGGGCGCTTACCAACCCCTTTGGGGCGAACCCACCAGCGCCACTTACAACTGACCTGGGCGCTTAGCAAGCCACTTAGTGGCCCAACCCACCAGCGTCAGACGGACCGAAGCCCGTAAAGCGTATTGTCCTCTTTGGTATCAACGAGCCGACGAATCAAACTCACAACCTCAAGGATTTACTCTCCTCGGGGGAAGATGCGTCTAACCATCAGGACTTGCTAAGCGCCCAGGTCAGTTGTAAGTGGCGCTGGTGGGTTCGCCCCAAAGGGGTTGGTAAGCGCCCAGGCCCTTACAATTTGTGAAGTGCTAGAAGGACTTTCCCTTTTCCGTTTTTGTCCCAGCCTTGACAAAGAGAGTTTGGAGGGTTTGATTTGAACATGGAAAAGTGAGAAAGATATGATCTCATAAAATGAAGCTGCTGGATAAGGTCATTGTGACCCAAGATTAAGGAATTTATATTAAATGAAGAATGTTGAAACACAAGCTCATTTTGCCCTAACCAGATAGTCCACAGAGTTGCAGCTGAAAAAAGAGCCCGTCCAAATTCTATTTCTTATAAGAGTCCAAAAGGCCCAGAAGCTAAACTTCAAAATTAAGGTTACTAGAGCCAAGAGGATTGACGCAAAACTTACCACAGATTTCCTTTGGACCTTGGCTTCCTTAGAATAAATGTATTGAGATTTCTTCTTAGGGGTTACATAAAAGGCAATAAGAATTAAAAAATCTTCCATGGGAAGCGAGGTTTGCTGTTGTCGTCAATGCATTTAGAAGACATTTACAAATGAATATCTTAAATTTATGAGGGAAACATGAGCCCTATAGTTGCTTAACAGTGCTAAAAAACTGTGGATCTTGAGAAAGGCCAAGACTATCTCTTTCCAATCTTAAGAAAAAGGTTAGAGTTAAGCATGCCCCTATTTTGACGTATATTGACCTAAATGGATGTGTTCCCATAAAGTAGTATTTGCTATAGACCAAAGAAGCAGCAATGAAGAGTATAAGATCTATAATTTGCAAAGAGAATAAGATTTCCAAAAGATCTCCATTCAAACCCTGACCCTAGTCATGGTTTGAACACAGATCTAAAACCTTGGGGTTTCTTATTAGAGTAAAAAACAAGGCATGTAGCTTTGAGAAAGCATGGAGATACACCACATATTCAAGGATTATATTATACCCAAATAGAAGAACCATCCCCAATATATCACTTATATGCTTGACCGAGAAGACTATGACCATATGGTAAGCTTTTCCAAATGGGGTTGCATTGCTCTTATTTCGTATGTCCATATGGATTGGGAACTATCGTATTTGGCTGTTATAACTATTGTTACTAATCCCATTTTATAACTCAAACGTACGTTTTAAACTCACGCTGCTGCAAATTTCAGGATATGATTTTTTTATATGTTAGTTTCACAATATTTTCATTTTTATATGTGCGTGCTCTTTGCGGTGACATATGTCATTGCCGGGTGGCTATTTGAATGCTGATTAAAACGACAAGGTGGACATCTGTACTTCTTTCTCTCTGTTGATTTTGGTTTTGTAGCCACAAGGGGAAAATGGCGGTTCCGATCAAATGTTTCCAATCAGACACACAAAAGTCCAATTTTTCGCAAACGTCAAATCTAAGAAATTTGCAATTTCAGGTCAGAAGCAATACAAAATTTCTTTTTTCCGTTTTTACAATGAAATTTCGTAGAAAAGATATTTTGCTGAATTATCGTCTAATTTATTTTTCCATGGATCATAAAAAATAAAGTAATTTTTCTTTTTCAGTACGTTCCCAATCTACGTTGGCGGTTCGTTTGCAATTAAACCGAGAGCATTACATAAAATAAGGAATGGTCTTGGTTCTAATTACAAGGATTGCCACTGGATGAATAATTGCAAAAATCTCGTCTCTTCTCACTCTCAGACAACTGCTCAAGATCAGAAGTGCTTTGGCTCGGTGAAGAACAACAAACAAAATCCAACTTTCAGCTGAATAAAAAACCAATTCTTATTGGTCAAAACCAAGCTTCTATTTTTTTTCTTCTCTGGGTTCTCCAAATCCTTGCTTTTGCTTTTCTTTGTTCCAAGTTGAAGTCCTTTCGACATAATCATCCGGGGATTGTCCCTGGGTAAATTGCTTCTCATTCCTGGGTTTAATGGAGCATCAATGGTCGGAACAAGACCCGAAGCCTTTTCTGGGTTTTTCTCACTCTTGAGTTTGTCTTAAAAAATGAAGGTTTTTCCTATTTTGAACATAAATTTCTGGGACAACTCACTTGTTGTCGGTGATCCGAAAAGGTTTAGAGATTCGGCAATCAAAGCTTCACACATATTTGGTCCAAATATGTTTAGGAAACTCAGGCCACGTGAGCTGCGGGGCGACCCGGACTTGTGGCCAGATATAGCCGGCGGAGGACGGATTGAGGATGGCAGGCCGGACTGGTGAGGCAAAGCAACTGTAGGAGCAACGCTCAATAGCGTCTGGGGCAATTGCTTGGGAGAGGAGAGAGACACTTTTGCGCTTATTCACTCCGTGACAATCCTTGTAATTAAAATGAAAATCATCCCCTGTTTTATATCCCAATTTTGACTCTTTTTTTATCGGACGAATAATGCCGTCATACCAACTAGGAAAAACTACAAAAAAACCCCCTAGATTTAGTCAAACATACACTTTTATACTCCAATTTTCAAATACTTCCCCTTAAACTTCCATATTAACAAATTGCCCTTACATTTAACAAATTCCAGCTGATTTTTCAAGTTCTAGCCGATTCTTCCAAGTTCCAGCAGATTCATCCAAATCCAGACCATTGTAATTGATCTGTACAAGTCCCAACCATCATGGTGTTCCCAAATCTAGACAAAGGTAATCGAATCGACAAATAAGCAACGGTCTCTACCTTCTTGAATTATGCCAGGCACGAAATCCCTTCCGTGATCTCCTTGAAGATGTTGAAATCGTTCAGCTTCATGTTGAACAAATTAGAATTAATCAAGAGACCAAAGCCAGTTTCGTATGACATTGATTTTAAAACCACCACCATGGACTAGAACTGGTCTAAGCCTGACACAGGAAAGGAGAACGAGGTCCCTCACGATGGAGGTCTTGAGCTTGAGTAAATCTCAGATTATTTAAGGAAGATGATTTTCTATGGTTTGATTGGAATTTGAGATTAGGGTTTCAATTGAACCTTAGATTAGGCCATCGAACTGCCTCATGTTGTCATTGTCATGCTCGCCACACTCATTGTCATCACCGTGCCCTGAACTCTGAGATTTGATCGATGCTCGTTATCATCGATTGACCGCCGAATGCCTCATCTTTGCCAATTGACTACCAAATGCCAAACGCCTCATCTTCACCAATTGATAAATTCAAATAACTGGTGCAACTTCATACATGTGCTGATGGGGACAATGAGAGAATCAATTTGGAGAGGGAGAGAAAGGGTGGATATAAGGGCGGTCGAGAGTGGATTCGACAAAACTACGGTGATGGTGAAGGCATAGAGAGAGAGAAGGAAAGAGGAGGCAAGATTAGTTTAGGTCTGTTCTAAGTTTCTGGTTAACTTTTTTTTTTTTTTTCTAGATTAATTGGTTTGATTTAAACGGGTTATAGTGGATAGGAGGGAAAACTTTTAAGTAAGAGGTCTAAGAGAGAAAAATCAGTTATTTTTCCCTTTTTGTGTTAACAGTTAAGGGTAAATTGCACTCATGGCCTCTAATATTTTATTATTGTCCCATTTTTTACCCTAACCTCAAAATTTTGCATAAGAAGTTCTCAACCTCAATTTTTTGTTTCATTTTAGACCTTGGAAAGATGGAAAACATTAAAATTGATAGAACTGGCTATATTGCATGTCATCATGGAGTAACTTGCCATGGTGGCACAATGAATCAATTGCTGGTGATGATGTGAAAAAAGAAAACTAATAAAAAAGAAAAATAATAAAAGAAAAAAAAAGAAAAAAAAAAGCACAACCTATGGCAGCCCCTCTCTACCTCAACTATATCCAGATCTCAATATACATTCCCCTCTTTGCCTTAACTTCTACTGCATCCTTATTGCATCCTTGCCCTATAGTAATTTGAACTAGCTGGAAATCACAATGGGAAAACATGAGGCCAAAGGGAAGGGAAATCATAACCAAAGGGAAGGGAGATCGTGACAACGGAAATCTTCTTTCTACAAATCACGATGGTCAAGAGGGAGGGAAGGGAGAGCGACAGCCACTTAGGCATCTCTACTTAAGTCAAAAGATGGAGTACGAGGTCTACGCAAGTAGATCAATGAAAGTGAATAGAGGACGGAGGATGGAAATGAGGTCGGTGCAAATAAACCAATGAAAGTCTAGAAATGAGGTCGGTGTAAACAAACCGGCAAAGGCCCGGATAGTGATTCTGACAAACGGTGGGTAACGGCGTGAACCAAGGAGATCTTCGTTCAAAGCTTTTCTTCTTTTTTTTTTTTTTACTTTGTCTATTTTTTTATTATTTCATTTTTTTTATTTGTTTTCTTTTTCCACACTTTCACCGGCAATTGATTCACTGTGCCACTATGGCAATTTGCTCAATGATGACATGCCACGTGGCCAGTTCGGTCAATTTTAATGTTTTTCATCCTCTAATGGGCTAAAATGGAACAAAAAATTGAGGTTGTAAACTTTTCATGTGAGGTTTTGATGTTAGGATCCAAAATAGGACAATAATAAAATGTTAGGGACCACGCATGCAATTCACCCTAACGGTGAATGGCAGAGTTAATTTGGTAGGGGGTAACTATAGGTATTTGAAACAAAGGAGACAAAACTGTATGTTTGGTCAAACCTTAGGGGTTTTTGGTAATTTAACCTCCCAACTACCTACCTAAATAGAACTAAATAGAACCTAATGGACCAACTAACAATCTGTTGAAGGTTAAGGGAGTTATCATGCAATTCTACCGTGATTCGTGACCTAGATTTGGTCATGCACTTCCCTTCGAGAATGTTTTTGACCGTTGAACAGCCTTCTTCCCCACTCAAATTTCCTTGGTCACTCTGCGATTTTCCTCTATAAGTCTCGGAGAAAACTGCCTCAAAAACAACCAAATCGATCGAAACAAGTGGCAGAAAAGAGATACTATCACAATGCAGACGAGCGCTTCGGCTTCGTATCTGGGTCCCGACGGGCTCGACCTGACCCAATCCTTCTTCAGGCCCATCCAGAACACGGCTCCGCCGTCACCCACCAAGCGGCATACTAAAGTTTCCGTCGTCGGCGTCGGAAACGTCGGAATGGCCATTGCCCAGACCATCCTAACCCAGGATCTTGCCGACGAGCTCGCCCTCGTCGACGCCAAGGCCGACAAGCTCCGCGGTGAGATGCTCGATCTGCAGCACGCCGCCGCCTTTCTCCCCCGCACGAAGATCTACGCCTCGGTCGAGTACGCCGTGACCGCCGGATCTGATCTCTGCATTGTGACGGCGGGAGCGAGGCAGAACCCGGGCGAGTCCAGGCTGAACCTGTTGCAGAGGAACGTGAGTCTGTTCTCCGGCATCATCCCCCCGCTGGCGAAGTACTCGCCGGATTCGATTATCATAATCGTGTCGAATCCGGTGGATGTGTTGACGTACGTGGCGTGGAAGCTGTCCGGGTTCCCTTCGAATCGGGTACTCGGGTCGGGTACCAACCTGGACTCGTCCAGGTTCAGATTCCTGATCGCCGATCACCTAGACGTGAACGCTCAGGATGTGCAGGTTCTGACTTTAAACTTCTCTGTCTCATTTTGAATGATTTGGAGAATGATATATCGTTGTCTGTTCTTGTTGAACAGCTTTATTTGAAGTGAAAAGGGAAAACTTTTCTACCAAATATCTTTTCATAAACTTGTTGAATTGAATCTTAAAATTTTGCCTTTATCCTAAAAAAAAATGCTATTGTACTGTAGGCGTACATGGTGGGAGAGCATGGGGACAGTTCGGTGGCTCTGTGGTCGAGCATAAGCGTGGGAGGAGTTCCGGTGCTGAGCTTCCTGGAGAAGCAGCAAATTGAGTACGAGAAGGAGACACTAGAGAAGATTCACAAGGCTGTAGTGGACAGCGCGTATGAAGTGATCAGTCTCAAAGGCTACACTTCTTGGGCAATCGGCTACTCTGTGGCCAGCTTGGCTCGGACCATTCTCAGGGACCAGAGGAAGATCCACCCTGTTTCAGTCCTCGCAAAAGGTTTCTATGGCATCAACAGCGGTGATGTGTTCTTGAGCTTGCCGGCACAGCTCGGACGTGGGGGTGTGTTGGGGGTCATCAATATCCATCTCAATGAGGAGGAGGAGGAAAGGCTCAGGGACTCCGCTAAGACCCTCCATGAGCAGCAATCTCAATTGGGACTTTGAATCTGAATGCTCTGGACGCTAGACGTATTTACTTGGTTTTATTTGCAAGTAAACAATCTAATACATGTACTAGTAACCTGCTATATACTATTGTTGATTTCCTTAACCATGATCTTGGCGAACTTAAGATGGACACTTCATGCATGCTACAACACTATGCCCAGTCAGAAGCATTTTTAGACTATTTGAAATGCAACACCCTCTTTTTAGATTGAACCTATCTCAGTTTTGCCATTTGTTGTAAAACCGTAAAACACTTGGATGTCCTAACAACAGAAGCCATTTGAGTTGTCTTTCGGCAAGAATGAGTGACATATTAGCTCTATAAAGTATCAAGCATATATTGATTTGGACATTAGGGTGTTGGGGCACTAGTGCTCTTGTTCTTTGACGATCTTGGGGGTGTTAGATGGATTAGGCCTTATTTTGTGTTAATTATTCGTTTTAACCCCGAAGAAGTTGAATTATATTTAAAAATTATGATTTAATTACCTACTTTATAATCATAGTAGTCTTGTTAACATGTAAAAATAAATAAATAAATAAATAAACCAATTTATGATGTGAAATTAGAACAAGCAGCAAGCAGCTTTGCAACAAAAGCACCCTGAGCTTGCCCATCAGACATGGGCTATGTTAGAAAAGGTGGTGAGGTCCATTCTCCTCCACATTAATGGCCTGAAAGATTCTTAGAAATGAATGTATGGGGCTAAACTTTTGTATATTGACGTAACCACTGGTCTTCTTCCCTGTTACCTTCACACACTTTGGAGTTGTTGACATCCAAATATATCTGCACACTAATTCTAGTTTTAGATTTAAGTTCGATAAAGTTAGTGTAAGAGAATTTCTTATTTTTTATGGTTAATTAAGGGCAAGTAAGTCACTTTAATGACAATTAAGGTCATTTTGGTTATTTTATAGTTTAGGCAATTGACAGGATTAAGTATGTTTAGATTATTTATTATTTCATGTTATAGTTTTTTAGGTTTAGAATGGTCATTTAGAGTCAAAATAGACATTAATTTAGTTTAAGTAATGATTTAGAGTCTTAAGATACTACAAACAAAGTAATCGCTAGGCCATCTGTTGCCAGTTCGGTCGCCAACAAAGTAGGTCTTATTTACGAAGGAAAAGCCTCAATCGGCTGCCATCGAACAAAATTGGTTGCCAACTAATCACCTCTTTGGTTGCCAACCAATTACCTCTTTGGTTGCCGTCCTCAAAATCTCCATGTTAATGATCTATGAGAAATAAGATTGATCAATCAACTTCGGTGCCTATACCTTATAAATTGTTATCCTTCTTTTTTTTTTCTTATGCATTTATTCCTTATCACTTGCTTTTTTTTTTGTTTTGTTTTCATGCTCTGTTAAATTTGGAGTAAGACCTAAAATGGAGATAACAAGGGAAGAGCATGTTTTCTCTAAGAGTTTGACCAAATATAACACATTTGATCTCGTTGACACAAGGAGGAAGTTGTTCTCTTCTCCAAGAACCTCAAGCTGGATATTCTTAAGAATTCTTAGAAACATATCTAAAAATTACCAAGCTGAAAGAAGAAATTGTTCCTATTTTTTCTATTACTTGAAGGCCTCTGTTCCTTTTCCATCCAGTAGAATATGAAACTTCACAATAACTAAAAAATTAGTAGAAAATAAAAGAAAAATTAAGCCAGTAAGAAATCTTGAGCAAAAAATTTTGAATTTGGGTATCTAAAATAATCAAGCAAAAAAAATTTAAATTTGGCATGTTTGGTTGTGACATTAGTCGCTCAAATTTGGCGACTGGTTGCTAGCCGTTCTGTTCAAGCACCTAGAAGCATATTGGTGACCAATTGGCATCTGATATAAGGGCAGGGTTTTCCCAATTTTCTTGTAGTGAGAGTTGTTTAAGGTCATTTTAAGGGAGATGAGAAAGTTTAGGACAAAATGGAAGTTTTTAAAATTTTATGGGTGATAATGTAAATTTTGAGAAAAATTTGTGAACTTCTAAGAGTTCTTCTGGATTTGGAATATTAGACCATTTTGCTCCATAGGAAAACTAAGCCTCAACAAATTTGGTTTTGATGAAATTTAATCTTCAAGTTCATTTTTAATCACGTTCATGACTCTTCCACTATGAACATGGGTCATTATTCAGGAAAAATTAGAAAGAAAAAGAGAGAAAATCTGAAACCCTAAGCTTCCCAAGCAAAAGGGTGAAATTGCATCTTTAGTCTCCATTTTTCCTTTATCCTTCCCAGAAACCCTGAATTACTCCCTCAGCTACTACCATTTGTGGGGCACCACCCAAGAGCCTCATCTATCAATCAGCCACTCCTAGTTGTCATCTATGCTCACTGCTTGTTCATTGCCAACATGCTAATCCAAGAAGAAAAGAGGGAGGCAAGTTCGCTGCCCATTCTTACTGTTAGTGGTGTAGCTATCAAGAGGCGGGGGTGCATTTCACCCTTAAAAAATTTGAAAATGCATAGATATAAGGGACTAATTTGATGTTTTTGTAAAAAAATTAAGATAAAGTGTGCATTTTTCCACCTAAATATGGTGGAAGAATATAAAGATGGGGGATAGTGAGACATGCTTTCAAAAGTATGGGAACCGAGTATGTATTTCTCACTTCCTAAGCAGCTATCCTAGCTTCTTTAATCAAAACAAACGACGCTGTTTGTCAAATATGTGTACCCTCTTAATCCTTCAAATCCCTAAATCCAATTACTAGAACTCTGCTCAACCTCGCCATGACCCTACCATCCATTTTCCTCGACTCCACATCCTCAGTTGTTCTTACTCATCTCACCTCGTGTCTAATCAAGGTTTGGTGTCCATCATCGCGTTTCACCGATAGGCTTCTATTTTCCTCTATCCTTTATCCTTTTGCTTCATTCATCCGTCCGACATCCACTCTTAAGCCTTGACTCTACTCGGTAAGTGGAATTGGGATCTTATTATTCTTAGTTCAGGATTGTTCAAAACTTATGTATACCACCCTAATTTTCCTGCTATCTTTTAGCTTGAACTAACATGGGTTGCAATTTTTTCTCATAGGCCTATACTCCCCATTTGCACGGGTATGAGAATTTGAGGAATTTGGTTGGCGCTTTCCTTCACTTCCAATGCTTTTGTAAGTGGGATTCCAGGGTAATTACTTAGGTAAAATATTTATTTGGTTGTTTTATATATATGCTGTTTGGGATTTGTTGTTTGTGCCTTTGAATTTGAATGATGGAATTGTTATGAATGTTCATATTGGACTGAATTTTGGAATTAGGTTTAGATGATTAGCATTGTAATCCCTATAAAGCATATTTGATTTGTGCCACTACAATGGTTAAACTAGATGAGAATAGGGTTCAATTTAAAGACAACAAGCCTTTAACTAGTTTGAGTCTCATTTGGTAAAAACTACTCTGAGAATTCGTTATGCCTTTGCCCTTAGCCTAAAATCTTGGTTCAAACACTAATAACCACAACTTATTCTCGATTAGTGTTGCACAGTGGGCTAGATTGGCTCGGGACCGAACCTGACCAGCCGGGCCCGGTCCTGTGAAAGTTGGGCCTAGGCACGACCCCGGTTGACACGTCCCGGGTCCGTGCCGGCTTGATCCGGTCCCATGCTGAGTTGGGCCCAAGCTGACCCGTATAATTTTTAATTTTAAATTTATAATTTTTATTTTTATTTTTAGTTTTAGTTTTAATTTTTAATTTTTAGTTAAGTGCTAAAAAGCCCTTTATATGAGTACATACCTTGGGGGTCTCTAATGTTATTTTTTTTTGTAGGATTCTCAATGTCCTCCATGTTAACTCTGTGTCGATTTTTGGTGATAATTAACATATTATTGTTATACATAATTTGAGAAAATAATTATTACCTGCAAAAAATAATTTTGAATACCTTTTGAAAATGTACACCAAATTAATAAATCATTGGTATTTTTAGAAAATAATATCTCTAAATATCACATAATTTAAAATCAATTGGCAAAACCTATGCTATTTTCTAAAAAAATTAAGAAGAAGAAGAGGAGGAAGAACAAAAATGAAAACATTCTTAGGATTAAGTCCTAAAATTCTCCCTCCAAGCTGGTATCTTGTTGGCAAATTGGCATTGAAGCCCACTATTTATTATAGTATGCTAAAGTTTAAATCCTGGCTTGTATGAGAAATTTTTTCTCTTTACAACTAAAGGGTAAGCTTTAACTGGGTGGAGTAGGATTTAAAGTAGACTTATTAATAGGATTATTTTTTGTAATTCTCTATTACATTGTAATTCTAAGTACAAAAATATTTTTTTTTGCTTTGTACAAAGAGAATTTAAATAAGAGTGATAAGATAAATTATATATTAAAAATGTTCTGAAAAGGGAAACAACTAATCCTTTTTAGGAAAATCTGTATAATTTTTAATTTTTAATTTTTAATTTTTAATTTTAATTTTTTATTTTTAATTTTTAGTTTTTAATTTTAGGTTTAATTGCATTTTATATTTTTAGAAATTGATATTAAAATAAGATTTTTATAACTACTTGTTTTAAGAGTTAAACACCATCACTGGTGTGAAATTTTATTAATTTTAAAGCCAAAGGACATCTACATACCATGGAACGGGCTTTACATTACTCAATAGCGAAACGTTCCATAAAAATAAATGCAAAATAAAAGCTACGATCTGTGCTAAACAGCAAAATCAGATCAAATACAAAGTAAGTAAATAATGAGCAAGCTGTGGATTTAAACATCTATCTCGTCGGGGTTTTCCTCGTCGAAACTCTTGTGGTCTTGTAATCTTAAAACTACAAGACTCCAATCACGGTTACATATACAAACTTCAACTGCATCTGGTGATAACCTTACGCATTTCTCTGAAATTACACGCTTTTCAGCACTGAAAGCGGACTCAGATGCAACGATTGAGACGAGAACAACTAGAACTTCTTTGATAATGATAGAGAGTATTGGAAATTTCTTGCTTCTTGCTTTCCACCATTCTAGAATGTCGGTCTCACTATTCTTCTAAATCAAGTTGAGGTATGCGTTCACTTTAGTAAGACCGGATGCTGCAGCACGGGGCCGTTTGAGGAGTTGTTCAGCCGGATTGAATGATGATGAGCCCGACAATGATGAAGACCCGATGGTAGAGGAAGTAGTGTTCGCAACTTTATCCTTATGCCGATCAGCATAAATCTTAAATAACTCTCGTAAGTGCTCATTAATAGATGCAGTTATAGCATGAACAGAAATATGTGTCATTTCTAAGAAACTATAATAATTCTCAAGTAGCTATTGCGTACCCGTGATTCTTACGGTCGGGTCTAGTGTAGATGCAAGTAAGTAGATCGGGGGTATGTACTGAAATATAAAATCCATTTCTCTTTCATGGCTTTAATTGTGTCTTTTAAGAATTCGTCATCTTTGTATTGGTTAAAAGCCCATGCAATGTTGACCATATGCATTAAAACTTTGTGTGATATGGGATAGTATACACTGGGGCAAAAAACAGTGGCATCATAAAAATATCGCAACACAGCAGCCAATTTTGACAGTTTATCTTACATCTCTTGTTTCAAAATCATTTTCTTTTCTCTGGCATTTATAAAACATGTCATGTGTGCAGCAAATGGCATCGCATCCATCAACATCTCGTAAGTCGAGTTCCATCGGGTAGGGCAATTAAGTTTAAAACATTTCCAACTAAACTCGAGGCCATTTTCCAGACAATATTCTTAAACTCTTTAAAAACTTTGGTCCTTGACTTAAAATAATGGATTGCCCACCTAATTGGAGTAATTTCATTACTCAAAACTTGAAGACCTTTTTTGACAGCTAAGTTTAAAATATGACATACACACCTAATATGAAAAAATGCAGCATCACGGATAGGTTCTAGTGATTCCTTCAATGTCTCAGCCGCGACATCGTTGATTGATGCATTATCAAATGTTATGCTAAAAACCTTGTCATGAAAAAAAAATTCTTTTAAAGTTTCTGAAATTACTTCGAATATGTTCCAACTAGTATAATCGACCTCCATCCACTTAAATGCAATGATACATTTTTTAATGACCCAACTATCATCAATCCAATGTGCAGGTATACAATAATAATCTTGTCCTAGTGAATGAGATAGAATGATCAAAAGCAGAGAAGTATGCTTGTAAGTTTGATTTATCAGCTTCATAAATTTTAAATGCCTCCCTCCTAGCAGTTGTCCTAGATGTTCTTTTAAAAGCTGGGTTTAAGTATGATATAATCCATTTTTTCATGTGTCTATCTTCCGATTGTGTAAATGGTTTTTCAGATAACATCATCCATACTATCATACCTTCTTTATAATCTTTTTGATTAAATTTAAAAATACTTGATCCGCCGGTAGTATTTGCAAGCTGTGTCTAACTGCCGGTACTAGTAGCTGCATCTGGACATAAATTCGTATGCTTATGTTCCTTGTGACATCTCAGTGTTCCTGTGCCAGAGTTCTTCTTGTGCGCAATCTTTTGCTTGCAATGTTTGCAATGAGCGAATCTCGCATCATTTCTATGACTACCCTTCTCAAAAACATGGTCAAAAGGCTCCCAAACTCATGCGGTGAGCCTCGACGTCTTACCTTGTGTTAGAAGTTCGGGTTGATGGCTTGTCGGAGTTTGTTGAGAACCATCTCCTCCACCAACATTCCCTGCTGCCGTTGGCTCCACCTCCTCAACATCATCATCAAAAAGTTGATTGTCGAGCCCCAAGTCATATTGACTCATATCGAATTGCTCGTCATCGTCAGTTTATTGGATATGAGTCCCACGGGTCGCCGGTCAGGAAAGGCCACAGAAAAATGACCTCAAACCGGTGTGGGATGAAGAGCTTGAGGCATTTCCCTTTCCTCTTAATGTCATTTGTGTGAAAAAAAATTGAGTAGATCACGAGCTTCGAAAGTAATTGAGGATTGATTGAGAAAAAATGAAGAAAATAATATTGAGTGCTTCAAAGAAATGAGAGAATATATTAGTAGAAAATGAGAGAATGCTAAGATTGGTGTGAAGAAATTGTGGAAATGGCCTCCCTATTTATAGGGGAAGGCATTTTTTTTTTTTACTAAAAAGCCTTTAGAAAATAGTTGTTGGGGGGCAAAAAAGTAATTTCTAGGGTTAAAAAACGGTTGCTAGCCGTTAGAGGGACTAAATGTGTAATTTTTATTTTTTTTTTCTTGAATTTTTTGAAGCCGTTAGAGCAGGTGACCATTGGCGCAGCCGGTCCCGTGCCGGGCCGAGCCCAATAGCAAATTGGGCCGTGCTAAGCCCACTTCGCTTCCCTTCCTCCTTAGGGTCCATAAACGGCCCACCCTTTGCTGAATTTCTACCGGGCCCGTGTCGTGCCGGGTTTGACCGGTCACGGGCAGTGCTTGACGCGAGCCGGTCCCGTGCTGGGCCGGTCCTGACCAGGCCCAATTTTCACCATTATTCTCAATCCGTAACCTCTTGATTTTCTCCTTGCCTTGTCCGCCTCTCCTTGAGGTTGCTGACCACTTGTGGGAACGCCCCAAGCTGTTGCTTGTTGAAATAAATGCTGCATTGAGAACCCAATTGTGACCTATTTTCTTACTCGAATTTGACGTAGCTTAGCTCGTTGACATAGCTAGTTCTATCACTACTTGGTAAAACTCACCTTTAGTCCCTGAACTTATATGTCTATTTGTTTTAGTCTTGATCCTTCTTTGTTTTCCAATTTGGCCATTGACATCATTACTTTATTGTTTTTCTCATTCTGATTTTATTTATTTGTTTATTTATTTTAGTATGAATTAGTTTGAAAAATGAATAATATATGGAATACACACACACACATACATATATATTATTCAGTATATACCTATTGATATTTGAATTACAAATAAAGAAATGATTGGATCAATTCTCATTAGACTAAATAAACACTGACCACGATAGAGATTATAACATTAGGCTATTTATATATCTAATTGTTTAAATAATTTAATTTACTTCATTTTCTACACTAGAAAATTGATTTAATTAAAATAGAATGCTTAATAAATCTTAAAGAAAGTGTTCTTGATGGATTTAGTAAAATCTCGATGCAAATTTGTCTAATCAAATTCGATTAGTTTAGTAAGATATGCAGATTGAATAAAGGTCCTTTCTATTTTTAGAGGATTTGGTAATTCTTGAGATTAAAATTCAGGGACATAAAAAAAAAAAAAAGAAATACTATCTTGTAATGGAGTTTTCAATGCTTTGACTTTGACCATGCTTGTGAACCTTTTTTATTGTTTTTTTTTTAATTAAGCTGCCTCTTGTATACAAACTTTCTCCATTTTTCTCACGCTTTGAAGTGTCAATTCTATCTTTTAACAACAGACTGGAATGAACTAATCTATGATGGTGGAAAATGGCATAATAAAAATATGGCCAAATCCTCATTTTTGGTCTTAACATCAAAATTTTATAAATCATTGATAATCTCTCAAAATTCTTCAAGATGCAACTTAATAGACTTAATTTTTGAGCTTATGTGAGCAGTTTAGACTTAGCATATAGCGATTTGCTGAAAGAAAAAATGATTCAAGCTTTAACCATTAATCGACAACAATTGTCTTCTTAATTACCTTCTAAAGAATCTCTATCCACAAGTGCAATTAAATTCGAGCGAGTGCCTTCAGATTCTTTCCCCATTCTGTTGGACTATACTAGACATCCTTGCCATCTCAAGTAGTGCCCCATCCAAATCAAGATTTATGATAATTGCATTCATCTTGGTTTGGCACATAGACACTTTGTGCTATACATGCTTGGTGCAATATCTAGCATTGTTGATCCCAAGGCTACAACAAATTTTATACCAATTTTTATGATGGTTGTGTCCTAAAATGTCGTATCAACAAAGAGAAGCAATAAAAAAACGCACTAAGAGGAAGTAGAAATTAGGAGACAAGCACAAAGTAGACACAACAAAAAAATCCTCATTGAAAGAAAATTTCACCATAAAGGAAGAAAATACAAATTATAGAAAGCTCATTAACTACCAAAATTTATATCAGCAAAACAAAGCTAGACTTGGAGGCCGTTCTAATAGTAGTTATTTTATTATGCACCTATGTCTAATCAAACTATTAACCTAACTATTAATCTTTTATATATAAGACATAAATCATTAGAAAAATTGACAAAAATACCCTTAGTTAAAATATTTTTCTCTACAAAAACTATACATTGCTACCGTTGTCTCCTCCAATGCTTGCATTGGCGCCGCCACCGAACTGTCATACATCAGGGTCTCACGGTCATCGTACTTCCTCTGAATCACATTGCCATCGTCTTTTTTCCTCTAGGTCTTACATTCGGATTTCATAGCCACTCTTATGGTTTGGATTACATCAATTGTCGCACGCCTCCGCAATCTCATCATCACTTCTAATCGCTACTGCTACCGCCTTCGCCGTCGTCACCCATTGTGAGAATATGCGTCATTGTAAAAGTACCTTAAGTAATGAGCAAATGTATCTAAAAAAATATGTAAAAATGTCTAATGTAATATTTGAAAACGTCTGAAGTAATTTACAAATAATTTATTATTATCAGAAAAATAAGAAAAATGTTTAAAACAATGAAAAATGTTTGAATGGATACAAAAAATGTTTAAAGAAATATTTAGAAGTGTCTGAACCAATACGTAAACAATTTACTCCCTTGAAAAATAACTATTTGGAATAATAAAAAAGTGTCTGAATGAATATGTAAAAGTGTTTAAAAAAAGTTACAAAATGTTTAAAGCAATGTGCAAATAATTTATTTTTGTGATAAAAAAATGTATACAAAATAATAAAAAAAATTGTCTAAATAGAAATTTAAAAGTGTCTAAATCAATATTTAAAAGTATATAAATAACCTTTTAAAATGCTGTGTAAAAGAGTATAAAGAAAAATTGTAAAATGTCTGAAGTAATATGTAAATAATTTATTTCATTGATAAATAAATATATTCAAAATTAAAAAAAATGTCTAAATAAAAATTTAAAGGGAAATTTACAAAAACCTCCCAACGTTTGGCCTAACCTACACTTACCCCCTTCTATTTTGTAAAACCCACACTTTGCCCCATAGGAATGTCACATCCATCATCTTGTTTTTTATGCTAGTGGGCCTAATGCCCTGATTGCCCAACAAGATTTATAAATCATGCAAACCAACCACAATATTCATCTCATGCTATCTCAAATCCATTTTTCCAAAATATATGATATAATTCTAATAAATTTTCTATTTTTAAATAATTTCTACATCTATAAATTCACTACTAATTTCTAAATCTATAATATATTTTCATGTTTATAAACAAAGTTCATGCTTGTGATTAATATAAATATTTAATTTTTAACATCTTATTTATTTTTCCATTAGTTCAAATAAAGAAGTATAATCTTTTAGGACAAATATATTTTAGTTAATTCCATTTTATTTTGAAAATTAGTTCTCACCATATGAAAGAAATGTTCACATTCTATAATTTTTATCAACACGTAATGTATGATCATGCTTTTTTTTATGCTTAGATCATGTTTGTTTTTATTTTATTTGCCTATGACTAGATCCTGTTATTTTCTCTTCTTTTTCTTTGTAAATTACCATATTGAGTCGTGCATGAGTTTCTTTTGTGGGAAAAAAATCATATGAACAAATTTCTTGGTGTCTTCTAATTGAATTATTAGCTACAGATCAGTCATCGAAGAAAAGAAAAAAGAGAAAGAGATTGATTATTTGGAATGACATTGAATAAAACAAATAGGGTAAACTCCTCCAGTCATTCCTAAACCATATCCAATGTTTCTTATTTGCCCCTAAACTAACAAATGTTGTTTAATTGTTCTTAAACTATATCCAGTGTTACTTAATTTTGCTGCCGTCCATTATAGCCATTAAGGATAAACAAAAAAATGATGTGACTACTAATGTGTCATGAAAAAACAACGTGGCTGCTGATGTGGCATCACTTTTCTATTAATCTTCAACAATATGATAGATGGCAGGATGATTAAGTAATACTCCCTCCGTCCCGAAATCTTTGCTCCATTTGACTTTTGGTTGTATTTTAACTTGATTTTTTATATTATTGTTTATTAGAAAAAATAAAAAAAATATATATTTAGAAACTACATGTTTTGATTTATCATTTGTATGCAAAGATTTTTCATTTATATATTAAAATGTTAAAAATAAAAAATCCTAGATTAATTGCTGAAAACAAATGGAGCAAAGATTTTGGGACAGAGGGAGTACTAGATATAGTTTAGGGATGATTAAGCAATATTGGATATAGTTTATGGATGACCAGTGAAATTTACCCAAACTAATAATAAATCCGCATAGTGGAAGATAAATATAAGGAAGCAATATTTTTTGTTTTTTCTTTTGAAATTTGTTGTAATTACCAGTATCACTAGTTAAGCTAATTAGTTCACATTATGGGTAAATTGCATTAATGGCCTCTAACCTTTTGTCATTGTTTTCTTTTAGTCCCTAATCTATTGAATGTTTTGTTTTAGTCATAAACCTATTAAAAAGTGTCATTTTAGTCATAAATCTATTGAAAACATTTTATTTTGGTCCCAATTTGATGAAATTTGTTAACTCAAAGTATTTATCTGATAATAACTTTTAATTTAAATTATATGGTAACTGTTTTATAATAAATTTATTATGTATAATAATTTTTTTTAAAGTTAATGAAAAATTCAAATGACTTTTTTTTTCTCTGTAAATTGAACTAATTTCATTCAGAAAGAAAAAGCTATTAATTTAAATTATCTATTTACTATAAAAAAAATGTTAAACTGTTTAAATTTACTGGAAAATAGTTATCGAATATTTAAATTAAAATTTTAAAAGTTTTTTGTCAGATAATTATTTTGAGTTAGTGAATTTCATCTGGTGAGGGACTAAAATGAAACAATTTTGATAGGTTTAGGATCAAAACAGAACATTCAATAGGTTAGGGACTAAAAGGAAACAACAACTAAAGATTAGGGACCATTTGTGCAATTTACTCTTCACATTATAGTTCCTTTATTTGTTGTCATCTACCAATTAAACCCTCACATACTTCCACCTATATAACTAGCTCAACGAGATATAGTATAGTTTAAAAACTAACAACAAATGAATCAAATTATTTAAAATATATTTGTCCTAAAAAATGGCACTTCTCCATTTGAATAAATTAAAAAATGAATAATATGTTTAAAATTAAATTAATTGTAAAATTGGTTTATAAACATGAAAATATATTATGGATTTAAAAATTAATAGTTGATTTATAAATATAGAAATTATTCATGAATGAAAAAATTATTAGAAATATATCATTCATTTAAGGAAAATGGATTGGAGGTGGCATATAATCAATAGTGTTGTTGATTTACACAAATTGAAAATCTTGTTGGTCAATGAGGGCATTTGGCCTACTAGCATATCAAACAAGCTGACAGATGTGATGATTTGATGGGGAAAACTGTAGGTTTTCTAAAATAGAGGGGGGCAACTGTATGTTAGGGCAAACATCGGGAGGGCGGTTTGTAAATTTCCCAAATTTAAAATGTCTTCCATGAATTCAGTCTTCTTGCCTCACTTTGTCTTGGGTTTTCGGCGATCCTCAGCTCAAATCGGCTTAGATTTCAGGCAATCCTTGCCTTGCTTCGTGCCTTCGTGGACGTACCTCTGCCCCTACCGTAGTCATGCCTCTTTCTCCTCCTTTGGTCATCGGTCCTGGATCTGCTTCTACTGCCATTATGGATCCCCATCTGCCACCGCTCCTAGATCTGCCTTTGCTGCTCATCATCAACCGCCATCTTCCACAGTATTCTCACCGCGCTTCACCTCGGATCTCCGATAATCTAGGACTCGAATTGCCTCTGATATCCTTGAAGTGCCACCGCACCATCATCGTCGACTAGAATCACCTCAGGATTTCAGCAGATCCCCACCGCACATCATGCCGTCATCACCACATCATCAGCTCAAAATCTCCTTGGTACTACCTATGGTCTGAATCACTCCAGTCTTGCCTGGAAACACGATGTACTTCTAGAGAAAATAAGAATTGTGAGAAATTTTTTACAAATATAAGGAGTAAAATTGTGAAATCAGCATTATGTCTAATTAGACATATATGTATTATATCTATAGTATTCTAATAGTCACTACAATCGCAATTATATAAAAGAGTCAAGGCCATATGCCAATGTAGGATAAAGGGAATGCCTGTTCCATGTGGGACAAAAGGTAAAACCAAAATTAATACATAAACAATAGAGGAAATGGCGTTGTGATTCAAATTACTTGATTGGGAAGAGAAAGGAAAGCGTGAAGGTGAAGTGGCTCGGGAGAACAAGCAACGCGAGTGAAAGGACAGCCGAATAGCACATAACCTCTATCTTCCACGCACTATTTACTGTTCTCCGCAAAAATCAAGCTAACGAATTCCGAAACGACAGAATATAACTCAATCAAGCTGGATACGTCCGAAAAGGAAGATATTTCTCCGTTGGTAGTTGAAGGAAGGAAGGATGGAAGGATGGGAAAAGGAAGAAGAAAGGGATGGAGTGGGAAGAAAGAAGAGTAGGATACACTTGTGATATTTGATATAGTTTTACTCCTAGCTTACTTGGCCTAGCTAGGTTTTTCAGATTGTTTATATCTGTCAATTAATTTGTTTTTTGTTAACCGCGCTTAAACTGGTAAAATGCCAACAGGTTCAATAACCTCACTGTTGTTGTATCCTTTCATGGAAATAATCATACAGAAAACAAGAAGACAGAAAGGTGTAATTAAGTGTCCAGGAAGCAAAAGTAAAACGCCCAACTTAACCCCATCTGCTCTGATTCGGCAGGTGTCCAGAAAACTCGTTTAATATTTCCATGCCAGCACACGTCGAAAGCCAACAAAAGCAAACAGAGACAGACCAACAGTCCTACTCAACTAAACAAGCCCTCAAATGACAAGGCACTAAACAAAGAACCTTAACATCTACAAGTACAATGCCCAAGAGCAAACATACAAACAAGTTCACGGAAGAGGCAAAAGCCCGGTCGGGGAGGCGAAGAGAAGAGCGTCAGAATATTTAGAAAACAAACAAAGGAAAAGTCGTCTCGGTGCCTGCCATGTGAAACTGATCATCAAACTCGGACCAGAAACCGAAGAGGCCACCTTGCATCAGTTTCCTCAAGCCACCCGGCCCCCTCACGGATTCCACTTCCATTTCTGCCAAGCCCCGAAAAAACTCCAAAATCACTTTCCCGATTCATTAACGCAGAAGATATTCAACTTTCAGCACGTATTTGTAGATGTTGATCCATATATAGCCTCTGTAACTTTCATTTCACGTCACGGCTTACGCATTAAACCAAACTGCCTGATGCCAGTACTAGTATATATTTATGCGACGATC
Organism: Aquilaria sinensis; assembly: GCA_005392925.1. NCBI lineage: Eukaryota > Viridiplantae > Streptophyta > Magnoliopsida > Malvales > Thymelaeaceae > Aquilaria > Aquilaria sinensis. The sequence continues at coordinate 217,527 of SMDT01002378.1, forward strand.
ATAATTAAGCAGCATGAATCTGAGTTAAGCTCCGTTAATAAAGATTAGTAATCAGAACTGTTGAACCCTAAGTCGTCAAAATGGGCTTCAAGTTCAAAGCTACAAGTTTAATCGTCCTGGTTCTCATGATGATCTCAATGCCGGCGATTTCTGCATCAACTATTACTGGAGGTGGCGTTGGCGCTGGAGGGGTATTTCGGCCGCCACCGTCCCCGGGTGGAGCGACTTGTCCGATAGATGCGCTGAGGCTAGGGCTGTGCCTGGACGTGCTTGGGGGATTGGTGCAAGTGGGGATAGGGAATCCGGCGGAGAATCTTTGCTGCCCGGTGATCCAAGGTTTGCTGGAGGCTGAAGCTGCCATCTGCCTTTGCACTACCATAAGGCTCAGGCTGCTTAACCTCAATACATTTATCCCGATTGCCCTCCAAGTTCTGATCACTTGCGGATATAACCCCTCAGGTTTCATTTGCCCTTGAGTTCAGGCTTGGGGAGGTACTTATGTGTTTATACAATAATTAAGCGGAGGCACTTGCATGCGTCGTTGCAAACTACTATATTGCAATCGACTGCATTACGGTGTAGGCATTTGTGGTATGAAATAAACTATAAAAGTGATGCTATTATCAGTATCGTTTGCGTCCGCATGCACAAACGTAAAATTTACCTTAGTTATTGACATATGTATGTGTGTGTGTGTATAGCCTCTACAGATTAGTACGTCACATGAATGTAATTAGCCACAACCAAACAAAGAGTTCACAAGAGACTGGAAGAGAAAAAGAGTGAATAACAATTTACCCCTAATATTTACCTGAAATTATTGTTTGCCCCTTCTATTTCAAAAATATCTCAAAAGGTCCCTAAGGTTTTAAAACATCTACACTTATCTCTAGCTGTGTCTTTTGGAATTTAAAATTAATGGATTAATTACGTGTTTTTCAGTTCTCATTTAAGTTTTCTATTTAACATATAAATTGTTTCATTACTTTTATTAAATGACATAAAATATTTGTATGTATTGTTCCTCTTAACTCACCTTGTTATTTTTTTTATGATTTTGTTTTATTTAATTTTCATTATTTCTATGGACTTTTTTTGTATTTTCAATTTTTTAATCACCTTTAATTAATAAATTCATTTTTATTTTTAAAATTGGTTGTTACTTTCTATCCCCCTCAAGTTTTTCAAAACTTATAATGGTAACTATTAAAGCCAAAAAAAAATGGTAGGGCTCATTTTATAATAATATTGAAACTTTAAAATTCACTTTGTTCAAGTTAATAGAACATTTGATCATTTTAATGTAATTTTTGTTTTGTATATTTATTGATTGACTAACCATTTTCTGTGAAACTCTCATTCAGAAAAATGTTTCTTGATTTCTTTAACTAAAAACAGTGCTAGCTCTTGGAGGAATGATGATGACCATAAGAGAGAATACAACAAAGAATAGTGTCATTCATTGAACAGCACAATTTCTTGAGTGAGAATAACTATAAGGATGACTTTCCAAAGGAATAATAATGTGAATGGTTGGTGAATAACAATTGAAAAGATAGTGATCTCTTAGTGGTTTCAATTTTACTCGACATCAAAGATAAAGTCAGAGAATTATAATTAAAAATCATCTGAGTACCTAAGAAATTGGTAAATAATCAATAAGCATTTTGTTGAATAACACCTTCTTACAAAACAATTAATTAATGAATAAGTTTATAAAACTAAAACTACAACAAAATAACCAATCATGTATTAATTGAAATGAAAACAATTTTGAAGTTTTCATATTATTGTAAATATAACCCTTGTCATTTCTTCAATTTTAGGTTTTAATAGTTACAATAATAAGTTTTGAAAAAATGAGGACACTTGTAAAGCTTCTAAATATAAAAATAAATAAATAAATAAATACAATCAAATTTTAAAATAAAAATGATACACTTAATTAGAGAAATTTAAAAAATTGAAGATACAAAGATAAAAATAAAAAAATAATCATAAGAAAATGAAAAAAAAACATAATCATAAGAAAAAATAATTGGGAGATGGTAAGTTGAAAGGAACAATATATATATAAATGTATTGTATTAAATTATCTAAAAAATACAAGTAATAAAGAAAAGCTAAACAAAAAATAGAGTTGGGGCATCAAATTTAATTAATTCATTGATTTTAATATTTAAAAGAGACCGTAAGGAGTAAGTGTGTGTTTCTTAAAATATCAGAGACTTTTAAGAGGTTTTTGAAACTGGGTGAATAAAGTGTAATTTAAAATAAACATTAAGAGGTAAATTATATTTCTCTCAAAATAAAAAAAAATATAAAATAAAAACAAGATGCATGATAGTTAATTTTCTTGTTCGAATTTGTTATAGACGTGAATGAGAACATCCTTCCACATCCCACGTGGGTGCCAGATAACAAGGAGAGAATATAGCATATAGGTACATGACCAAAATCAGTATAATAGAGGCAGCTAGGTTTTCTTTTACCGATAAGTATTATTATGATTGAATGATACAGTGTTATATTAATTAGGGGGAAATTGCGTATCAACTTTTTGAGGTCTGAAAGGTAAATGACCTAATTATTTATATTATGATTTTGGAAATGAGAAGGTTAGAATCAAACTCTAAACCTCTTCAATATTCTCTCACGCCGGTAGCTATTGAGTGAAGGCGTAGTTAGCTGCATATGTTTTTTTTCTGCATTTACGTAAAAAGAATGCCATGCACGATTTCTACTTCTGGATGTGGTATGTGTTGACATACGTACGTATGTGTTAAAGGAAGTTGAGAAGATCAAGGGAATGGTTCACGGGTGTGGTGTGGGTGTGGGCGTCTTCGTGTCGACAGAGGGACCATGCAACCTTTTTGCACTCCACCGCTGTTTTCTATTTTAATCATTGTTTTACTGAATAATCGTATTAAAACTTAAATTGCGTAACCAATCACTCTTTGTGATATAATTTTGTGTAAGACATATACAAATTAGTTGGAAGCATCCATTAACTTTAGGACATATTATCTACCTTTAGCACATAATAATAATATGTACTCCTTATTCCCTTCTCGCGATTGGCAGCGTAATAATGTTTTAGAAAATAGCAAAGTAGCTTAATTACAATTTGTCCAATGATATTTAGGTGATATCACATTTTGACACTTTACCACTTTTTTTAAGAAATATACACTTTACCCATTACCTTTTTTATATTGTTTGATAATAATTTTTAAAATTTTAATTTAAATTATATGGTACTCTTTTTATAATTAATTGGTGTTTTAAATTATCAAATTTTTCTTTCCGTAAATATAAACTGTTATATTAGTGTGTAAAGTGTAAGGTATGAGCAAAGCATATACTTCTGAAACAAGAAGAGGCAAAGTGTAATATCAAATAAAATTTGGGGGTAAATTATAATTAACCTTTGGAAATTTGTTTCTTTTTTTTTTTTTTTTTGATGAAAAGGAAGGAAGCATAAAGAGTTGTATAGTTTCACAGAGAGAAAAATGATTTTCGAAATGCAATTTAACTAATTGCTACAACTATATATATATATATAATTTAAATATAACGAATAAATTTTTATGAAAAATAAATAAAAATTTTAAATGCGTGAGTCAAAATTCAAATATGTAATTGAGTTAATATATCAAGTGATTTTGAAATTAAGCGTGCACAAAGTGGGGATATTTTTGTTTACTTTTGAACCGCGACACAATTCAAGTGGCGATAACTGGTGTGAGTAGTAGTAGACTAGGTTATATGTATCGAAGTGAAAGCAGCTTTGATTTGACTGCCCGTTTTGCTTTGCCTTGCCTTGGCCTTATTATTAGTGGTTCACGGACTGCACAGTTTTGTGGTGGTCTCCGTTACAGTTAGAACACATGTTTTTTAAAATTTTTTAAAAAAAGGGGTTGCCATCGGCAACATATATGTGACATATTGCGTTACTTCCTTTTTTTTTTTTTTTATCTTGTTGATAACTATATATGGTTTGATCGATAGTTAAAATGATATGCTGTACGTAATTCGTCTCTTAAAAATTAATTCCATTATTATTTCACTTGTTAGATTCTTCAGCTTTTACGAATCAGAAAAATGTATAATAAAAATGCATGCCTGAGTTAGGAGTAGAAATGAGATGCGATGCAAAGCTCAATTTTTTATTTTCTTCTCGCCCTGAAGGTAATAAGTATTTAGTATTAATTCAAGTTATATTCAACGTTCAAATATTTAAAGAGCCAAGCTTCAACCCCACTAACATTTCACTTGAATCCTTAACAAGCCTAAATAAAAGATAATATAATACTGTAATATAATTATAATACAAATTATAAAAAATACTCTTACACTAAAAATCTTTATAACACTGCTCGAGTAGAGCTAGAAGCTCAATATCTTTATAATATTGCCCAAGTAGAGCTCAAATCTCATATCCAGTTTTAAGTCTATTAAACCACTGAACTGAGCCTAGGTCATTCAAATCCTTTTTATAATGTTTGTCAACCTCATATTGAAGCTGAGTCAATTCTTAATTAACTGAGTTTCAAAATGGGATATTAAGACTTGACTTGGCAAGTTTCCATGTTTGGTATGGATCGAGCCAAACCATTTTGGCTACATGTTTCTATTACATGAGCATACAAGTACATAAGCTTTTCATTGCCGATAGAAACAAAAAAAAAAAAAAACAAAAGCATATATACAACTAGATCGATGAGAGACGGAACTTGCCGTGCTATATATATATATATACTTTTATCATTCTTTCATCCTTTAGAGACAACAAAGTCAATTGATTTTTTTTTTTTTAAAAATCAATCGTTTTATTTTTAAAAAAGCACTGATTCCGGTACTCCTATAATAAGTATAACTATATTTGTTGCGTTTCAAATAAGTGGTTGTTTCATGCTCAGATGGTGGTGTAATTAAAAGGGTCCGAGGACAAACATATACATATATGAAGCGATCGATATTGATGCATTACACAGTTTATTTGTACATAAATAGGTAAAATGAAAATATCATCATCACTCGCCCAACACAGCGACAAATTAAAGCAAACCAAAGGCAAGAAAAAATTACAAACAAACTCAAGGGGAACAAGACGTTACCCTCATCACAATCAAAACACAAACCAAGCACTCGTACATGCTAGCTAGCTATAGCTGCAAATCCACGGGTAGTCGAAAAGGCGTGCAAGGTAGTGAAATATACCTAGTTTGAGTATTTCACTAGGCGCAAACGAAGCCTTTAGGGACCTTCTTGGAGCAGACGTTGAGAAGCAAGCTGAGGGAGATGGGGAGGTTAAGGTTGATGCCCAGGATGTTGGCCTTGAGGGCGGTGCAGAGGCAGACGGCCGCCTCCAGATCAACCAGACCTTCCAGCAGGGAGCAGCAGGGCTTCACCGGTGGGTTGCCCAAGGTCACGTTAAGAAGCGACCTCAGCACTTCGGCGCACACCCCCAGCTTCAGGGCGTCCCTAGGGCAGGACCCTTTAGATGGGGTTGGTGTCGGCGTCGGCGTCGGCCTTGGGGAAGGGCAGCCACCACAGGCAGAGGTTACAGTGAAGAAGACAAGGTTGAAGACAAGGAACAGAGCAACGAGGGCTGAAGTTTTTGAAGCCATTGGACCGAACTTAATTACAAATGGCTCTTCTAGCTAGCTTCCAGGGCAAATGAATAGATATATAGAAGAAGTTGCTAGAAGCTGCAAGTGTGTTTTGGTGGAAGGCAGGCGGTGGGGAACTTGGAGGGAGGAACAAGGGTTCTTATAGGGTCTCAAGCAGCGAGTCGCTCTATTTTTTTACCAAGAGAATTTATACGTGACAGAGCAGTACTTTTACGTTGTATATAAATCGTCCTATAACCAAACAGGATCGATAAATCCAAGATATGAAACTGTATATGTGTAGCTTTTCAAATACTTGGATCGCTGGCAACGCAAAGAGCACAAGGGTATAACCAATTTCTGGTACAATTTTCTCATGTGGGGGCTTCCAAATTGCCATGTTACTTTCAGGGACATGGCTCTAATCTCTCTCTGTCTCTCTGTCTCTGTCTCTCTCTCTCTCTCTCTATGTCGTGATTTCGTTTGTGCTTTCACTATAGCCTGTCTTTCTACGTGAAAATTATAGTGCTGATGACAAATACTCTTTAATTAAAGTTATCACTTCCTTACCAGAAGACCCTTTATCTTTGTCTTGCATCAACGTCAAAAAAAAAAAAAAAGCTCTTGAAAGCATCAATTTCAAATATGTGTGGTTTTAAAAACAGTTTCTGAACATAAACAAAGTTTTCAAAATCCATAACAAGAAAAACACAAGAAAAATTGAAAAGTTGCCAGATGAATGAAAGAGGTTGAATAGTGTCAATTAAAAGTCAGTAGGTAGAAGAGAGATATATGAATGGAAGGATTTTTGTGACAGATGTTTTGAGCTCCGCCATGCGTCATGCATGCTTCATATTCGTAATTATGATCTTCAGAAGGTTCACCAGACTCATCCCTGATACCCCACTCAGAGTGGACCCGACCCGATCAGTGAACAGCTCGGCCTCCTGGGTCAAACTTCGGAGCAGCCTGATCCATCGGATCACAAATAAACTAGTGATATGTCTGCATTATTGCTCCGAATTGATTTTTTTTTTTTAAAAAATTAATGCTGGAAAAGTAGTTTTGTACGCAGAACGGTAGGATTCAGTTAAATTTAAAGAGTTTAAAAACAGCTATCAGACACCTAAATTTGTAGAATTTAGTGTTGGTAGGCGTGATGTATATTTTTCTTTTTTGTCTAATTCCTGCACCTTTTGGAACAAATTGCATATGACGGAGTTCAATTCCATTTATTTCTTTTGTCCCATCTTAATTTGCTCGCGTTTTTGTCTTTCTTTCATTTCTTTGAGCAATTATCCAAAATTCTCCCTCAATTATCCAAATATCTTTGAGCTAGCAGGGATGATGAAAAAACATCATATTAACAGCGGAAATGTCATGGACAGTCGGCAACGCATTTCTACAATTTTACAAGATCAAATTGAATATATATTTTACCATGAGGGTAAAATACTTCCAGACTATATGTTACACTCATATTTTTCTCATATTTATAAAAGTGTCACCGCACCTTGAATAATATATTTTTTCAAAGGAAACAACACTTTATAGAATAATATATATATTTTTCTGAAGGTAATAACAACATTTTTTAATAAATTAAATAATATTATTTATGAAATTGCTATTGTGGATTGAACAACATATTTATCAATAAGGAATATCACCTCACAAAACAACATATGAAAAGTATTTTTTTAAAAAATTTATAATATTTTACATATCACATTTATAAGAATAAAACAGCACTTCTTATTTAATGAAATAATATTATTTACAAATAATACATTTTACAAAATGAACAGTATACCACAAAACAGCACATTTGTTTGAATCAAACAATATTATTTACGAATAATATTTACATTATTTACCTACATCCCACTTTCACATTATTTACAAAAATGTCATCACACTTAAATAGCACATCCTACGAAAATCAACAATGTTTATTACTAAATGAATCAACATATTATAACACTCAATATTATTCGTAAATAATGTTTCATTCAATAAAAAGTGTTATTATATCAATACAAATGTGATGTTTCCTAATATTACAACACTTCCTATTGTTTCTTTGCTTTTGTCCGATCTAGTTTTCTTTTCTCTTACATATGAGGCAAAGGAGTTGTAAATTAAAGAGGCGACAACAGAAAGTTCCACTCAATGGAATCAACCAATTTGCTCTTTCATGGTGGATTGGGAGTTAGCATTTCTTAGTTGAAGCATTATGTTACATTTGTGTTTTTATTTTTTGAGAATTTTTTTCTGTCAATTTATAGGTTCAAATACCGGATATAACAATATATTCCCTATAGTTTTTCTATGTAATACGGTATTATAGGAACTCTATGAAGGACATGAATTGAGACTACTATCTATGTGGAATTCATCATTTGTATCTTATTAGTAGATGTCATATAATCTACAATTAATAGAAAAGAACTTTCATTAAAAAAAAGATTTTATTTTCGTAAAAATATTTTGTTTCTTACATGTACACAAGTACACAGAATCTTACAACCTCACAGGTTGCGAAACTTAATTAAGGGAAAGAAAAAAGAGAGTCCACAAGGTGAGTTTTTGATGTGTTATCTGACTGTAAGCGAATACCAAGTAGCTATAATCATATTATATTATACTATATTCTTAAAGAGTAAAAGATTTCACAGTTCATCAACACTGATAGCTGTAGATGAACAATTCCTAATTTTTTGTTTAGCTTTCATCATTTTTTTTTTAATTTTTTTCGTATACTATTTGCTCTTTTTTTAGTTTGATCTTCTTTTCGCAAAGTGCTCGCCTTTCTAAGGACCTATGTTGTAATTTTTTAGGCTTTAGTCTGTCTCATATTTGTTTCAGCTACAACATGATTTCAATCCCTAATTTTCTAATTTTTTTTTATTTTAGGCTTTGAGTTACATATGCATTACATTTTAGTTCCCAAATTTTATAACTATTTAATTAGATTTTCCATTTACTCCTCTTGCCCTCCAATCCTTTTTTTTTTTAATTTTTTTTATGTACTATATTCTGAAGTAAGACATTGATGACTATAATTTGTTTATTTTTTAGTTAAACCATTTTTTATGTTCATTAATTTTAATTTTTTTATGTACTATATTCTGAAGTAAGACATTGGTGACTATAATTTGTTTATTTTTTAGTTAAACCATTTTTTATGTTCATTAAGTCAATTGTTAAATCCTTAATACCTAAATTTTTTTCATTTGATCCTATATTTTATTTCTTTATTTTTGTTTCTAAAATGAAGCTGTAATCATTATAATTTACCTACTTTTGGCCTAGTTCTGGTTGATTTAGCTTTAGTTAATTTTTTTAACTTTCTTTTTTTTAATCTTTATTAAGTTAATGGTTAAAATATTAATTGATTAACATATATTAATCATAATTTTGTATTTTGGTCATTTTTTTATCATTATTGATTATTAATTTTTGTAGGATCAATTATTTACTTCAAGCTCTATAGTTTAAAAAAGTAATTTTGTCCATAATTGTTAAATTTGAAAGTGAATTTTTCTAGATAAATTTGAAAGTGAATTTTTCTAGATAAATTTGAAAGTGAATTTTTCTAGATAAATTTTTCATCAATATTAAATATTACATTTTGAGTTAATAAGAGATAAAAAATTTTAGTGAATTGTTTTTAATTAAAAAAAATTATTATTTCGAAGCACATACTATGTTTTGTTTTGCACTGTGATTATTAAAATTTATTACAAAAAAATATCCACTACAATATTTGGGTCCCCAAATATCTACATTTGTTCTCATAGTCTCTAATTTTTTTTTATTTTTTTATTTATTGTCTTCTAAAGCAAAATCTTAGTAACTATATATGATTTGTTTCTTTTCTTTTTTATTTTTTTAAATGAACCATACTGACTTTGTTTAATTTTTTTAGTTTTCTTATTTTATTTTTTAAACAAAACTTTAGTCACTATGAGTTGTCCACTTTTTTGTTTGGTCCAAGTTGATTCATTTTGGCTAATATTTTCATTTATTTTCTTTTTTTTTTTTATTAAATTGATGGTTAAACCTTTAATTTATGAAATCTTTACATTTACTTTCTTGGCCTGAAGACTATTTTTTGTTCTTTCTTATTTATTAATCATTAAACCCGATTTTTTGTCACTAAAATTCCACTCTTGATCTTGTATTATTAACTTTTTCATATTATTTATTTTTTCTAAAACAAAATTTTAGTCTTCATAGTTTTTCTCTTGATACTTAAATTTTTTTTTTTCGCTCTCTTAGTCCCAAAACTTTACCTTGATTTTTTTTTTAATCTCAATTCTTACTTTTGTTTATTTTTATGAAATTTTTTTTCTTCATCAATAATCACTATTATTTATATTCATGTTTAATGTTGACACGAATTAAACCGCTGTAACATGCGGGTACCATAAACCTCATATTTTTCTAAGTAAGAGTGATGGAAACTTCTTTACAATATTATACACATAATCCTACAACGGGGCCGGGCCTTAATATTTTCCAGCCTATGGGCCATAAACACCAGTCGTTCAATTTGCTTGGTTTCGGTCCTTTAGGATGACCCCGTCTTATTATTTTTATTTTTCCAAATAAAATGTTTAATTATATAGCTTTATTTTTTATTAAAGCGAAGCTGTTTTATTTTAGTGTTTTCAAAACATGCTATTTTATGGATGTATGTACTTATTTCTAGGTCAGCACTCCTTGCTTCCAAAAATTAGCAAAATGATCATTTCACGAATTGAAGTCCAAACGAATTTTATGCTTTAATTTGGATAGATGTTTATTTCCCCCAAAGCAAAAGTGCATACATCCTTTTTTCCTTTTTTTTTTTATTTGAAACTAGACCTAAAGGTCATCTATATATTGATCAAACAGAATAGCCTTACACAACCAAGAGGGAGGAAGCTCCTTCCATGAAAAACAGCCAATGATACCTAGACCTTTACGAGGTAGAAACATGAGCAACCTTATTACAGGAAGGTCGAGCAAAAGAAAAAAAAAAAAAAAATAAAAGGAAGAACTGAATTCATTTTGTAATACGCATATGGATGTCAATGTTGCTCATTTGATGGGCTAAAAAAATCCTTCATTCACCGATAGGTACATATATATATATATATATATATATATATATATATCTCGTACTATATATGCTTCTTTTGGCTTATTTTTTGTAAAAATTATAAACATTATGCCACATAAACATATTAACTATATTTCTATGATATTACCCCTTAACAAAATAGCATAATTACAAGAAATGCAATGCGTAGACTGATGGAAGATGGTTGCATATGAAAAATGGACATACATTCTAGGACAGCAATTAGAAAAGTGGTATAAATGTTAAGGACCGATGGATTAAAAATAATCATACTTATTGGACAGAGAGTATATAACCGACAAAACAAAATTATCAAGCATCTGCCAGCAGCTTATGAGATGAAGACCTTTAGTGCTCAAACTTTAAAACCAAATATTCTGAATCAAATACAGACAAGTAAGTAAGACCACATAAAGATGCACTACATTTATAGTTGACAGGAACTGAATTATATATGGGGATTGGATCACAAAGAAACCCAAAGTAGAAGCAGCACAAGAAAGAAAGCTTAAGTTTTACCCTCAAAACGTACCACCCACAACATATCTATACTGGGGTGTAGAAACCGAGGAAAGCAAGCGGCAGCACTCAAATCATCACCAGTCATAGAAATTATATATAGCAGTCGGTACAACGAACTAAGCACAGACAAAGCCTTTGGGAACCTTCTTGGAGCAGACGTTGAGGAGCAAGCTGAGGGAGATGGGAAGGTTGAGGTTGATGCCGAGGACGTTGGCCTTGAGGGCGGTGCAGAGACAGACTGCTGCTTCCAGGTCGACCAGACCAGCCAGCAGAGAGCAGCACGGCTTCACCGGCGGCTTGCCGATAGTCACGTTCAGCAACGAGCCCAGCAGGTCGGCGCAGATGCCCAGTTTGAGAGCGTCCCGCGGGCACGACCCTTTAGACGGGCTGGGTGTTGTTGGCTTCGGCTTCGGGGCCGGAGGGGGCCAGGCAGAGGTCAGGGTGAAGAACACAAAGTTGAGGACAAGCAGAAGAGCTAGGATGGAGTTCTTTGAAGCCATATCGAAGATATATGTAGCTATAGGTATACTAGCTTGTAGCTAGCTGAACTGTGGAACGCTTTTCTTTTAGAAGGCGCGGGTTTGAAGAAAATGGGACGAAGGGGTTTTATAGGGTTTCCGGCGGCCTGTTAATTGGTCCAACATAATCCAACAACTAACATATACTTCAGAATCTATAATTAAAAAAAACACATAAATTTTAGAAACTTATACAACTTGCGTATTCTTAACTTGAGATTAGGATTTTAAACCCGCACAAGGGCTTGGAATTATTTGTCAAATTTGGATTGGCACAAGGATATTTACGAAAATACAGGCTTGGGGCCCGGCCCCAAGAGGAGAACACTCGATAGCTAAAAAGACTATAAATAATCTTTTCATTTGGTATTTTGTGTGTATGTGTGTGTATACACATACATATTTAATTTAGATATGTTTTGCAAACATGAATCTCCCAATTTAATATATGCTTACTATTTAATATCCTGTGTTTGAACTTAGGCTCAACTAATTGCAAAATTTAGTGAAAATTACGTTTAGCCTTGAACCCTAAAGATATACCCTTACTGCCTTAATCTTTGTATTTACAAAGGTAAAAAATTAATAATTCAATTTTTCGTTGATTACCAAAAATTATTATATGGTTTAAATTTATTAGAAAATAATTATTAGATATTTTTATATTATAATTCTAAAAATTAACGCTAGACCATATAAAAAATTAAAGTAAGTGCAGATTTTATTTTCTAACTATAGGTGCAATACCTTTACGTACACTTCCAACCGGGTTTAGCATTTGAAAATTGAATCAAAATAGAGAAAATTAATACGTTCCACAACAATTTTCTAGGAAGTTCCATATCCCACAGGTGGACAAATCCATGAACCAAGCATATGTCAATTTTGAGAATTCGGCAGGCAAAGGGTAGTAGAGGTCAGCAATTAATAATCGGTTTTAACCGCAAATCCAAAAAAGAAAAAAAAACAGAGTTTTTCCGGTTGTTTGGGTTAATACTATTCAATTATATATCGGTTCAGTTTTGGTTTTAACAGAAATTTTTTCATCGGTTTTTGGTCCCATTTTTTGGTTTTGCGAATGAAAAGTTCTGTGATAGAATTAACCAATTACAATTTGAAAGTAAAAGAGCTTTGTTATGTATGGGTCTATTCTGTCCCCAAAAGTAAGAAACCCAAATGAGTTAACTTAACAAGCCCAAATGAATTAACCGATTATTTTACTGCTCTAACTCAAACCAGAATGTAAAACCTAGTTGCCCCCTCCTTCTCAGTTCTCCACAATCGATCAACTTTGGATATACATTTAGTACCAAAGGAAGAGTTATTGATGCCTTTTAGAATTCTCCTAAGATGATGTAATTAAGCTCTCATATGCTATCAAGATTGATATAAGAATTTAATGCAATCTATTAGTGTTGAGGAAGACGCAGAGGAGCTAGATTGAAAAATTAGAGGTAGGTACTTTTGCAGATATTTAGTAGTTTAACATATGTTTTTCCTATAATATGCTTATGATTCGTCTTATATTTATTTATTTTTTTCTCAAAGTTGTCAAACAAGGCATTACTAGTTCAATCTTAGATTTTTTGAAGAACAGATTTACCCGTTAGTTTTTGTGGGAGACAAGCACCTATTCCAGATAAGTCTATTCCCTAATTGTTAATTAGCTTGTTCATAAACCCAGGGAAAAGTTACTTTACTTCATTTTTACTAATTGCTAGCATTTTGAGGCAAAGCACCTACTGGCACTATGGCTAGCATTTTGTGGCGAAACACTTGGCTGTTGCCTGTTTGGTTTGATGAAACTTGGACTTTTCTATATTATGAACTTATGGATTATGGTGTTATACTGGTAACTTGTTCCATATTTTATTGGAAGTTTGAAACTGAAGTATGAAATGTGTTTTAATTATGTTGTACTTCCAAAATAATTTACGTTCCATTATTGCCCAGTGAAGGATTTATTCCAAGTTAATTACGGGCGAGGAAAAATTGCTTATGTCAGTTATAAAATAAAAAAAATCAAATTCCATTTTGATTTTGATAATTTCAGTTTTTGGGTAAAGTTTGGTTATTTCGGTTACTAGTTTCTACAACCACAATCTATATCATTTAAAAAATTAGGTTTCGATTATGACCAAAATAACCATATGATCAGTCCTTATTAGCACATTAATTATGCCATTTTATGAATATTCTCTTTTGGCTTCGTGAGAAATTAGTCTTAGTTTGGTACAGCGTGCTTACTCTGATCTGCTGGATCCAAACAGAATCAAATTATAGCATGTCTTCAAAGTTTTTAAACTCAACAAAGGAATGTAAATTTTAGCACTGAAGTTAGAGGGTGGAAGTGGATCTTATACTAATTATGTTGTTTCTGATTCGATCTAACGCTAATGTTAAAAATTGGAAGATGATGTATTGTTAAATTTATATAAGCTGTGTTTAAATGTTGGGAATATTTTGTCTGATAAATGAATATTCTCTACTCTAGCACCACATCTACAATGCCTTACTAGCAAAGTAAGAAGGTTTACAAGACTTTTAACTTAGTTCCCAAAATTTTTCTCCTGGCTCCCAGGGGCTAGGGGCGAGCTAGACATTTATGGCGTAGAGTAGATAGTTTTCTGAACTATAGTTTATATAAAAGAATTCACTCAAATTAAAGAAAAATGCCAAAAAAAATTATTCTTAAAATTTAAGGATTACAAGTAACATTCTACCAATGGCCCAAGCATATGACTTCCCTTCTAGGTGAGCCTCTCCCCTGCTCTCCTAATTAACCCTGTAAATGTAGTTATGGTGGTTAATTAATTACAAATGTTTGTATTGCAATGACATAATTTTCATTAATATATATGATTAAATGCAAAAAAATGTCGGATTGTGGTTCCTCACCCTAATAGATAGATTTCAGCCCTCAATCCAAAATGAGCCCCTTGAGTCCATAGCATGCAGTCCAGTTAACAACGTGCTTGGATATCCACCTCGCCAATTGAGTTTGAGTCGCATTAGGTACATTATGCATTATTCTCTTCTAATTTGTAATTTGATGTCTTTTAGGTTTCAAAAAGCAAGTAGATTTTCACCTATGTTTCCTAGGCAACTCTCTAGTATCATATATACATTGTGCATGCTTCTAAATATTAAAAAAAAAAAATAGCCCCTTGAAATATTAAATGACACGAATCTCTCCATCCATATAAATAAACTATGAAATGATGAATCCCAATATCTACATTCTTTGTTTATATTCTCAAGCAAATTATGACCATCTGTATAACTTTTTGTGTAAAAAAAAATATTTGCATAATTTTTTGAAGTATATAATCACTATATTTATCAATCTATTATATATAACATTGTATTTTTTTTCATGGTCTCTACGTTGATAGTTGACCATTTAGCATTAATTAATACTTTTATAAGAATTAATGAACTCTACACTAGTCCCTTCTCATCAGAGAATTACTACGTATTTATAATTAACTCTTACATGCTTGAAATTATATTTTTTTTTCTGCTATAAAACCAATATTAAGTCAGAATATATGAAGTAAAATACTGCATTATTCTTGAAACCATACTAACGGTAATTAAGGGATTCTGAGAACTATAGATCAAAATATATGTTCCAACAAAAATTTGAGTGATAAATATTAGTTAAATATTTTAGAATCTCTTAAACATATGATCATTAATTGTGCACTGTTTAAGGTGGATACACGTGAGAGGATTCAAAGAACTGATCTGAATCAGACAATACTACAAGAAAGAAGTGATAAAGTAACTGAAACTAGCACCTGAATTTCAGTCGCTAGTTAGTTGCTAGTTAGTCTCTAGTCAATCACTAGTCGGTCGCTAGCTTGTATGTCATATAATTACTACGAATGACAAAGGACTGAAAATTTTAGTCACTAGTTTTTAGCTGCTAATTTTAAATTTTTAGTCGTTAGTCAGTCGCACAATTTATATTATTTTTTAGAGTCAGTTGCTAATATACTTTAGTCGCTAAAACAAATTAAAAACTTCGGCTTCGGTCTCTCCTTCCGCATTTCTACTTCTTCTTTCTCCTTCATTTTTCCTTCCTCTTCTTCTTCCTTAGCTCTCCGACCTCGACTTCTTCTTCCTCCTTCCTCATTTCTCCTTCTCCTTCTTCTTCTTCCTCCTTCATTTCTCCCTCTTCTTCCTAAGCTTGGCCTCTCCTTCATTTTTCCTTCTTCTTCCTCCTCATTTTTAAATCAATAATATTATGTTTAGAATCTATATTTATTTTAATTAAAATTTTTTATTATTATAATTCATTACCACATTTAGTACATTTCACACACACACACACACACACACACACACACACATACAAACATCTCATAAATTTATTTTTTAAAAAAATATAAATTTGTACTAGCAACTGAATGTCAGTTGCTAGCCATCTAACAACTAATGTTTTTTTAACTAACACATTCAGTCCCTAGCCAGTCACAACTAGCGACTAAAAATGACTATTTCCTCAATCGCTATATTACATTTGTGTTGTAGTGTAATAAATATTGCTCCATCAATCTCAAATTCTTTAAACTATTCACTTTTCAATATTTAATATATTATATTTTATTTAAAAAATTTAGTGTATAAATAAAAATTTTTATATATGAATGATAAATCAAGACCTATAATTTTTTTAATATTTTTTTAATAAATAATAACATAAATAAATTAAAATTAAAATATTTTAAAAAAATTAAATGAAATAAAAATATTGGGACGGGAGAAGTATTAGACTATTAGTGTTATCGCCAGCTTAGCTGATCGGATCCGTTGTCAACCGAGGACACTGCTCATGCTTAATCTTCAGATATGAGTACGTACTTGCGCCTTTTTATTTTAGATTTTGAAATATATATATATATATATATAAAGTGGCGTAGCTACCCTTTGCTTTGGGGGGCCCCCCGGAGAATTTTGAAAAAACGTAAATATGGGGTAGTAATTTGATGATTTTGTTAAAAGTTAAGGATTGTGTGTGCATTTTGCCCCCTCAAATATTGTGAAAAAATATAAAGATGGGGGGCAATAAGGTAGGCTCTGAAGAAAGTAGGGACCCAGTGATTAGTTATTCCCTCTACATTAAGGGGATATTCTAACATGGCCTAAATGCACTATTAGTCCTCAAACGTTTCCAACTCGTACGATTTGCTCCTTTGATCTTTGAATTAGTGTGAATTAATCCCAATTTACAGCTTTACGTAACCGCGACGTCGTCTCTCTCCTCCGGGCTCCGCCGACTCTCCTCCGGGCTTGCCCCCCCGAACCAAAAATCCTGGTTCCGCCACTGTGTGTATATATATATAATTTAATTTTTATCATTTACAAACGCACATAAATTCTCTTTCTTAATTATAATTGTTTCTAAGTGTGGATAAAGTCAGGTGTCGGCAGGCCTCCGTCCACATGGAATTAAACTATAAGAATATTCTTACATGCGTATACATTACATATGCTCACGGGCTATATAAACTACTACTACAAGCCAGATTAATCCTTTATTAATTTGAGTGTACATATATTACTAATCAATTGTATACCAAATTAATTAAAGAATAAAATAATTAAAAAACATAAAATCTGTCATCTCCAGATGATCATATTTGTCTTTATTATTATTAAAACCCGAATTAATGGCAAATGGTAGATTAAGCTTTGGCTCTTCTTGGTGTAGGTACTGTATCTGACGGCTGGATTCGGAAGTCACGGGCTACCGGGCCCCTAGCTAGAAGCTACCATATATACATATATGCTGTTTCCATCGTGTAATTTAATTTATAAACATTAATTGCGTGCGGTTACGCGTGCGATAGAACAGAATAGACAAAGCAAAAAAAATTAATTAAAAACCCATGCATGTATGTCTCCGAATTGCCATTACTTGCCTCATATTTTCTTGCATTCACATTTGCGGAGTGGACCCATTTGATCATCCTAATTACTTTATTTATACGCCAATAGTAATGCACAATTATTCAGACTTTCTTGACTACTCCACTTTTATATTCCACCACTTGCTCCTCAACCTTTATTTGTCGTACATTTGTCGTGTAACTTAATTATTATGTTACTCATTTCATCCTAAGTCCCTTGCACCATTATAAATTTTTTACTTAAATTTGATTTAAATTTATTTATAATAATATTTATAAAAAATTTTAAAAATTTTTATATTTAGAAACAAAAAGATTTATAGATTTTAAAATATAAAAATTTTAAAAAATTTTAGTAAATATTGATATAAATAAATTAAGTCAAACTTAAGTAAAAAACTGGAATAGTGTAAAAAGCTTAGGACGACAGAGATAATATCTTGTAGCGATGACAACCTAGAAAACATCTTGTGCAAGGTTTTAGTTGGGACGTGCAAGATCGAGGGTTCAAAGTCACCTGTAGTCTCCCAAAGAAGAAGTATTTTGGTACAATAACATGCATGAAATGCAAGCAAAAGTTAACAAGTTATATTGGATTTGGAAAAATCTCATAATACTACTAAACAAATACTCCCTCCATCCCACCATTGTCATTTGATTTGATTTGGCTCAAAGATTAATAAAAAGACAAAAAATTGTATATTGTATATTGTTTCAACTTATACTAAATAATATAATTAAAAATAATAAGTAATCACATGCTTTGCATGGTAGGAATTGTAAATTTAAATGAAGATCCATGACTCCATAAAACAAGCCACAGATATTTTAAGCTAGAAAAAATCTAAAAAAAATAGCACTCCCTCTATCTAAGCTCTTTGTAATATTCAATATTTTGCAATTAATCTATAATTTTTTATTTCAAAATGTTAGAATATAAATGAAAAACCTTTATATATAAATGATAAATAAAGAGTTATAGTTTCTAAATATATTTTTTTTAAAAAAATTTCTAACAAATATTAATATGGATAAATTTAAGTCAAATTATTTAAAAAAGTTAAAATTTTCAAAGAATATGGACAAGAATGAGTGATACATATTAAATATTATGAATTGGAGAGAATAATAATATTTTCATCTAATTAATTTTATGCTTTTGCTTCCTATGAAAGACTAATAATAATGGTGATCCAAGATTACTACTCCATTCATTTCAAATTCTTTGCATTATTCAACATTTACAGCAATTAATCTAAGATTTTTATCTTCAACATTTTTAGTATAAAAATAATGAACTTTTATATATAAATGATAAAGGAAGACCTATAGTTTTTAAATATATTTTTTTAAAAAAAATTACTAACAAATAATAATATAAACAAATTCAAGTCAAATTCTAAGTAAAAAAAAATGAAATTTATAAAAAATATGGGACGGAACTTTAACTAAGATTTTACGACAGTGGAAGTTCATGTAAAAATAAAGTAGCAAAGTTTTACGTTAAATGCCTTACTAA
Organism: Aquilaria sinensis; assembly: GCA_005392925.1. Taxonomy (NCBI): domain Eukaryota; kingdom Viridiplantae; phylum Streptophyta; class Magnoliopsida; order Malvales; family Thymelaeaceae; genus Aquilaria; species Aquilaria sinensis. Next base: position 236,750 of record SMDT01002378.1, read on the forward strand.
CCTTGGTAATTATGAAAGAATAATAAGTAAGTATTTATGTTCCCGCTAGCTTTAACAAATAGGAACATTGGATTTGGCCTTGGCCAGGGTTTCAGTGGTGAATGCCCTCTTTAAAAAAAAAAAAAAAAAAAAAAAAAAGTCAATTCGGATTTGTCTAATTGTAGCCCAAGCGCTCCAAATTTTATACAACATATATATGGTAATTTCCGATATGTTGTACTTATAACAAATTCTAAGTAATAAAAAGATAATAAGTAACGATTTCAAAATTTTATTCAAATTGGGTGCAGTTGCCATCAAGATAAGTTTAGCATTTACACTTGTTGAGGCATACGATACCAGGCAATGACTCGACAAAATGACTGATGTGGGTGAATATTCTTGGTTTCCACCTTTTTCGGTCTCCCTCCACACCAAAGAAAAGAAAAAACAGTAGTGAAGGGCATATTTTCATATATACACAGTAGCAGAATTTAAACACCTTATGCAACAGTAATTAGAGCCAAAAGCCCAAAACGGAGAGTTTCCCCACTAATACTTTGGTTGTTACCACCAAAACATGTACTTAACAGTTTTATATCCTGTTTGACATTAGTATCAATGACTGGTATTAGAGTTTTAAAAAAACTATCCAATAGTAGCTTTTAACTTTTAACTTCAATATTTTCATTTAAACCGTTAGATAAATTATTTAAAACTCTAATACTAATGACAAAACACATTTCTTTACTACTGTTTTTTTCTAGCTATAGATAAAAGGCAGACGACACTCGAAAATTTGGGATCATGTTCAATTTCTTTCGATCTCATTTTGGTTCCAGCAGATAAATAGAGCTACAAATATATATATAGGAGACAAATGCAGAACAATAGAAGACAACGAAATTGGAAAAACAAAACCTAATCGATCTTCCTACTTACTTCCTATCAACAATAGTTTTTTAATCATCATAATGTGTATTTGATCACCCACCAATTACACTATATTCTAAAAGCCGTGAAGCTGTTACTGTTCGAACTACAATACACTACAGTGCCTTTACCGTTTTGCCCCTTATCAGTTTTTTTTTTTTTTGCATTGGTCATTTTTTTTTTCAAATACAATTTATTTTTTTTAGAGTTTGATGCTTTTTTCGCAAGGCATTGAATTTCCTGAGGATCTGTGTTGCGATTTTACGCTCTCAATGTGTTGTCTAGGTGAAAACACGGTTTCAATCCCTAACTTTCTAATTCTTGCATTTTAGGCTCAAAATTACATCAGTTTTATATTTTGGTCCCTAAATTTTATAACTATTAATCTAGCTTTCTATTTGCTCTCTTGATCCCAAGTTTTTTTTTATTGTTGTTTTATGTACTATTTTCTAAGGAAAGACATTGGTAAGCATAATTTGTTTTCTTTATCTCTAATTTTTTTTTATTATCTTCTAAAGCAAAATCTTGGTAATCATGGTTTATTTCTTTAGCTTGAAGAAATAACTTTACACATTAAGGTTTTAATAATTGACTTAATAAAGGTTAAAAAAAAAGATAAATAAATTGAAAATGGATTTTTCTAAATAAATTTATAAAGAATATTAAAAATTGAAATTTCAGCTAATAGGAGATAAAATTTTTTAGTGAATTAATTTTTGATGAAAAATTTTATCCATCATTTCAAAACATGTACAATGTTATGTTTCATATTCATTTTCAATTTTAACAATTATGGATCGATGGATCGAATTACTTTATTAAACTCTAAAACTTTTGAGTGAATTTTACTAAATAAATTTCTTATCGACATTAAAAATTGAAATTTCAATTAATAAGAGATGAAACTTTTTAGTAAATTATTTTTTTATGACAAAAAATATTTATCATTTCGAAGCACATGTAGTGTTACGTTTTATAGAATTATGTTTTGATCACAATTAATTATTTTAATAATAAGAGCATAACATAAAGAAAACCCAGCCCAAAATTAAAATGAAACAAAATTTAATTGATTAACATCTATTTATGAATGAGAATTTTTTAATTATTTATTATTGGCATTTGTTTAATGTCAAAATTTATTTTTCTACAAAAGTGCGCTTAAAAAAACCTCACTATATTCTAACCACCGTTTTATCTACAGTAACCTATAGTATCTTTCTGTTTTTGCCCTTTGGTATTAAGCTGGGTTGTAACCCGCTCTGTTGCCTGTCCTTTTCTTTTTTTCTTTTTTGATATTGGATTGGGTTGCTTTTTTTAGAAAGTTGGTGAAATTTTTGAATGAAAATATCTTTTTTAGAGTCGATCTCGCTATCTCCTACTTTCACTTTTCTTTTTTATAAAACACATTTCCAGTCCCTATATTATTTCTGTTTCTGATATTAGACCCTGAGTTTGACTATCTTGACATTTTGTACCCTAAACTTAATAACTATTTAATTATAGTGTTTTTGTTTAATCTCTTGGTTCTTTTTTTTTTATGATGTATTTTTTTCTAAACTAAAACATTGATCACCACGGTTTGTTTATTTTTTTAGTCAAATAAGACTTTTTTTTTTTACTTTTCCTGAGTCAATTGTTAAACTCTTAATGTTTAAAGTTTTTACATTTTCTCTCTTGGTCCCCAAATCAATTTTGTTACTTTTTTATTATTATTTTATTTAATATTGTGATATTATATGACTGCCGCAATACGCGGGCTTTCATACGTCGTCATCTTCTATAAGAGAAAACTTAATCCAAGAATAATAAATTAGCCGTGCACAACGATGAGCCCCGTATGAGCCCAAATTTGAAAAGCCCGGAACTCTGTCGAAGAAGTGATAAAACGGAGGATTGGCTTGGGAATTGTGAAATGACATATATTTGAGTACGTTTTTTTGAGTAAAAATTAATTTATTATTTTCATTTTTTATTAAATTTTAACTGAAACCAATGTTATTTTAAAGCCTCAACTCTATTTAACTAAATAATCAGTTGAATAGATTTTTTTTATAATATTAATTAATTTTTTCTTGGAATTTTTTCCCCGCACCACAACCAAGAAAAAAATTAATAAAAAATACCTAAATTTTTAAGAAATATTTTTTAGACTTTTCTGTATATAAACTTTCAATTAATATACAAATTGAATAAATAATTAATCATATCACTAGTAACTCATTTTTAAAGAATTACTATCAAACACAAATTTATACTAGTACATTTAAATCACTATCGTTTTCGCCAAAGTGTCGTCACGCAACCTCACAACAAAGCCACCGAACTAGTCAATAGTCAAATGATGATAAACATAAACGACTTGCTATATTCATGAAATGGCAAAACTTGGGTTTTTAAACAACTGCAAATATCACTTTGGCATGTTTTAATCTTCCCAGAAATTACAAATACTGAACAAATATACTCATAATTCTCTAATCTAGTCATTCTTCTGCTAATGAAGGGTTTGAATTCCTTTTTTCTCTTTTCAAATCTTGAACGAAAGCTTTTGCAAATCATGAAAACTTAATCGTTTCACATTTTTAAAAAGTATTACTTTCAATTTTAGTTCACTTTTTATGTAGAACCAATTCTATTTGAACAGGGCACATAAGACTTAAGCCAACTGAAAAAAAAAAAAAAACCATTGAAAGAAGGGTACGAGATAACCGTAAAAAAAGCATGTTGGTCACGGGCCTACCTAGTTAAACCCAACCAGCTAACCTCGTGATTGAAGAAAAACAAGTATAATTAGTAATTAAATAAAGAGCGCTTTAGTAAGTGCACGGTAATTGAGCGGGTCTGGTCATGTTTAGGTTAGGTCATTTAGATTTAAATTTGATCGGGTCGGTATATATTTGAATTCAGGTCGAATTATTTGGGTTCGGATTGATTTCAGATTGAATAGATTTCAAGTTCGGGTTAGGTCAGTTTGAGTTTATTTGGGTTCTGATCCAATCAGATTTGGTTATCGGGTCTTAAACCAGATTTAACTTAATTGTTAGATTTACTTTGTTCACTAATATATAAGTTGAAATGGCTGAATCGCTTCAATTTTTTTTGTTTAATTTTGATTAAAATTAATTTAGCTAGATATAAAAAATAATATAAAATTTATGAAGATATATTAATATATAATTTCCTCAATAAAATACTACCTCTATGCCAAGTTCTTTGTAGTATTCACTATTCAACAATTAATCTATCATTTTTTATTTTTATTTTATTTTTAACATTTTAGTATATAAATAAAAAATGATTATATTAAATAATAAATAAAGACCTATAGTTTCTAAATATATACTTTTTAAATTTTTTTCTAACAAAAAACCTCTCTCTGTCCCATTTTCATTGCTCCATTTAACTTTTCTAACTAATTTGACTTGAATTTATTTATATTATTTTTTATTGAAAAATTAAAAAAAAAATATGTATTTAAAAATCATGTATAATTTTTTTTATTTATATATTAAATTGTTGAAAACAAAAAATTATAGATTAATTGTTAAAATATGAATGGTGCAAAGAATTTGAGACAAAGGGAGTAATATAAATAAATTCAATTCAAATTATTTAAAAAAGTTAAATATTTCAAAGAATATGGGAGGAAAGAGTACTATAATTTTTAAAACAGATCAACAGAATAGAAGAAACTTATTCACATATATTAAATCATAATTTTTCTAAAGTCTTTGCCGACCATATATTTTATATTAATTTAAGTTAAAATCGTGTTTTGTAGGGTTTAATCATCGGGTCAAGTTGGGTTCGGATTTTCTCGAATTTCACTTCAATCGGGTTCGGGTTCAGGTTGGGTTAGGTACAATCGAGTTCAGGTCATTGACTTTCTAGTCAAAATCAGGTCAGGTCAGATTTAGATTCGAATGAGTTAGGTTAAGTCTTCAGGTTGAATCAAATTTTACTATCTCTGTTGCCATCCAAATCCAATCCCCACAACTCGTTTTGGATTCTGACATTGGGCCAGCTTACTTTCACATGCCAATCCATCTCCCTACTTTTTTAAACTCACCAATCTTTTTTGGTGTAATTTAACTCACCAGTCTTGTCTTTATCAATTCCACCACTCTCCCTATATATACTCCAATCACAAACTTAAATCACTGTGTGGTAAATTAAGCCCTTAATACAAATTATCCCTACCTTGATTAGAATGGACTCCAAGAGATCATTCTCAGCTGTCTTCTTTCTGTCCCTTAACCTTCTCTCTTTCTCCCTTGTCAACGGATGTTTCACATGTGGTCACCAGCCAAAGCCTATCCCGAACCCTAACCCCGCTCCGCCAATATCAAAGGGTAGTTGCCCTAGAGATGCCCTTAAGCTCGGCATCTGTGCCAAGTTGCTGAACGGCTCAGTCGGAGCCGTGGTCGGAAACCCGCCGGACACGCCTTGCTGCTCAGCCTTGTCGGGGCTTCTTGATCTAGAAGCGGCCATTTGCCTCTGCACCGCCATTAAGGCAAATATTCTGGGGATTAACATCAACATCCCCATTTCTTTGAGCTTGCTCATCAACACTTGTGGCAAGAAGCTGCCGTCTGACTTCATTTGTGCTTAAGAAATTATAATACCATTAATTCCTTGCGTTTGTTTTTCTGTCTAATTCGCTAATCATGCTCTTCTTGGTTTTACTAGAACCACATTATTAATTCCCAGCTTATCTCATTGTGCTGTTTGTGACGACAACTTAATTATAACTTTTCACTCTACCTGGTTTTCTATTTATCATTGTAAGAAAAATTATGTGGCACTCCCGAGTTAATTTCATGATTTTTTGCCATTTTTTTTAGGAAATGTCACCGGGTATACACATCATATATCATCAAAAAATAGTCAAGCAGGAGTTTATATTCAGAATCAAGGGCCTAAAGAAGTGACAAAGCCTGGCTTAAAAAGAAATTAAAAAGACACGCCCATTAAATCTTGTGATGCACAGAATAATCAATCTACTGCAGAACGAGTTTAAGAATTAATCATTCTCGTTATTAATAATTATTATCGCTGTTGGTCTATTAGTAAATGTAGCTCTAACATGCATCAACCGTCGTCGTGGGGAAAGATAAATTAGAAAATGGAGAGAGAATTAATAGTTACAACCGGCCTATCAATATTGGCAGAAAGTAGAATGAGGCCCGGCCCAATATTTGTTTATTAATGCCAATTTTATGGTTTAGGCCCAGTTGCGGAGCTGCAATCCAAGCATAAAGAACCGCAAATTGATAATACAGCAAATATCCACATTGAACTCATGAACTTAAGAGCTGTCATGCTAAAAGACTTTCAAGCTCAAGTGCTCAGAGGCTCAACTCCAGACGACAACGTATAAAAAAGAAACATGCTCAAAATGACTTGAAAGGAAAAGAACTCGGAGTTAAAGTCCTATAAGCCCAAAACTAGACTGGGGAAACAGATTAGCCTATCACCCATGGATTTGAGGCAAGCGCAAACTTAGGAACAAAATAAGCCTCAAAACCTGTATCAGGGCCCAAGCCCTAATATTGCCACCGACATTATGATTTTTATCACTCTTAATCCAATCTCAAAAGTCAAGCACACATCCTAAGCATCACCGAATGTTATAAAACCCTCATTCTGTTTGCTTTTTAGATACGTTATCCTTGTCAACTTTTTAGCTCTGAAATGTGAGTTGAGCGTCGGGTGTTTTTTGTGGGTCTTCCAGGCTTCAACCTGTCAATCCAGCACGCTTGGACTGGCACTACTTTTTGTGCTTAAAGAATCAGAGACCAACTTCCATTTTGAGTAGGGGAAGTTACAAAAACTCCCCTGTGGTTTGGTCAAACTTACAGTTTGCCCCTTCTATTTTGAGAAACCTACACTTTGTCCCTTATATTTTTTATACTGCCTGATAATAACTTCTGAAACTGTATTTAAACCCTACGATAATCATCTTCCAGTAATTTCAATCTGTCCAGTATTTTTTTTATAGTTAATAGACATTTTAAACTATCATTTTTTCCTTTCTGTAAATGTATTTTCCTATCTGTAATTATATATCAGTATTTTTTAAAGGTCGGTTTGCTGTGAAAAAAATATCAAAAATCTTAAAATTACTAGAGCATTATTACTATACAGTTTAAATACAGTTTCAGAAGTTGTTATCAGGTAGCATAAAAAATATATGGGGTAAAGTGTAGGTTTCTCAAAATAGAGGGGCAAACTGTAGGTTTGACCAAACCACAGGGGGGTTTTCGTAACTTTCCCTTTTGAGTATGACCTAAAGCAAAGTTGCTAGAGCTTAGGCCTACAGTCCATTAGCACGGTCTCGTCACAAATTGTGTCCCTTTCCATAGAGTAGGGACGTGAAATAGATGTAGGGGCGTATTTGTATTGAGAGAAAAATAGAACGGGACCCAGCCGAGCTCCAGCTAGGATACTTAGGCCAATTTAATGGTTCAGGCCTAACAGAGCTGGGCTTCAAGTTCAAGAGTTGAAAATGTTAGCCCGTACGTTTTCGTGGGACATGCCAGCGAAGGAGGCAATTAGAACAGAAACTGTGGCGGCAGTTGAGCAGCGACTCGTTGGTGGATGAGGCTGGGAGATTTTGCTTTTCCCATATCTGTTTATGAGCCATTGCTTTGGCACGTCATTTCTCCTGTCGGGAATTAAGTGGTGGGTTCATTGTGTTCTTACTGGCTGCCTGCAACAGTTGTCTGGTGGTGGCAAAGATGAAGAAAACTTCTCGTGCAACCACTGGGGCTACAGAAACAGGAACAGGGATTTTGGTGCTGTTACTGACCTCACTGATTGGTTCCAACAACTTGCCAGATATTGTTCGTCCAACTAGCAGATTCGAGGGAGGGTGAAGGTAGACAGCTAGTGGACGAGATTCACGTGGCGGCGCTTAACCTTGCCCTTTCCCTCGTTGCAATCACTCTTCTTCATTGACTTTTTGTTTTTTGAAAAAAAAAAATTATCATCAAGTGTAAATGTTGATTTCTGTAGTGGAATTGTTGGCACATCTTCTATTGATTTGCAGCCAATAAATACAAGTTTACAAGATAGAGTTTGACTCTTATCTTATACAGCAAGATTAGCAAAATCTAAATACAAGAGCAAACTTCTGATGCTAGACTTTCGGTTGATATGCCCACTCAAGAGATAGGATTATCTCTTGTTAATACTCTTCCTCAAGTTGAAGCATGTGGAATAACAATGCCCAACTTGCAAGCAAGGAAATGAAATTGGTTGCATCCAAGTGCTTTAGTAAGAATGTTAGCTAGCTAAGATGTTCCAGAAACATGTCGGGCAATAATGTCCTTCTTTTGAATTCTTTCCAGAATAAAATGACAGTCGACCTTAATATGCTTTATCCTCTCGTAAAAGATTGGGTTTGTAGCAATATGAAGCGCAACTTTGTTGCCACAAAATAGCACCAAAGGTTCGATGTGATCAACTGTTAGATCATGAAGAAGTCTCTTAAGCCAAGTAAGCTCATTTGCAGTGATTGTCATTGCTCGATACTCAGCTTCTGTCAAAGAACGTGAGACAGTATGTTGTTTATTTCACTTTCAGGAGATGGGTGCTTTCCCAAGTTTGGTGATAAAGCTGATGATAGATGTTCTCGTAATTGGGCAATTCACCCAATCGGGATCACAATAAGCATGAAACTTTAACGTATTATTTGTTGGAAGGAAAATTCCTTAACCAATAGCGCCATTTAGAAACCGAAGAAAATGCATAGTGGTTGCAAGATGATCTTTGTTTGGAGCCTGAATGAATTGACTAAGTAGATTGATAATGTAAATAACATCCGGTCTGGTGATTATGAGATAAATCAGTTTGCCAATTAGGCATCTGTATTATCCAGTGTCTGCAAGAGGTTTCCCTTCGGTTCTCCTTAAATGATGTTGTTGTCGAATGGGAAAGTTGGCTGCCTTACATTTAATCATGCCAGTTTCTTGCAATATGTCTAGCATGTATTTACATTGGGAGAGAAAAATACCTTGAGAGGAATGAGCTATTTTCAAGCTGAAGAAGTACTTAAGTTTGCCGAGATCCTTCAAGTGAAATTGAGCTCCTAAATGTTGCTTTAAGTCTTCAATTTGTTTTGCATTATTACCTGCAATAATTATGTCATCAACATATACCAAGATGACTACAAAGTTAGTTTCTCATTTTGAAGTAAAGAGAGAATAATTTAACTTGGATTGAGTGAACCCAAACTTGAAGAGGAAGTTGGAAAATTTTTCAAACCATTGATGTGGAGCTTGTTTCAATCCATAAAGTGACTTATGCAATTTGCATACTCGATTGTCAGCTGGTTGCATGATTCTTAGAGAAGGCTTCATATATATTTCTTCGTTTAGATCCCTTGGAGGAATGCATAGTATCAACTCTCTCGATGTAACTAAACCCCTTAGCTGCCAAGCTTGTTTTGAATCGTTCTATGTTTCCATTTACTTTGTATTTAATTTTATAAACCAACTTGGATCCAATAGGCTTCTTTCCTTGCGAAAGATGTACTAAGCTCCATTTTTTTATTCCTTTCAAGTGTGTCTATGTCAGACTTCATTGCTTTGCGCCAACCTGAATGTTGATTTGCTTGATCGAAGGTTTGCAACTTAACCTGACATGTTAGAGCTACAAGAAATGCTCTATGTCCAGCACTAAATTGTGAGTAACTTAAAGTATGTGTTATAGAGTGAGCTTTATCCAAAGAAGCACTATTTGCTATGGAAGAAGAAAGACATGACGGGCTTACTTGAGGTAACTCAAGAACATAGTCTTGCAAATATGATGGGGGCTAATGTTCACATGCAGGTCTTTGTCTGATTGGGTTCTTAGAAGTTGTTGGATCAGTTGGTTTTGAAATTTCCATTTCAAGGTTTTTAGGATTGGGTTAATATGTGTTTGGTTTCGGCTCAATAAATAGATGTTTGAAAGTTTTCTGAAGGATGACTGTTTCTTTTGCATCATCATTTGCAAGATATGAAAAACTATTTTCATGGAACACTACATCCTATGAAACAAGAACCTTCTTAGTTTCTTGATTGAATACTTTGTATCTCTTTTGTCCCATCAAATATCCAATGAAGACGCATGGTTTAGAACAAGGTGCAACTTGTCTTTGGACCTGGAGTTATCATGTACGTAGCAAAGGTAGCCAAAAACATAAAGATGATTGAGTGAAGGAATTTTGTTAAAAAGAATTTCATATAGGCTCTTACCATCTAGCTTCGGTAAATGTGTGTAGTTGATTAAATAGGTTGCAGTCAAGAAACATTCTTCTCAGAATTTAATTGGACGGTTTGTTTGGAAGTGAATTGCTCAAGCAACTTTAAGGATGTGTCGATGTTTCTTTTCCAACACACCGTTTTGTTGTAGTGTGTTGGGACATGAGGTTCGAACAAGAATGCTATTGAACTGGAAGAATTGAAGCATCATTCCTGTAGTAAGTTTTGGGGCGTTATCTGTTTTTACTTATTGGATGTTTTTTTGAAATCAAGTTTTGACCATAGCATGAAATATGGTGAATTTTGTGGCTGCCTCATATTTTTCTTTTAGTAAATAAATCCAAGTTGATTTGTTATAGTCATCCACGATTAACAAGAAATAATGTCACCCTGAAAGTGAATGAGTTTTATAGAAACCCCAAATATCAATAGGCACCAAGTCAAAAGAATTTTCAGCAAAGCTCGTACTTAAAGGAAAATGTTTGCGAGTTTGCTTTGCTTTAAAGCGTGAATCATAACACTTATTTCATTCCTTGAAAGACAGATTTGACAATTGAGAAAAGGTTGACAATTTATCATAAGGGACATGACCTAGCCTTTTGTGCCAAGTTTCAGGTGAATTTTCGACCTTTGAATTTGCAATCATATATTCTTTGATGCACTTGAAATAATACAAGTCATATCTTTCTTCACCCATGTCAGTCATCTTCTTCAAGTTTAGACCTTTTGTCAGTTTGCTAATTGACAAAAGATTGCATGTAAAGAAAGGCACATAAAGAACATTATTCATGACAATATCACGACTTAAGGATATTTGGCCACCAATATATATATTCAAAATATGCCCATTTGGCAACCGAATTGAAGTAGTAGCTGATTTTGTTTTGGTGAGCAAAGATTGATGTGCTGTCATGTGGTCTAAAGCTCCACTATTAAGAACCCACTCTAAGAAGTTCATCGAAACCTTACTAGCGAAGTTTGCAGTAATATCCTGGTTGTAACTTGCAAGCAATGCAATCAGCTGGTTGTATTAAAGACCAAAGCTACTGGAACCAGCTACGTTTTCTGATTTTTTTGTTGTGGCTTGATTAGTTACTGATTTTCCCGTCCTTTTATTCTGGCCAGGCTTGCCTTGCTTTCCTTTATCCTTTTACCACTAGTCAAGAAAGCCTATTATTTCGAAACAACCATCCATATCATGTTCATTCTTACCACAATGAATGCAGTGCAACCAAGCTTTGTTGAAGTTTTTATTCTGAGTTTCTTGGGTCCTTTCAATCTTAGTTGTGAAGGCTGTGGCTTCTGTAGGGGATAATCTGGTTGTAGCCACAGATTGTTGTTTTTCTTCCTTTGGTGCCTAGGCTTTATTCAAGCTCGGCAAGGGTTCCATATTAAGGATCTGTGACTTGACAACATTAAACTAGTCATCCAATCCCATCAAGAAGTTATGAAGCTTCTCACATTCTCTCTTAGCTATGAACTCTTTCGCAGCATTACAAGTGCATGCAAGTATGTTGGAATATGTTGAGAGCTCATCCAATAAGGCTTTGAGTTTTATGTAATATGCAACAATCGACATGTTCTGCTATTGCACGAAAGTAATCTCCCATTTTAACTCTTGAATTCTTTGAGCATTGGCTTGCGAAATTCTTTCTTACAACTCGCTCCACATCTCGGCTGTTGTTTCTGCATAAGTAACACTAGTATATAATTCAGGTGCTAGTGAGTTAAAAAGCCAAGAAATAACCATAGAATTAGATTTTTCCCAAATCTGCAGATTTGGATCTTGTTCATTTGGTTTCTTAAGGCTGCCATTGATGAAACTTAGCTCGTTTTTGGCTCAAAGTGCGTTGATCATTGCTCAATGCCATTTAGGATAGTTGTCTTTATTGAGAAGGCAACTAACAAGTGTAGTTACAGGGTTGTCAGATGGGCTTAGAAAGAATGGTGAAAAAGGATCATTAAAGAAGGTTTGAAAGCTTAAAGTGATGACCTTTTTGTTGTTGTCGTCTCCCATCAAGCTTGAGGTTTAGGTTTTTTGTTGTTAGAGCAATCCTGTTCTGATACCATGTAAATGTTGATTTCTGTGGTGGAATTGTTCTCACAGCTTTTATTGATTTGAAGCCAATAAATACATGTTTACAAGATAAAGTTTGACTTCTTTCTAACTACTTCTACAACAAGTAAGGCTTATCTTATACAACAAGATTAGCAAAATCTAAATACAAAAGCCAGCTTCTAATGCTAAACTTCTGGTTGATATGCCCACTCAAGAGATAGGATTATCTCTTCTTAATACCAAGTAAATGAAAAAACCAGGCTATTGATTTAATGGTCAAGACTTATCATTTTACAACAAAAAATACTCACAGTCTAGTTTTTCATTCCCTCTTAACTTCACTCTTACATGTCAAAAGCAAAATGTAGCCAAGATATTATGTATTGAATTTGTTGTAGGAATTGTGGCATGTGAAAACTCGACTTTGTGCGGTCACGGTGGTATGTGTATGTCATGTTATTTTGCTGGTTCTCCCATAATTCGACTACTCGCTTCTGTGACACCTAATGAATGAAAGATAATTAGATTAAATAGAATCTTATAAGTAAATTAGAATAAATCTGAAATAGAGAACTCACAAATAACTAGAACAAAAACTAAACTAAATTAACAATACCCAACGGAGCTGGAACTAATCAGGAATCAAAATCCTAAAAAAAAGTATTTATAAAAAAAACTATTTATGAAACTTAAAAAAAAAATTAAAGACTGACTTAATTCCATACGATTGACTTCATATCTATTGCCAAATGTCAAAATACCCCAATATGGTCAAGATTTCAGTGAACCCAAGAAAAAATTGAGATTTATAACTGTCCACCTCTAATTGAACATATGCCCTGTAAGAGCCTCCAATCGCTCTTGAACACCATAATTTGGAGAAAATTGTATTCACCATAAAATTTGATGGATGACTAACTATCCAAACTGAAAGCCAAATTTGGCCATAAAAAGCAAATGAGGGTGGGAAAAAGACAAGGGATGGGAATAGGTTTTGGAGGGAGATCAGAGAGCGGCACCGACGTTATGTTTTTTTTCTCATACGTATATATCTTGTTACACTTAGTAAGAAGTTTATATTGACATATGCCAAATATCTTTTTAACAATATTGAATATGAATATTTTTTATTGAAAAACCACTTAAAATCATGAACCACTATATTTCATTATATTAAATACTGAGAATTCGAATAGTTACTACAGGAACAACTAATTTAAAAATCTAATAAGTAAATCATTTCTATTAAAAATTCCAAGTTCACGTAACTATTCTTCTTGTTTTTTTCGTGGCATAGTCATACTCTGAATTAACAATTTACATTTTACTAACCTCACTCATATATTTAGATTGGTAACTGAAATAGAGTCATATTATATAATCAAAAGCTAAGACCCATAGAGCGTCTAATAATATAATATTTTGAGAGATATATAGTTTAACTTAAATATTAGACGTACAGTACCAAATTTCAGTGCCTTTATATATATATATATATATATATATGTTGTGTTATAGTACTATTACCATCTTGCTATCTTCAGTGAGTAAATTGAATTGGCTAATTAATACTAATGTGACGAGGAAGAAGATGTTGCTTTGGAAACTGGAAAAATGGCTTCTTAATATTAATTAGGTGCCGTCCAATTATATAATTATAAAGCCAATGCGTAAAAAGGCTATCAGTTCAACGCAGGATAAGAGTATGTTGTTTTCTCATTTGTATTTTCAATCTTAATATACATTGTTTGTTCCTTAATTTTCCTAATGAAAACTGTGGATTAATATATTAATATGCTCTAATCTCTCTCTCTCTCTCTCTCTCTCCTTCAATTATATGATTTCTTATTTTGTCTTGCATCTACTGAAAAGTCAGCGGCAATTCAATATTTGGTCTGCCCATGGGCATGTATGTATGCAATTTTAAAGGCTGCAATGGCGCCACCTGAAGTTTCATGTCTCGGGCGCGTTGGAGTGTAGAGGCTGAAGGAATCCCGGAATGGTTTTTGTTGACGGCTTCTCGTTGTCTCACAACTTGTAACTCCGAATCATCAGTCACTTGATCTGGACCCATACGGTATTATTATTCATGTGAAATTGTGGTGCTCAGACCCTTGGGTCAGCTTGAAATTAAGCAACTCGAATATATAATAATTTGATTGGTTCTCAATTTTAATCCATTGAATATGAACTAGTTAACTGAATTATATGATATAACTGATTAAAGTCATTTGAACCATGATTTAGATCCTTATACTGTAATTGCTACACATTTTGCATCCAATACGGTATATTTAGCTGCTAATAAGATATAATGGATTTAAATGACTCAGATCTTGTTGTACAAGGGCTAAGGTTATCATTTTAAGCCCAGAAATTGATGTGGCAAAAGACTTTAGTGATTACAACTCCACATTTGATGCCTTGAGGAAGATGATGACTTATTCATGAACTTCTCAAAAAAGTTATAGCAACAAAGGATAGAAAGTTTGAGATAGGTTTTATAGTTTTCTCTTGTCTGGTTATCTACGTAAAAAATTATAAATCCATTTTCATCTTTCATGTAAGTTATAATTTTAATACTAAAAGTTTATTTGTGAAATTGGAGCTTAGCGAGCCTTTTGATCAAGTTTGAGGCAGGACGTTTTAAGCCAAAATCAAAATTAGAAAATTTAGCACAAAAAATTTGAGCTTGAGCACAAGTAGTACCATCAAGCTAAGGGGCCAAGCTAAAGCCCAATAACTTGGCTCGGCTTGCCCTTTTATGCCCCTACTTTTAAGGTGACATGAAAATTTGGGTGGCCAAAGAGCTTGGGTTAATTAGTTCTTTAAAGGTGATATCGTATTATGTCAAATTATGATCAAAGTTAACTTTCACAATTAACTAGAATTGTGTGCCCGATAGCAATTATTTTGTTAAATCAAAATATAATACAATATATATAAATTTAGGGAGAGAAATGAAGGATAACCTAATTAGGTGGAAGAATTTTTATTAAGCTCTAGAGAGACTTAAACCCTAACACAACACTAATGCACTTTGAAGTGATGATTAGGTCAGACATTCAAGTATGCTACATAGAACTCTTTGTTGTAAGCATAAAACTCAAATAAAACTGAAGTCTACAATTGATATAATATTGCGAACAGTGCTTAGTTAAATTTAAAAATCCAATTACATTTTGTCACAGAAATTTGTATATTTTATTTTTTGTAAAATCTTCTATAACTCTACCACTTAAAATTGTATACTTAATTGTTAGAATTCATGCTTATCAATAATATAATTCTTTTTTTTTTGTATTTAGAATCAAAAGTAAGGTATAACAAAGCTAAGGGAGGAAAGAGACAACATGTAAGTGACCTAGAGTAATACACTGGCGAGGAACAATCACCAGAGCACAGCAAACCATAGTCTCCAAAGCTGTAATAATTGATTGAACTGAAGTAAACAGTCTTCTATTAGAAACTACTTTGTCACTTAAGATTGGCAATGGTTGAGAGCAGTTTCTTAATATGGTAATAGAGGGAATCCAAAACCATGATGCGGTATGAAGAGCTCCCTGAATGCCCTGTAACTCTACTTCAAGAGTGGATGCTCATATAGAACGATGAATTCCATTTGCTAAGAGATGAGGAGCATGTGTACCTACCCAAAACCACCCTATTGCACCTCAACTAGAGTTCAAACACTAAGCTCCATCAACGATAAAAAACTCTGGCCAAGAAAAGACTAGATGCCATTTATTGATACCCCAAACTTGACAGAAAGGGTTTAGATGAGAAACCATAAAAGAAGAGAATTAATTTATGAAATCTTTGGAAGCATGCAACAAATTAATAAGTTTGTCTTTTCTTGCCTGTAAAGAATTAATGTTGAAAGGAAAGAATTGGAAAACTAGATCATTCCTTCCAAGCTAAATGATCCAAAGAGTATAAACTAGAGGAAAAAAAAAGTCAATCTAGATTCCATTTACTTGAGCTGACCAAAATATTGAAGAACCAATGTTGGAACATTTTATTGTTATTAGTATAAGGGTTAGTACAGAAGCTACCCAAAAGATTTGCAAAACCCTGACAACTATAATATATATATATGAATAAAAAATTCTTCCTAGGCATTACAATGCTAACAAAGAGGGCTTATATTGCACCCATGGTCTGACACTGTAACTGTTGATGGAAGGGCATTCAAAAGCATTTTCAAAGAAAAAGCTTGAATTTGAACAGAAGAATCAAACCCCAAATTCTTTTAAGTATTTTATGAAAATTGACATCTTAAGAAAGACCCTGGGAGCCATATATAAGGTTATGTTGATATGGTTCATTACTGATTATCTGTTTGGCATAGCCTTTTTTTTTTATAGAATAAAAGCCCATTGGATTACCATCCCATCTCACTATATCATTTCCTACATCTTCAGAAGGTAGGGGCAATGAGAGGATCAATTGAGATATTTATGCTGGAAAAAAAAAACTGAACTAAGTCCCTATTCTATTGAGATCCCTTATAGCAAGCAAGATCAGCAAGCTTTAGATTCTTATTATGGTCAAACCTTGGACTAATGGCTCTGATAAGATCTGGAGAAAATTTAGGCAACGACAAATGACACCAAATCCAAATGGATTTACCGTTCCCAATAGTCCATTTATGATCCAATCCTAAACGCTTCCTACCATACAAAAGGGCCCGCCATATTGGAGAAGAGTTAGACCAACTTTTAACACTCCAGACTAATTGGGCATTACCGTACTTGGATATTAGCACATTATGAACAAAAGAATTGGGATTGCTTGTAAAAAATCTCCAGAATGTCTTAGAAATCAAAGCCTAATTGAAAAGTCACATATTTTTCATCCCAAGGCCTTACAATCTCTTAGGAAACATTAGAAGCTACTTATTTTTTAGATGAAATCCTCTTCAATCTTGATGACTTGATATCTAGAATTAGCTATATATGCACTTATTTTGAAAATTTATTATTTTTTAGAACAAAAGGTAAAATGATTTTTTGTTATATCGAGGATTTTCACAAATGAGTCTAAGGGCCAATTTATTATGCTCTAGCCCTATCACAAAAAGTCCAATAGACTTTACCTAGAAACTAATAGTTTGGAGAAGTTGCAATGAATGTTTGAACCAGAATAGTTATAGAGTGCATCTAAAACATCATAAATGCTCTTATTAACCCACAAATAATACAACTATAATATGTCTAAAATAATATTATTTACAAAATAAATGACATTATACAGGATAACAAATTCTTATTAACGAAATGACATTTCCTGCCAACAACAATTAGTATGTGAAAACAATAGTGACATAACTTAGAGAATCATTGTTGTTTGCTTACATATAAACAAAGAGCATTTTAGCATATTCTATCAATAACATTCTAATTATAAGATTGACACAGCCTATAAAACAACAATTTTTACTAAATAAACATTTTGTGGAATAACAAAGTCTAATGAAAATAATAACATCTCCTACTAAAATCACTGACATTATATCAAAAAATATTTAGTATAAAAGGGACAAAATTTATGGAATAGAATGACAACAATTGGTATGTAAGGAACAAGAGTAACACGAATACTATCTTTTTTTAATCATTTAGTCAATGTTGCTATTCCTTTTATCTAGTGGTGTTGTTTTTTTTAAATAGTTAAAAACAATGATTATATTAATAAAACTTTCAGTATAGATCAAAACTCTAAACGATTAGCCATTTTAAAGACATCTCGTTGAGTAGCCATGTTACACTGCATGAAAAAAAAAACTAACACATTCCCCCAAACTTGTAGTGTATATAGAGTGTTCTTACTATATCCATATAATCATAGATTTTTTTCTACTTGCTCCTTGTTATGCCCATACATCCGCTTCACAATTCGCTTTTCTACCAACATGCTTGAACATGCAACCTAGTATCTTTTTGCATATAGCATCTATCTTCTTCAAGCTATCCACCAATCTTTACGGCCTTAACAATTCATTTTACTGCTAGCAT
Source organism: Aquilaria sinensis (assembly GCA_005392925.1). NCBI lineage: Eukaryota > Viridiplantae > Streptophyta > Magnoliopsida > Malvales > Thymelaeaceae > Aquilaria > Aquilaria sinensis. The sequence continues at coordinate 254,989 of SMDT01002378.1, forward strand.
TAAGTCACTTTCAACTACAATATCACTAAAACTCAAACTAGTATTGGACTTTATTATCATCAGAGCCTCAGTTATTGCTAAAACTTAAGCCTTGTTAACATTTGTTGTAAAATACATAAAGTTTGCTACTCTTAATTTCTTAATAATCCTCCAACACTTGCACAATTCTTAACAAATGATGCTTCAATATGAAATTTTAAACCTTCAATCCTAGGGGGTTCCCACTTCACACTATTTCCCACAATGCCTTTTTTTTTTTGCACAACCCAATTTTTGCAGGTAACATAAAATTCTCGAGCCTTGAAATATGAAGCACATGCCATGTTGCATTCACCCACAGCCCTACCCTTAGTCTGACAACATCCCACTCAATTCAAACATCCATTTTCTTGTTTTTGAAAATCCAATCACTTCATACCTTCCAAATAGTCCACCAAATTGCAAAGAAAAAAAAGCATCCATATTTCCTTTAATAAAACCCTCTTGCTTTCCCTTTTCCATCTTCCAAATAAATTTACAACAAATGAGCCAAAAAGCCAATCAAGGTGCCACTCTTTCAGAGCCATCATCTATAAAGACTAAGCAAGGTTACATTTAACAAACATATGATCCAATCATTCCTCTTCATACCTGCAAATCGGGCACTTTGTAGCATCAATTTCAAATATATTCCTTGCATCTAGAAGGCCCTTTGTAGGTAATCTATTGAGCAACACTTTCCAACCAAATACTTTGACCTTTTTAGGTGCCAACCATCTTCAAATTTTAGATGTTATAGCTCGTATTATATCAATCTTGCCTTTGACCACAGCTTTAGAGGATTTTACTGTAAAAACACCTAAACCTTCAAGCATCCATATTAATCTGTCATTTTCACCTACACAAAAAAACTTTCAACTCTATAGTCCTCATGAATATTTCGAGCACTTCTTTTTCCTAATCAAAAACTTATTTTTGGAGCTCTACATTCTATAACCAAATTTCATCCTCCCAATAGCCAAGTTCACTAGTTACACTATTCTTATTCTTGGCATGAGCATAAATTATTTGAAACATGTTCTTAAGAATCACACCCTCAATCCATTGATCAAACCAAAAAGGTATGTTATTTTCATTTCCAATAGATATCATAAAGTCATTCCTCACAACATTGTTGTACTTAGTCTAGCTATTCAGTGTGCTTGTTATTCTTCTCCATACAAGTGACATGTTGTGTCTTTTTGGCTCATTTGGAAGCAGGCAATTGGTTGATCCTCCATACGTTCCATCGACAAGTCTTCTCAAGCTTGCTTCTTATTCATTATCATATCTCCACATCCACTTTATTAGTAGGGCATCATTTTTTAATCGTAAGTCTCCAGGACCCAATCCTCTACTTGATTTTGGCTTTGTTATGTTGCTCCAACAAATAAGAATCAGTTTTTTCTCTTTAGCTTCCTTACTCCAGAAAAAAAATTTCTTCGTATTTTCCTGAATTCATTAATCACACCTACAAGTGTTAAAAACAAAGAAAAACAATATAAAAGTAAGTTGTTCATAACTGATTTTATGAGTGTAGCCCTCCCCACTCTCGTAATGAACCTTGTTTTCTACTCTCTCAATCTAGGTCTGAATTTTTCCAGAACTGGCACCCACATTTTGATTGAAAGAGGATTGGCACTGATCGGTAACCTTAGATATGAAAAAGGAATAGTACAGTAAAAGCATCCAATCTCCTTACCCCATAGTTCCAAGCTCCAACAAATTATGCTGCAAATTAACTCCATATAACATAATCTTTTTCATATTGATTTTTAGTTTTTTTTATATTGTTATGCCGAGTGTAATCATTTGTGCCGAATCATTTCAATCAATCTTTGCAATTTGATTCACAATCATTTTGTGACTGCAGTGCTTGCCATTTTACATGTGGAGGCGATTGGCATCGAAGCTCTACATAGGAGTGAGGCAGTGGCACTAGTGCAAGTAGGTCACTATGATCAGCTTATCAAATATCTGAACCCACATCTGGCTTAATACCTTCTACAAGCCACTTCACTCCATGGTGAATGTGAAGTTGTAGGTGATTTGTAAGAGTCTAGAAGAATCTTGGAAGTAGAGGAAGAAGAAGGAATAGAGAAAGAAGAAGGAATAGAGAAACAGTGGTGGATCAAACAAAAAGATGGTTGAGTCGTCAGATTGGGCAATTTGTTTTATAAATGTGTCTTGAGATTAGATAACTAGGGAGATCATCAATGTTATTATTAAAACTTAATTGGCAATCAAAGTATTTGAACTGATATTATTAATGGAGAAAGTGGTGAAACAAATGATGCAAGAGGTAAATGTAGGTTTGTTAAACAGAGAGTAACAAAAGTATGGATTCAGATAAACCTCATACAAACTCAAGATAACTTCCCCAATATGTATAACAGACAAAATCATATATAACAGAAAAACATAAGTTATCATAAACCTTCAAACTATGTGGAAACTAGACATTAGCAAATGTCCAGAGCCCAAAAGCAACACGATATCGTCTTTACTTCAACACCTAATCATTTTGCTTTAACCATGGTTGGTGCTTCCAAAACCCAAGTTCCAGGCACAAAATGGTAAATGGTGATTCTCTTATTTCTTAGATAACTCGGTCCATTGCACTTTCCCCAGGTGATTACAATTTCACCGCTAAAGAATGAAACCTGTATATACAATTTCACCCCCCAAAGAATAAAAACAATGGTTTTCCTCTACTCAACTTGAAAAGAAAAATAAAGAGTATAGTAAGAATAAATATACGGCGAAAGTTTGATTTGTACAAAAGCTAAAATGCAAAATGTAGAACCCTTCAATTTATCTCTAGTCCTTACATCTAACACTCGGTGATGAATAAAATTGATAAGTATGAAGAACATAGTATATAAATATCAAGCACGATAATTTTTTTTTTTTAATTTGAAAGCAACAAGATTAAAACTATTATGTTTGGTGGGATCTGAACTTCATGACCTTGATAGATATTCAATCAAAATAACTTTTCAACACTCGATTCCATTCAATTTCAATATTGGTTGGCGGGGTAAAACACACGTTTAATCTAAAAAATTGCATTGCATTTCTATTTGAGTTTTAAAACTTTAACTTTTTTAAGTTAGAATTAAAAACTAAAAATTTTCCTAAAGTGCTAACAATTACTCTTAAACTTACTAAAAGGCAATTACCAAACAAGAATATGATCCACAAAGAATAAAATTTGATTATTTGACTAATCCATATTTTTTTTTTAAGCAAGACATCATAAACAATACCAGACAATCTGAAAAACAACTAACACCACTACAACTGAACACAGGGCAGAAAAGAAAGTAAACCTAAGCCTTTAACAGAGATACTCTTGACGCCTCCTGTTTCGATTGATCTATCAATTGTTAACAAATTATTATACAACCTAAATTTATTGTAAGATTATCACCAAATAATTTAAATTAGAATCTTAAGAATGTTGATGTTAGAAAAGTAAAAAATATTAGAAATAATGGTTTACATAGTTACAAAATGTTAGGACTAATTTAAAAAATAAAAAAATTTTAGAACCGAAATGAAATAGTAAGTAAAGTCTTAGGGCCAAGAAAGCCGGCTTCCCTTATTTTGCAAATAGTAATTGGAATTTTATATTTGCGCGAGATATAAATGACTGTCTCATCTGGCAATTGAGTCCCCTTTCCCCTCCATTCAGCCGCTTCCCCATGGCCGAGGGCAGCGGCTCCTGGGAAACGACCTGCCTTTCGGCCAATGCCCAACACGCGGACATCTGCCTTCATGCTCACGATTTAATCCCAATTTAATTTAATTGAAATTTGAAACTTGTCCCACTCCCACACCACACAGACCACACGAAGTAGTAATACTGAATGATTCTGCACCGAATCTCACCTGAATTCGACCTCCTCCACGTCCTCATCCCACCTCCTATAAAATTCCCACACTTTCTTGGCTCCAATCAAATTCGATTCACCTTTCTACATTAGCTACACACAATCTTCTCCCTTCCTCTTAAACCACAAAAGTACTGCTCCTACTAGTTAGTTAAGCAATACTGGTAGTAGTATGTCTCTTCCTGTAACCCATGGCAAGACCCTCCCAGATGCCTGGGACTTCAAGGGCCGGCCTGCCGACCGCTCCACCACCGGCGGCTGGACCAGCGCCGCCATGATCTTAGGTCTTGCTCTACCTATGGCTTCCCCATAGTAACTACGATCTTTTCTTGCCTTTCTTTTGTGGGCTTTCCCATTTCCCAGTTTGGTTAATATAATTTGCATCTCATTCATTTCTCAGGTGGCGAGGCTTGTGAGAGGCTTACCACATTAGGCATCGCAGTCAATCTGGTCACCTATTTGACTGCTACCATGCACTTGGGCAACGCCACCGCCGCCAACTCCGTCACCAACTTCTTGGGCACCTCCTTCATGCTCTGCCTCCTCGGCGGCTTCGTCGCCGACACCTTCCTCGGCAGGTCCGTACCATTAAATACACTTATTGATGTTCCCCCCTTCCCTTTTAGGTAACAAGTTAAACAAGCAGAATCATTAACCACTGATTATTATTTCCCACCTGCTTGCTCATCAATTCCTATTTTATGTCGCTTTCCCAGATACCTCACAATCGCCATCTTCGCCGCCGTTCAAGCAACCGTAAGCCTCTGTCTTACCTTCAATTAACTTGATTAAGCAATGTTCAACACATTAATGTCGCTAATTAATTTTCCTGTAATGTCCTTTTTGTGGCTGAACAGGGTGTTACAATCCTGACGATCTCGACCATAATCCCAAGCCTGAGGCCGCCGAAATGCTTCGGCGGCCAGCCGTGCGTCCCCGCCAGCGGAGTCCAGCTCACAGTCCTATATCTAGCGCTGTACGTTACCGCCCTGGGGACGGGAGGGCTCAAGTCCAGCGTTTCCGGATTCGGGTCGGACCAGTTCGACGATTCGGATCCGAAGGAGCGTCAGCAAATGACTAAATTTTTCAACTGGTTCTTCTTCTTCATCAGTATAGGATCGTTGGCGGCGGTCACGGTTCTGGTGTACATACAGGACAACTTGGGACGGAGGTGGGGATACGGGATTTGCGCCTGCGCTATTTTGATCGGGCTGGTGGTGTTCTTGTCGGGTACACGGCGGTACCGGTTCAAGAAGCTGGTGGGGAGCCCGCTAACGCAGATCGCGGCGGTGTACGTGTTGGCGCTGAGGAAGAGGCGGCTGGAGTTGCCGCCGGTGCCGGAGATGCTCTATGACGTGGATGATTTGCCGGCGGAGCGTAAGAAGAAGCAGAAGCTGCCTCACACCGAACAGTTCCGGTTAGTCGTTTTACAAGATTACTTTAGCTGTCCCAAGTTGAAAGGAAACTACAACCTTTCCTCAAAAAACAGGAAAAAATTATTTTTATTAGGCTACTTTTTTAGCTGATTCGTAATTTGACTCGTTTTGACTCCTCCAATTTGAGTAACAATAATTAGATTTAGTACTGTAAAAGAAAACAAGTATGTGAATGAGATGAACAAAGAATAATATGAAAAAGATCGGAAAATAGTAAATAAAATGCCTAATGATAAAAGCTTAGCCAATAAGGCAGAAAAGAGTGAGAAGAGGGGACCAATAAGGAGCTTGACGTCTGTGTATGTCAGTGGTGGGGACCGCTTCTTGCAGGTTAGTTGATGTAATGGTGATAATTGAAGCACATACGGACACATATGGCTGTGCGGCTATATGCCATGAATCCTGGTTATTTGCATAAAAATTTAATATATAATACAATACAGATAGTACTCCGAAAATTAAGGGGTTCTTTTTTTGTTAATTATTAATAAATCTTAAAGAGTAAATTTTCACTTTATACATGTACCAAAAACGTAAGGTCATTGTAGTAAATAATAATTTAAATTCATAAATAGGATGGAGCACATTAAGTTTAATGAGGTGGAAAGAAGAGTAACATCACCATGTGTTCATGATATAGGTTGATTTTGGGGTGGGGTGGGTCCATTGGAGGGGTGATGGACGGTGTAGATCTAGAGGTGGAGGGCACAATGGAATTATTGGAGGGGTTGGATTGGCTTTGCTTGCTGGTTTAGTGAGGAGTAGCCAGGTGCAGGACGGTCAGTAATTTGGCTTTGCTTTGCTTTGCTTTGCTTTGCTGCGTGCCAATTAGTCTTATCCCATATGTCAAATAATATTTGGACATCTGAGCTCGCTTCATGCTGCCACCCTCCCTGCTTAGTTTTTTCGACCTCTCCCTTTACCTTATTATATATATCCTAATCATCTTCTTCTCAAAATTATTGTTTTAATCCTACTGATTAACCTAATTCCCTCCTTTACTTTCCTAATTAAGGAATTCCTCTCTCATTAGTTCTTATTATTATCCTTTACAGACTTCTTTACTTTTAATTATTGCGTAGGTAACTGTCGTCTACTTTTGACTCTCTGTCCATTTAAAACGTGGCAAATATCCCATTCCGCTCTCCATTTAATTATATTTGGAACATATCTCTTTCAATTTGAAAACTTTTACAATGACTTCAACACATACTCCTTTTTATCAATATATTATCTGTAACTTTTCATAAACTATTTTGTATGTTGGGGATGTGGATGCTGGGCCGGCAAAAATTCACAAAAATCATTTTCAAACTCCAATACGCAAACACATACACGTGCGCATGAGATCACAAATTAAACCAAGAATTACGACTGACGGTGAAGCATAAAAAAAGATCGCGAGATGAGTTGCTTACTAACGTTCTCGCTTATCTCAATTCATGCATGTTCATTACATCTCATCTCACGCTCCTTGTGAGAGAGACTGGTCAATATATAGTAGTTTAATTAGTTTTATTTTTCATTTTATTTGTTAAATAAGATTGATTACTCTAATTATAATCATGAACTCCAGAATTCCAACATTTTCCTCTGCATCAATAATGTGTGTGTGTGATTATTAGTTACTATATATTTCTATCCAAATAATATTTGCTTCCATTTCTCTTCCTAACGTCATGCCTTGATGTTGGACTCCCTCTACAGCTCTAACTAATTAATTAATTGATGTGCTCTTCTTGTGCAGCTTTCTGGACAAGGCCGCGATCAAGGACCCATCAACGACGCCGGCAAACAAGTGGAACCTCGCCACCCTTACTGACGTTGAAGAAGTCAAAATGGTGATCCGAATGCTTCCCATCTGGGCCACCACCATCATCTTCTGGACCATCTACGCCCAGATGACCACCTTCTCCGTCTCCCAAGCCACCACCATGGACCGCCACATTGGCAAATCCTTCCTAATCCCGGCTGCCTCCCTCACCGTCTTCTTTGTCGGCAGCATCCTCCTCACCGTCCCTGTCTACGATCGCCTCATCGTTCCCCTTGCCAGAAAGCTCCTCCACAACCCCCAGGGCCTCACCCCACTGCAAAGGATTGGAGTCGGCCTTGTCTTCTCCAGCTTGGCCATGGTGGCCGCTGCCCTGACCGAGCTCAAGAGACTCAGAGCCGCCCGTGCTCACGGCCTAACAGGAGACCCCTCGGCCGAGATTCCCATAAGCGTGTTCTGGCTGGTCCCACAGTTCTTCCTGGTGGGCTCGGGGGAGGCCTTTACATATATAGGGCAACTGGACTTCTTCTTGAGGGAGTGTCCCAAGGGAATGAAAACCATGAGCACTGGCTTGTTCTTAAGCACTCTGTCACTAGGGTTCTTCGTGAGCTCGCTTCTGGTGACGATCGTGCACAAGGTGACGGGCCACAAGAAGCCATGGCTGGCGGATAACCTCAACCAAGGGAGGCTCTACAATTTCTACTGGCTGCTGGCAATTTTGAGCTCTCTGAATTTCGTCATTTACCTGTTTTTCGCTAGATGGTACGTTTACAGGGACAAGAGGCTGGCCGAGGTTGGTATCCAGTTGGAGGAAGCTGATGAGCCGACGTTCCATTAGTACTGAAATTAGGCCAAGCTTCGATTCGAAATGTGTTATCGATTCGTATATAATGCTTGGTTTTGCTGGTATCAATTACAGGTAAGTATCTTCAAGAAATTCATGGTCATAATTATCAAAGTTTTTGTATACACAACTAATTACCTTTAAAAAATGGACGGGAAGGCATATATGGAAGTGGAACTGGTTAACTTGATCTATTTGATTGTCGTATCCTCCAAACGTTGTCCCGTGCGCTTTTCAACCATCAAGATAATATTCCTCATGCCTGCTTATTTGCCAGTGTAAGTGTCTTCCCACCACGTAATCAATCGAAAGTTTTATTTTCAGAAAGTTTTTTTTATTTTGTTTAAAGAATCTCTAAAATGATGTACTTAAAGCGACGTGGTTCGTTAAAATCAATGGCGTATTTAGGCTTCACTTCCTCAGGTAAAACCGACCGTCCGTGGGAATCTTCATCTGGAAAGCGCAAAAGGGGTCTTGTCACTTTTCTTGATGTTGGTGGTGTTGTTTGATGCATGCCTAGGATTCATCCAAATTAAACACTTCGGGTGCCAACTGCCCTATTCTCCTTTCGGCTTTTTATGCTTATCCCGACTCATCAAAAGTAATTTGTCCTTCTCTCCCTTTCTCTCCTTACCTTAGTTCGCTGGAACAAATTAAAAAGCGCAAACAATGGAGTTAATAAAATTGGAACTTGGCCATCCTATTACCTTCATATATTTTTTAGATATATAGATATATCATATATGTGTGCTGTATATAAGTCATCATTACGATCAAAATAATCATTTCAAAATCGAAAAATTACGAAACCTCCATAAGGTCTAGCCAGTTATCTCAATTTTTTTTTTAAGCATCATATTATTCTCTTCTCAGGTATTCTGAAACTTAATTACAGTATTATGTCTCATCATTTATTTTAAACTTTAAAACCTGATAACTGGTTTCTGGAACGTTTGTCCAACACAAAGAACTGAATCATGTAAAACAAAATCATCATATTTAGTAACTTGTGTCTTACAAATCTCATTTAATTTCCCGTGCTTATCTAAGCACAATTAATTATTGGAAAATAGTGTTATTTGTTTATTCTTGAACTAGTTAATAAATCTCCGAAATAAATTAATTGCAGGAATGTAATTGTATGTTCAGAAAAGCAATAATATATATATATCTTAGAATAAGAATTAAGAATTATAAATTAAGTAAATCTGAGGAGGATTTTTTTAGGTTTTTCATTTAAATTTTCGGCGATTTTGCGTGGTCCTTCGTTTTTTTTATTTATTTTGGTACTCGCACGGTCCAAATTTTAATAAGACCCATTACAAGTAGCAAGGGTCTCATTCCCGTTTTCCAATGTGTACATGGCCAGTGCACCAACAAACAACTTGATGCACTATACAAAACGTCTAACATTTTTGCAAGTCCCCATGGGAGGTTCGCTATTGATTTTTTAGCTACATTGAAAAGCTTTTCTTTAAGTTCCATACGATACATTGATTTATATGAGTAGTGCTATACGTATAATTAATTAAGAGATTTGTACTAACATTTTATTAAATTATACATAATATAGCTTGATTGGCAGTTAAAAAAATAAGTTGAATCTGTAACTTTTCTGCACCCAGATTTTATGGAAATTTTAAGTCTATGGTAAAATTCTTTATATATAGATCTTTCTTGTGTCTAAAAAAGCGACTCTGGCTCTTAAGAAAGACGAAAACTTATTCTACGGATTGGTCAACTCTCCATCCAATCATCTAGCTATAATTCTAGCAAGTACTCACCCCATCTACTATCTTTATGTCATTTGACCTTTTTAACTAGTATGACTTAAATATATTATACAAGTTTTTTTATTTATATACTAAAATATTAAAAATTAAAAATTATAGATTAATTACTAAAATATAAATAGTACAATAATTTGAGATGAAGGGAGTAATAATTTTACTTAATAATAGAGCTGCCCTCTATAATACTCCCGATGGGTCAAGTTAATTTGGCGGGTCCATCGTTTCTAATGCTCCAAATAATTAGTCAAATTGTGCTTATACACACAAACCAAGCATGGAAAAAAAAATTAACAAGAACCGTCACAAAAGAATTTAATTCGTAAAAACAAATTGATCAATGGAAGATTGTTTATCTCTATCGCAATTGGAAGACCTAAATTCATAGACAACTAATAAACTTTGTAATCGGAGAATTATACATCGCAAAAGAATAAAAACAAATATAAAGCATTATATGGCAGAGCTCCAAAGTTGAGAAAGCAGCTTTTGTTCATTTTGCATGGTGAAATAAATATAAAACTTGTAACTTGTAAGTTGTAATGTGACAGGCAACAGTCCAAATTATTACAAACATAACATTTTACAATAATGTTATAGCTTGAAAAGTCCAGATCAAGATGTGATATTTGTCATATATAAGGTAATGGGAACACAAATATATATATATATAAGCACCATGTAACCCTGGATAGGGCTATTATTTACGTCAAATCGCTATATCAGCATCGGGATAAGCACGAGATCCTTTTTCACTAATCAATACGGCTTATATAGTATTACTAATACAATACTCCTAATCATTGCTACAGTTGCATGTTTTCTACTCCAACTACTTGGACCGCCTTCATTAATATTTTCATATATAATAAATCTACACAAATTCTCCTAATGTTTTTCCTAATCTACATTTTTCTCCAATTATTTTTAAAAATTTACACTTGCCCCTTGAATTGTGAGCTCGATTACTAATTTGTTAACACTACAACACAGATTCTAAATCGTGACTGAAAGTTTAGTCACAATTCAGTTGTGATATTGGCTAGAAGCAACTATTTCACAATTGAGAATTACAGTCACATTTTTTCAAGTCACAATTTGTTTGAGACTGAATCTCAACTACAATAAGCGACTGAAACTTTCAATCAAGAATCAATCGAGAAACTTATGGGCGGACATAAATTTTGCAACTGATCACTTCAGTCGCTAATATAGCGACTGTCATGCTCAGTGGCTGCATTAACTATATTTTTTTAAGACATAATATATTTTAATTTAATATAATGGTTCTTTAATTAATATTATATAATCTAATTGGTTATTTATTTCATTTTTTATTTAATTGATAGTTACATTAAATTTTTATGAATATTAACTTATTTGAATTATTATTAATAACAAAATGTTCAAATAATGAAATTAACATTTAAATAAAATACATTTATATTAATATGAAAGTCAACATACATACCTAAATATAAAATTAAAAAAGTCATAAAATTCAAAAATCGTAATTCAAAAAATTTAAAACTCAGATCTAGAGGCGAAAAAGGCGAATGAGGCTGAGGCGACAGTGGTGAGGTCGAGGCTGAGGCAAAGGAAACCAAGGCGACGTCAGCAAGCTCGAGGTTGAGGTGGAAGAGACTAAGCGATGCCGAGGCGAAGGTGGAAGAGACTGAGACTAAGAGATGACAAAATTTGACCTGACCCAACTCACCCGAACCCAAGCCCGACCTGACCCTGATTTGACAAAAAAAATCAATGACCCAAACCTGACCGTACTCAGCCCGACCTGAACTTGAACCCGACTTGACATGAACCCGAAATGACCCAATGACTAAACCTGACAAGACTTGATTTTAACATAAATCAATATAAAATATATAGTTGACAAAGACTTTAGAAAAATTATGATTTAATAAGTGTGAATGAGTTTCTTCCATTTTGTTGATTTGTTTTGAGTGGTAAAGCGAACGAGTAAGAACTATGGGAAACGATCAATGAAACGGTAATAGAAAGATAAAAATAATTAGGTTTTAGAAATTATAGTACCCCTTCTGTTCCATATTCTTTGAAATATTTGACTTTTTTGAATAGTTTGAATTAAATTTATTCATATTACTCTTTATATCTCAAATTATTTGCACCATTCATATTTTAACAATTAATATATAATTTTTTGTTTTCAACATTTTAATATATAAATAAAAAATTTTATACATGAATAATAAATTAAGACCTAAAATTTTTAAATTTTTTTAATTTTTTAATAAAAAATAATATAAATAAATTCATGTCAAACTAGTAAAAAAAGTTAAATAGAGCAAAGAAAATGGGACAGAGGGAGATTATTTGTTAGAAAAAAATTTTAAAAATATATATTTAAAAACTGTGTGTCTTTATTTATTATTTAATATAATCATTTTTCATTTATATACTAAAATATTAAAAATAAAAAATCATAGATTAATTATTGAATAATGAATATTACAAAGAACTTGACATAAAGAGTATATTTGATTAAATAAATTATATATTACTCCTTCCGTCCCAATTTACTTGAAACGTATTCCTTTTTGGGAAGTCCAAAAAAAGTTGAAACGTTTCCTCTTTTGGAAAAGTTTAAACAATTAAATTATCATTTTACACAAAACCCAATAAAGACTCTTTTTTTAATCTCCACTCAATCTCTCACTGCACAAAACCCAAAAAAGAATCTTTTCTTTTTTAATCATTATTTAAACTTTTACTACATAAAAAATTAACACAAATTACATACACCTTAATCTCCATACCCAGAGAAATGTTTCAACAAAATTGGGGCAGAGGGAGTAATATATTTTCATAAATTTTATATTATTTTTACGTCTAGTTAAATTAAATTTTAATTAAAATAAAATAAAAAAATTGAATCAATTTAACGATTTCGACTTATGCATCAGTGAACCGAGTAAACTCAACAATCAATCTGAATTTGGTCTAAGACCCGATAACCCTACCTGATTGGATCCGAACCCAAATAAACCCAGCCTGACCCGAACCCGAACCCGAACCCGAAATTAACCCAAACCCAAACCCAAATAACCCGACCTGGACCCGAATACATGCTAACCCGATTAAACCTGAACCTAAATGACCTGACCCAAACTTAACCCGACTCACTCAATTGCTATCCCTAACGACGATGGTGAGGTTAAGGAGGTGACCAAGTTGGACAGCGATGAGGACGAAGAGGTGACGATGAGGAGGTCACGGACGCGAATGGCTGGGTAAGCCGAGAAATGGCCGAGGCGGACAACGGCGTAGACAAAGATGATAGACGGCAGACTAGCAAGGTAAACGGACGGCGATGCGAACGTGCGTGGTGGACTGGCAGACGGAGATGAAAGATAAGAGTGAGAAAGTTGACAAAGATGAGAGACAACTAGGTAAAGAAAAATATAAGTAAAAGGGAAGTAACTGGAATAACTGAAAAATGTCAGTCGAGGTTCAGTCATGTTGTAATCGAGGTTCAGTCATGAAAGCCATGAATGCAGTTGCCCCATATATGAGTTTAGTCGAAATTCAATTGCTATGTTAATAATTTTTCCAGTTTTTTTACTTTATATTTTCACACATACAAATATAAATATAAATATATGTATAAACGAATATAATTATATATATAGTACAATAATAAATATGTGTATATATGTGTGTGTGTGTGTACATACATGAATATAATTGCATATGTGGTACAATCATATATATATATATATATATATATATATATATAAGTTCATGAAATTTTCTCCATGTACATAATTTCAAAAATTAAAATTAATAAAGAAACTATATCATATATAGGGAAGTAAGAACCATATAAACAATTCCATATCTTAATAATTAACTAGACTTTAAACATGTAAGCCCCAAATTAAACCCTAAGACATAAAACCTTAAACCCCCTAAGACCCTAAAAACCCCAAACCCTAATTATATATATCCTAAATCGTAAACCTTAAACCTAATTATATACCGCTAATCCTACTCCCTTAATCCTAAATACAAACCCTAAAACTCTAAATCCTAAATCCTGAACCATAATAAAACCCTAAAACATATGCAAACCCCAACAACGTACATATACAAAAACCTTAAACCCTAAATCCTAAACCATAATTAAACCCTAAACTCTAATTCCATACCTCTAAACCTTAAACACTTAATATAAACCCTAATTAAAACCTAAACCCTAATTAAACCCTAAACCCTGAAGCCAACTACCATTAACCCTAAACCCTAAATACAAACCTTATTAATTAAACCCTAAACCTTAACCTAAACTACCATTAATCCTAAACCCTAAACCCTAAATACAAATGCTAATTAAACCCTAAACCCTAAATACAAACCCTAATTAAAACCTAAACCCTAATTAAACCATAAACCCTATTAATCAAACCCTAAACCCTAACCCTAACTACCATTAATCCTAAACTCTAAACCTTAAATACAAACCCTAATTAAACCCTAAACCATAAATATAAACACTAATTAAAACCTAAACCCTAAACCCTAAAATAAACCCTATTAATTAAACCCTAAACCCTAAAATAAACCCTATTAATTAAACCCTAAACCCCAAACCTAAATACCATTAACTCTAAAATCTAAACCCTCAATGTAAAGGCTAATTAAACCCTAAACCCTATTAATTAAACCTTAATTAAAACCTAAACCCTAAACCCTAATACAAACCTTATCAATTAAACCCTAAACCTAACTACCATTAACTCTAAAATCTAAACCCTAAATATAAAGGCTAATTAAACCTTAAACCCTACGCAAACCCTAAACCTTAAAAATAAACCCTAATTAAACACTAAACCCTAATTAAATCCAAAACCCTAAATATAAACCCTAATTAAACCCTAAATGCTAAACCTAATCTATACTATTAACCCTAAACCCTAAACTTAATCTATACCATTAAACCTAAATCCTAAACCCTAACTGCAAATCCCATACCCTAAATTTCAATACCTTAATACTTAATTAAATACCCTTAAACCATCCAAATTCTATATATATCCTTAAACTCTAAAAAAATTCTCCAACCCTAAATCATAAAAAAAATTTAAATAAATCATAAAATAAATCCCAAAACCATAATATTAAATTGATTCAATTAATACCCTAACCCTATACTAATTTCAAACCCTAGACCTTAAATAAAAAGTCTCAAACCCTAAATCTTTGTCCATGATAGATGTTAATTTTGTGGTCAAATATGTTGCCTTTTTGTCAACTTTGACCACCATTTTCTATCTCACCACCCAACATTTTCGGCCGATTCTTGCTTTGTTCATTTATTTTGTAGGGTAGAAAAGTGGACTGTAGTATTGGAATGGCTCTGGGATAAGCGGAACAAGAAACGGGTATATGAAAGTTAAAGTAAATTCATAACTGTAAGGCCTAGGCACCATAGTTCAAAGTGTTCCTACTTGAAATATCACTTCCTGAGCCCTAGGTGCCGCTAGAGGCCTAGGCATTATAGCGCCCATTCTTGAGGCCTAGGTATGAAGCACCTTCGAGCCTGGAGGCCTAAGTGCCAGAAGACCCAATCCTGAGGCTTAAGCACCCTTGTACCCGAGAAAATGGTCCCCCACATCAATTTTGAACCTAAGTTTACTATTGGTCAAGGGTTTTTTTCCGAATTGGTTAGTGGGGTGAAAAGTACATCTTCAAGTATAGAAAAACCTGGAACCTAACAAAAGAACTCATTCTTCATCTTCATCTTCTCATTTTAGAACTAGGTTTTCTTCATTTTCTTTTTTCTCAACTTTCGTCATCTTGTGGAGGCATTTGTGAAGAGTTTCTTGAAGGAGGCTTGGAGCTCTTGGGGATTTCTTGAAAACTTGAGGAGTCAAGCTCATTTAGTTCATTTTGGTTCTTTATTTCCTTTTCCTTGTAGCTAGACATGGATGTTGTTTAGTGTATTTTCATGATTATGTTTAGTTTGATTCTGGAGAAGTCTCTTTACACTTTCTATGGTTGTGGCTACTTGAATTAGTTATGTTAGTTGGATTAATGGCTATTTGTCTTTAATTTTCCTTCTTTGCTTGTTTACTCTTCTCTTTGAACTCATTGTTGTGTTGATTGATTAAGGGTTCTAGTCAATTGCACATTAGATTTCTTTTAAACTCTTAGAAAAGATTAAAATGAATTGGAATTGGGAGAAGAGTGTAGTGACTATAAGCTTGTTGGGAGACTAATCTAGGACACTAGGTGAAGGTAAATTGAACTTGTAATGCCTCTCTTGAACTAACAATTCGGATGAAAATCCATTGTAGCTTAAGCTTGGGAGAATAACTCCTACACTTGGGAAAATAAGGGCTCAATTAGTTAACTACACTACACCAGCAAGTAGGAAAACCAAACCATTAGCCTTAATTCACTAGCTAACCAAGTCAAATAGCAAAAATCATAGGAAATATGTTTTATTAATTCACTAAAAAACCCATAATTTACAATGTGTTTGTTGTTCATGTTTAGTAGTGATTTAAGTAGAGTTGCAAACTTAGTTATTTTCATAATGAGTAAATCATCAATTATTGTTTGTTTAGCTAAAGTGAGTCTTACGGTAATGGTAATTGACAAACAATACAAATCAATCCTCATGGGAACAATATCTTATTCACCTTATCGGCACACGTCCCGTGCACTTGCGAATTAGGGTTTAAAAACTCATAGCAAGTTTTTGGCGCCATTGCAGAGGATTGATTATATTGAATTGTTCAATATCATTGCTAAGATATTAACTCTAGACTATACTTTTATTTTTTTACTTATTCATTGCCTTTGTGCTTGGATATTTTTTTGGTAGGTACCATTGGTGTATGACCCATTCCCAACACTCTAATTTATTGCCATTGATTCCGAAGATCGAAAGACATCTTAGAGAACTCCGAGCTACATCACACTTGGGAGAATCAAGCTCTAACTCTACATCCATAGAAGGTGGTACGGATAATCTTAATGGTAATGGAAGAAATGGAAGGATGAATCATCAAGATGGAGTTTATCTAAGGAATCCACAAAGGCCAACTAGGGAGTACATTTGGCCCTTAGTGACAAAAAATTATTCAGGAATTATGAGACCACCGGTGCAAGCTAATAACTTTCAGTTGAAACCGGCCTTGATTTCTCTCATTCAATAAAACTAATTTGAAGGCTTGGCTTCAGACGAACTTAACACACATATAACGGACTTTTTGGAGGCTTGTGACACTGTCAAGGCTAATGGAGTCTCCATAAATGCTATTTGGCTTTGGTTGTTTTCTTTCTCACTCCGGGACAAGGCTAAATGATGGTATTAATCACTTCAACCAGGAAGCATTGCTACTTGGAATAAAATGGCTGAGAAATTCTTGAGTAAGTTTTTCCCTCTATCTAAGGCCACCCACGTGAGAGCCTCAATTATGACATTCAAGCAACATGATATGCCTATTTCAGAAGCCTCAATTGTGACATTCAAGCAACATGAGATGGAGCCTATTTCAGAAGCTTGGGAGAGATTCAATGAGTTGTTTAGGAAGCTCCCACAACATGGATTTTTTTTATTAGCAACAAATCCAACTTTTTTATGAAGGCTTGGTTCTTACATCGAGATTTATGATTGATGCTTTGATTGGTGGATCCTTGATGTCTAAGACTGCTGGTGATGCCTTCCAAATTCTAGAGCAATTGGCATTTAATAGTGAACAATGGTCGCGTGAAAGAGCTCAACCAAGAAGAAGGGTACTTGAGGTTAATCAATTAACTGCCTTGTCTATACAAATGGCTTCCCTCATGAATAAAGCGTCCAAGTTACCCAACAAGAAGGAGCCAACCATTGAATAAGCCGCTGCCTCTACTTCCAACATTTATTATGCAAATGAGGCCACCTTTGAGCAAGCTAATTTCTTGGGCAATCAGAACTTTGGGTATGGAGGTAACCAACTTGGGAACCAATACAACCCTAATTAGAGAAATCATGAAAATTTTTCCTATGGAAACACAAGGAATGTGCAACAATCACCACCATCTCCTAGTTTCAACCAAGCTCCAATGGAAAAGAAGCCTTTTGTGGAAGAAATTATGTTACAATTCATGAAAAAAAAAACAAGGGATAGAATGGAGAAGAATGTAGCAAAGATTGCAAACTTGGGGGCTAACTTAACAAATATGGAGGCTAACATGATTGCATATATTATGAATCTTGAGCACGAAGTGGAACAATTGGCGAACTCCATAAAAACCTTTCAAAAAGGAAAATTCCTTAGTGACACTAAGTCAAACCCCGAGGGAGCAATGTCATTAATCACACTTAGAGGAGGAAAGAAACTTAAAGATGTTTACATAAAGACATTCACATAAGACAAACCAATCTTGGAAGATGAAGTGCAAGTTCAAGAAAAAAAAAGGAAGTGGTGGAGTCACTAAAAAAGCATCTCTAAAGAGTGCAGAAGCTCCCCTCAACCCACCTTTACCTTTCCCACAAAGGTTCTAAATGAAGAAGCTTGATGATTAACATGGTAAATTCTTGGACATTTTTAAGAAGCTTCATATCAACATCCAGTTCTTGGAGGCTTTAACTCAAATGCCAATTTTGGGTAAATTCTTAAAAGAAGTCATTGTAAAGAAAAAAAAAATTTAAGAGTTTGAGACCATGTGCCTCATGTAAGAATGTAGTACAATTGTCCAACAAAACCTTCCACCAAAATTGAAGGATCCTGGAAGCTTCACTATTCCATGCACAATTGGAGAAGTTAAGTTCAAGAAGGAATTATGTAACCTTGGTGCAAGTGTAAACTTGATGCCCTTGTCTATTGCAAACACATTGGGGTTAGAAGTGAAGCCTTCTATAATACAATTACAAATGGCAGACAGATCTATTCAGTATCCATGAGGGGTAATAGAAGATGTTTTGGTGAAAGTTAACAAATTTGTCTTGCCCATGGATTTTGTGATTCTTGACATGGAAGAAAATAACCAAGTCCCTCTTATCTTTGGAAGACCATTCCTGGCCACCGCCGGAGCAACTATAGATTTGAAGGAAGGCAAGCTTATATTCAATTTTGAGGATGAAAAAGTGGAGTTCAACATGTTTGATTCTAACACTCCGTCTCCTAATATGAAAGTATACATGGTTAATATGGTAATAGAATCCAACTAAGAAAATGCTCCTACTTTTGTTATGGATGGTGACCCAAGAAAAGTCAATGAATTTGAGATCCCAAATCTCAAGGAGAAAGCAAAAGATAAGACAAGTCACTCATTAACGGAAGAAAAAAAGAAGAAAACAATGAAGAAGAAATGTATAGCAACAAGAGATGGAAATATAAAGAATCCCAAAATGCTTAAAGAAGAAAGAAATGAGAACTCAAGCATGGAAAGGAGCACATCTTGTTGGATGCACGTTGGACTTTCCAAGCATTGGAAGCATTTTTGCAATGGAGAAGGTATGGAACCACATGACCCACCCTAGTGCCTAAAAAAAAGAGTTAGTGTTTAACTAGAGACAATAAATCAAGCACTTGTTAAGAAATAACCCAACATTTCTTCCTTCCTTTGAGTTTTTAATTGTCTTTTCAATAAGTTGAGTTTTAGGGAAAATATCTCTTAATTACTCTTTATGCTAATTATAAGTGTACAGTGGATAGATCAATAGCAAACATGCAAAGATGAAATGCCACAATTACTAAGAGTTTAAGTATGAGTAATTGGAAGCGGGAACATCTGCTTCCCGGGTATGATTCTTGAACCACAATCTCCTTTCTAGCTTTTTTTGTCAACATTGTGCACAATGTTAGTTTTAAGTTTACAGGAGAAATGTGTTTATGGATGATACTTGTTTAAGTATTTTCCTAAGACTTGGCATTTAGTTGTATGTTCTTTCTTTTAGACTAGTTCTTGGTGATTTTTTTTTTCTTATGACATTGCATATATATCATATCTTTTTTCCTTATCATGTGTGGCATATAGTAGATGAATGTAGGAGCATATAGTTGCATTTAGGTTATGTGCATTTAGGGACCCAATGCATGCTCTTTATTATGATTACAAGAATTCATTTACAAGTTCAACTTGATTGTAAATTTTGTTAAGTAAAGAAAGATTTTCACTTGTCATTAATGATAGAAACCATACCCGGTAAGTCTTTAGACCTTGTGTGACACACTTGCATTATAAATGATTTTATTCATTGGAATGGTGCTTGTTTTGCT
The DNA here is from genome assembly GCA_005392925.1 of Aquilaria sinensis. Lineage (NCBI taxonomy): Eukaryota > Viridiplantae > Streptophyta > Magnoliopsida > Malvales > Thymelaeaceae > Aquilaria > Aquilaria sinensis. Next base: position 274,994 of record SMDT01002378.1, read on the forward strand.
TATTTTGCTTGTGGATTCCTTAATTTACTTTTGGACCCATTCATATCCGAACTGAAGCATGAAAATAAAGGATGAAAATGACAACTTAGGGCTAACTACATACCCAAATGGCCAACCTTTAATTATAATCTTTAGTTAACCCCTTTGAGCCTTTAAGCCATGTTTGTTGTTTAACCCACATAATTGAGTCATACCCATTATTTTTTTATCCTTTCTTGGCCTTGAAGTAAGTTGAGTATTGAATATATAGACTTGGGAAGGTTAAAAATGTGTAAGTTATGTAAGTGAGCAATAAGCAAGTTGGGGGGGGAATGTTGGGTTATGAACTTATTGTTGAGATTATGTAGTTATGGTTTGAGTGTACTTTGGATAAATCATGCACATTTGTTTGAGCTTTAAAGATTGAATGAATTTCTAGTTATTAAAAACTATCTTTCCCTCATGAAAAGGCAAAATAAATCAACGCGAAAAAGCCCTTGTTTAAAAAAATAAATAAATAATAAATAAATAAAAATGGGAAAAAAATAGAAGTACTTCATTTATTTGAAAAGAGTTTACTCAAGTGTTTTGTCAAAATTGTGCATTTGGGGCTTATTTGGATTGTTGCTTAGAAGTTAAGAAAATCATTCTTCTTAAATTGAGTGGGACTTTAGATTTGATTATTAGGATTGTCCATGGCGTTTATGCTTAACTTACTTCTTTAGTTTCACCTCAAAAAGCCTCAATCTAATTCTCGTCCATACTAAACCCAGCCACAGTATAACCTTATATATATGTCATTAGACTTGAATTTGCATGCATACTTCTTATGGACAATTCATAGGTAGTTTGGGCCTCTTGCAAATTTGTGGATAAAGTGGCATTATAAGCCTTAAATACACTAGGCAACCATAGATTAAGGAGTCAAACACTTAGCAGGCGATTAGCTACTGTGAATGACAAGGTTCTTCTTTCATTACTTGCCTTAATTTCTCTTAAGTTGAGCTTATACTTTGAATGACTTTATAATATGATATTAAGTATGTGTTGTTAGCTTCTATGTTTTGTTTGTTTTATGTTTTTAGGTTAGTGAATGCTAAGGATTAGCATTTTTCTAAGTTTTGGGAAGTTTGATAGATGTTAATTTTGTGGTCAAACATGTTGACTTTTTATTAATTTTGACCTCTATTTTCTACCTCATCACCTAACATTTTTAGCCGATTCTTGCTTTATTCCTTCATTTTATAGGTTGGAGAAGCGGACCATAGCATTGGAATAGCATTGGGACCAGCGGAACGAAAATGGAGCATGCGGAAGTCAAAGTGAATTTATAACTGTGAAACCTATGCCCCAAGAGTGAGGCCGAGGCACCACCAATTCAAAGTGTTTCTGCCTGAAAAATCACCTCCTAAGGCCTAGGTGCCAGAGAGCATATTCCTAAGACCTAGGCGCTAGGCACCTTTGAGCCTGAAGGCCTAAGCGCCAGAAGACCCAATCTTAAGGCCTATGTGCCCCTGTACCCAGGAAAATGGTCCCTCACCTCAATTTTGAGGCTAAGCTTACTTTTGGCTAAGGGTTTCTATCCAAATAAGCTTACTTTTGGCTAAGGGTTTCTATCCAAATTGGTTAGTGGGGGTAAAAAGGACGTCTTGAAGAATAGAAAAACCTGAAACCTAACAAAAAAACTCATTCTTCATTTTCATCTTCTTATCTTAGAACTAGGTTTTCTTCTTCATCTTTTCTCTCAACTTTCATCATCTTATGGAGGCATTTGTGGAGAGTTACTTGGAGAAGGCTTGGAGCTCTTGAGGATTTCTTGAAGACTTGAAGAGTGAAGCTCATTTAGACCACTTTGGTTCTTTCTTTCCTTTTTCTTGTAGCTAGACATAGATGTTGTTTAGTATATTTTCATGATTATGTTTAGTTTGATTATGGAGTAGTTCTCTTCACACTTTCTATGGTTGTAGCTACTTGAATTGGTTATGTTGGTTGGATTAATAGTTATTTGTCTTTAGAGTTAGGAAGCGGTTCAGCCCGACCCCGGATCGGCCTAGGCCCAGCCAGTCCTGGTCCTGGGTCACGAGGACCGGGCTTGCCCCGGTCACAGGCGGAGCAGTCCTGAGCTGGGTCCCGGGCGGGTCCTAGGTGGGTTGAGCGGGTTTTGTGTGTTTTTTTTCTAAAAGTTAGAAACATAATTAATTATATATGTCATAAATATTTTTAAGAAAAAACACCACCTCCGGTGTAAGTTTTATTAAGTTAAAAAATCAAACGGCATTTACAAATAATTAGAATGGGCCTTACATTTTGAAATGATAAAAACATTTCAGAAATGATGAATAATAGAAACCTATGATCTGTGCTGAATAGCATAATCAGATCAAGTACAAACTACATATATGATTGAAAAAACAAAAATTCAAGTCTCTGTATCAGATATTATCTCCTCATCCAAACTCTTTTAGTCTTGTTGTCAGAGTGCTACAAGTCCCTAATCTCGGTTGCACACGCATACTTCTACCGCGTCGGGTGTCAATCTTGATCGTTTTTTTGATATCACTCATTTTCCAGCACTAAATGCTGCCTCGGATGAAACGGTCAATATTGGAACAGCAAGAATCTCCTGTACGATTATCAACAAGATCGGAAACCTTAATCTCTTTTGTTTCCACCACTCCAAGATGTTGAGGTCGCTTGCCTTGAACGAAGTGTTAAGATAGTCATCGACCTTAGCTAATCCTGATGTCGTTGGTCGGGGTCGTTTGAGCATTTGGAGGGCCGGGTTGAATCTTGAGGAGATTGATCTCTTTGGAGGCTCAGTTTGAGGAGCTTCAGATCTTACCTTATCCGAATGCCGCTCACAATATAACTTGCATAAAAAATACAAGTACTCGGAAGCAGTAGCAAACATAGCTAAAACATTTATATGAGACATTTATAAATAAATATGAAAAATTCCTTCAAGCAATGTTGTTGTGCCCATTAATTTGACATATAGGTCAAGTAAGGAAACGACTAAAAAAATAGGTGGAATCTTTTCGAAATACTGAAGCCACTTAGCCCAAATGGCTTCGACAGTCGATTTTAACAACTCATCATCTTTAAATTGATGTAAACGCATATGTAATGTTCACTATGAATGGTTAGGTAGTAAACACTAGAGAAAAATTCAGTTGCCACATAAAAAAACTTAAGCAATTTACCAGTTTTGGAACATTTTTCCCAAACTTCAGTCGTAAGAAATTCACAACCCATTTTTAAATTCATGAAATGTAACAACAAATTTGCATACAAGAATACATCTTGCAACATCAAATATGTGGAGTTCCAGCAGGTTGGGCAATCCAATTTAAACCGTTTCCAAGAAAATCCTTTTTGATTTTCAAAACAAAAGCTTTTAAATTTACAAAAAACAGCAGGTCTGGACATCAAATATTTCAATGAGTTCTGAATAGGCAGAATCTCATTTTGGAGAACTTCTAAACTTTTTTGCACACAATTGTTCAAAATATGACACATGCATCTAACATGAAAGAATGCACCGTTGAAAGGTGGTTTCAATGTTTGACTCAAAGATGAGCAGCAACATCATTGTCTGAAGCATTATCAAATGAAATGTACAGGACTTTATCAGTACAAAAATAATCACGCAAAGTTTCTAACATACAATTGAATATTTGATAACCAGTATGATCTGTTTCAATAACCTTAAATGACAAAAAAAAAATTTGCATTGTCCAATCAGAATCAATTCAATGAAAAGTAACATAATAGAATGACTGACCTATAAGTGATGTCCACATATCAGAAGTAAATGCCATAAAATAATCAAAAGCAGAAAAATAAGCTTGCAAATTTAATTTTCCGGCTTCAAATTGTCTAAAGCTTTCTTTCCTAGTAGTTTTTCTAGATACTTTTCTAAATGCAGGATTTAATTGTGATTTTATCCAATATTCTAGGTGGACATTTTCAGCTTGTGAAAAAAGTTTTTCGGTAAATATCATCTAATTTACCATACCTTATCTACAAGATTGTTGGCTAAAATAAAATATACCTGGCCCGCCGGCGCCGGTTGTAGACCCAAGTTGTGTTTGTCCTCCAGAACTAGTCCCGACACTGAGGAGGACGTTAGGATGTTGATTTTCAATATGCCGCTTCAGTGTTCTAGTGCTGGAATTCTTTTTATGCATCAATTTTTTCTCGCAATGTTTGCATTTCCCGTACCTCGATTCCCTTTCGTGTATGAGCTCATAATGCTGCCAAACCCTAGCAGTTAGTCTCGGGGATTTACCTTGTGCTTAGGTTTCCTCCACAGCGTGTCCATGACTTGTAGGCGTCAGTTCTGTTGACGGATTTTCGGACACCATCACATCCAACTCTTCCACTTCATCATTGGATAATTGATCGTCGAGACCCAAATCGTAATTCGTCATATCGATTCCTGCATCATCATCGTGCAACTCTTGAATTGAGATGCCTTTATCGACTGGCCGAGAACGGCGACGAAACAAAGCTTGGAAGCCGATAGTACGAGAAGATGAACTCTTTATCGACTTGCCCTTTCCTTTTGAAGCCATGACTCACGAACTAATAGTAGCGATTAATGTAAAATTAAGAGAAGATTATGAAGATATTAGGAGGAAATTAGTAAGAAATTTGGAAAAAATTAAGAAAATATGGAGAATGATTGAAAGAATATAGTAGAGGAAGAAGAGAGATTAAGTGATTGTGTGAGGATAGAGTGAAAATGACAGTGGTATTTATAAGGAAAGGTAAAAAATTATTTTGACCAAAAAGTCTTTGAAATTTAGTTGTTAGGAGAGGTGAAAATGGAATTTTGAGGGCTAAAATGGAGCAGAAAACTATTAGAGGGCCTGCTGTGTAATTAACCCATTTTTAAAATTTTTTTTGCAAGTTTCTGTTGTCCAGGAGCTGTTGAGCGCCAAGGTTGGTTTGGTCCGATCGGCGGGGTAGGGCGGTCCGATGCAGGGCGATTTGCGGGTCGTTTCCTGGTCCGGGGTAATCCGTTTTGCACCTCCTCCTCCTTTCGAGCCCATACTCAGCCCATATCTTTGCGGGTTTTGGCCGGGGCGAGCTAGGGTTGACTTCTGGTCCGGTCTTGGTTTGGGCCAAGTGGACCCGGCCCACGTCCCACCTCTATTTGTTTTTTATTTTCCTTCTTTGCTTGTTTACTCTTCTCTTTGTACTTATTGTTATGTTGATTAATTAAGGGCCCTTGTCAATTGCACCTTAGATTTTTTTTTAAATCTTGGAAAAAAAAATTAAAAGGAATTGGAATTAGGAGAAGACTGTAGTGACAATGGGCTTGTTAAGAGACTAGTATATGACGCTAGGTAAAGGTAAATTGAACTTATAATACCTCTCTTAAATTAGCAATTCAGATGGAAATCCATTGTATTTTAAGCTTGGAAGAATGAGCAATTTACTTGGGAGAGTAAAGGCTCAATTAATTAACTTCACCAACAAATAGGAAAACTAAACCATTAACCTTAATTCATTAGCTAACCAAGTCAAATAGTAAAAACCATAGGAAGTGTATTTCATTAATTCACTAGAAAATCCATAATTTACATTGTGTTTCTTGTTCTTGTTTAGTAGTGATTTAAATAGAGTTGCAAACTTAGTTATTTTCATAGTGAATAAATCATCAATTGTTGCTTGTTTAGCTAAAGTAAGTCTCAAGGTAGTAATAATTGACAAACAATACAAATCAATCCTCGTAGAAAAGATATCTTATTCACCCTATCTACACACATCCCGTGCACTTGCGGATTAGGATTTAAAAACTCACAACAGTCCAATACCCTTAATCTTTTAAAAATCCTAAATCTTAATTTTATATCCCTAAACCCTAAAAAAAATTCCCAAACCCTAAGACAAAACAAAAATCCTAATACATATATCCTAAACTCTAAAAAAACCCAAACCCTAAAAACCTAAAACATCTAAATCAACTTAACCACTGAGAATGCAACTAAGACAAATTGGATATCTAAAAAACTGACTGAAGGGTGACTACAGTCAAATCTATAAACAGTTTTCAACTGAAAAGCGACTAATATGTGAGCAACTAAAACTTTTAATCGCCTATTAGTCATAATTAAAAGTTCACCTTTTTGCTTCCGACTGCTTAGCGACTGAAACACCTAGCAACTAACCTTCATTCATGATTTTTAGTCACCATTTTGCATCCATCTTGTAGTGTAAGATAATAGCCTCAAATCTTCTTAATACCAACAAAGGTTTGAGAATTGTGGAAATTCACCCAATGTTCATCCATGATCTTCACCATCATCACATATTATTAAATTGCTTCATCTTTCCCTTTAATGATCTCTCTCGACACCATAGTGTGCCCAACTCTTGTACCACTCATTTTCCCTTCTGTATCCTTGTTTGGCTTCTAGGGGTGAGCATTTGGTTTTTTTGGTTTGAATTGAACCAAATTTGCCAGTTTATTCTATTTTCAATTTTAAATGGCAAGAGATTGAATTGACTGAATTAACCTCTAAATTTAAATTCAAACCAAATAGAAATATTTTGGTTTGGTTTGGTTTATTTCCAACTGAAGTAACAGAATAAATTGGAGAGGAAGAAGCTGCGAAACATGATTAATTTTAATTCATACTTTGCTGGAAATTGTTGAGAATGAAAACCAAAGGCGTAATTTGGAGATGCGGGAGAACAAAGTGTAGGATTAAAACACCCGATTGATGGAATCAATGACGGGCGTGGCGAAAGCATGTAAAGGTTGTAGTTAGGTGAAGGAATAAAAGGATTATAAAAACATTAAAGGTTAGCAGGTCCTAATTCATTCATAGTGAGTTTTTTTTTTTTTAGTCAATTTATTGGTTGCTTGATTTTTTAAGCTATGTTTGCTTCTGGGTTCTTAGGAATGAGAATATTATGTCTGTTTCTATTGGCAACAAATAGTAGTAGGATGAGTACGACTTCTGTTCTTCTCATGGATTGCGTACCTTGTTACACTGGTTTGTTGGTCTGGAGAGAAAGGAGCCAGAGCCCGAGTTGCTCTAGATGGTCTGGTGAGTTTGGTCTCTCAATGGGTGACTGGTGCCTGTATGTGTCTACGGTTAGCTGATAAATTTGGGCTGATTGCGTGTGGCCCAAAATAATAAGTGTATATTAGTCTTGTGGGCTTGTAAAGCCTAGAAAATAAGAAAATAATATTACAGTTTTTTCAGTTACCAAATTAACCGATACCTTAAACCGAAACTAAAAATTTTTTTATTTGATTTTAACTGAAATTAAATCAAAATGCTGAATTTTTTAATTATTTCAATTTTTAATTTTTTCAGTTTAAACTGAATAGTTATCACCCCTAATAGCTTCTATATTTGTTCAGCATTGCCATCAACAATAGCTGCTCATTGGCTTAGGTCGCTGCTAAATGGTATATGCTCATAAAGTCACATAATGATTTATTATTAGATAATAAGTTGTGCCGTAATCACATGCACTTTTAGGTATTGTGCTATATATATATGAGCTTACACTACATGTATAACAATATACATAAAGAAATGACAAAAAGATGTCACGATAAGTTTATATGTAATGTATAGTTCTCATTGCTACAAAAGATCATGAAAATATGTCCAAAGGCTATATTGAACAAAATCAAATTGATAATAGAGGTTATAAATAATGATACTTGATTTTATTATTTTGTAACATTGAAGCTTAGTTCACAAAATATGAGTATAAGATGGGTATTATGTTCATAAAAAGTTGTCACATAACTACTATTATAAGTGATAAGATAATGTGTCTCAAATTATTATTGTGGAAACTCTTAGTACATGTTAGTATTTGTTGTAAACAAATATTAAACAGGATTAAAGGTTAACTCTTAGGTCTATAAACCATCAAAAAGAGTTTCAGTCATATTATTCTGTAAAGACTGAAGAATGTTATGAATATTATATGATCGTTATGTGATTTTGATATATTAACCAATGATATCTATTACTAGATATACTTAAATATGTGGGATCACATAATTAACATAATAATATTCATAGTCATTGAATAAGGGTTTCACCACTCCTATAGTATGTGGGAATATTTGGAAAATATAGCTTAGTGATTTTTTATTAGAAATTCATTAATAGACAATTTAGAAAGTGTTTTATTAAATATTATTTTGGTATATGAAATTATACAACATAAGTATATATTTCAAATATTTTCTAAATTGTTTTTATATCCAAATCATATAGAGACATAAGCATATAAGTTTCTAAATGACAGTGCATTAAAAGGAACTAGTAAGTCATATTCAGAGCACATGTAAATATTAGTTGGTGAACATAATAATATAATGTATATGAGTATTTGTAACAAAGTCTCTTAACTCCTGGTTCATTTTGCATGTTTGTACAAAATACACTACTAAATTGTAAATAATAAATTAGTATGAGACTAATTTGATAGGATAAAGAGATCTCAATAGAGTCCATGTCACATTCTAATCATTTTCTCATACTTGCATAAAAGTAAGGGTTTTGTGAGTTGTAAAATTGTATGGCAACAACAACACAATACAATAAAATTACAGGAGTTTTTCTCTACTAGAGAAATCAAGCTTCAAGTAAATTAGGGGGAAAAAAAAGAATTTGTGCAGATTGGGAAAAGCGAGGGATTTGTGCGTGCAAAACTTGGAAATTCTACACTTATGAAATTAAAAATAGGATATTCATATAATTATTTCTATAATTTGATTCTATCACATGCTAATTTGATAGCATAAAAGTATGTACAAATTCCAATAGTTGCCTTGTACTTGGGTTTGCTGCTTGCTTCTTGATCTTGTTGTCCAGCCTCCTTGTCACATCTAGCTTGCGCCAGCGTCACTATAAGAGGGATGACAAAAACTGACCAGCTTATCAGTCAGTAATTGGTTACCAAAATACTTTTTGGTGACCAAAATTTATAACCAGTAGATGGCCTCTAAAACTTTGGTCACCAAAACTTGGCCACCGAATGTAACGACCGATAAAATGATCAACAAATGGTCAGAGGTGGTGACTCACATAGTGACCAACTTAATCAGTCAATAAGGCTGTGAATTCATTTTTTTAGTTAATTCATTTTTATCAATTATAAATTTTTTTATTAAAATTAATAATTTAATTAGCCAGATATAATAATTAAAATACTTGTAATAAAAATAATATGATTTCAAGTTAATTAATATAAATACCATTAATTTGAAATACACACACTCATTTAAGTTAATCCATCAAAAGCTTATTTTTTTCAAAATTTTAAATACTCATAATCAAATAAAAAAAATTTTAATACATTTTTAAAATTTTTTGAATATTTTTCATCCGTGTATTCAGCAGCAGCATGAGATTGCAAGGTTCAATGGTGAGTTTGATAAGTATTAGGGCCAATTCGTTTGAGCTAAAGTCAACTAATTTTTTTTAACTTTTATATCTTTTTTACCTAAAACCAATTTTATTTGAAAACAAATATCATATAGATACAATAATCAATTTGAAAGTAAATTTTTAGGATGTTGTTAATGTTTTATGAATTTTTCTTTTTTAAGGCTTGAAACTAGAAAAATTCATAAAAATTTAGTAAGATTATAAAAATTATATTTTCAATTGATTATTGCAGCTACATAATATTGGCTTTTAATTAAAATTAGTAAGTAAAAAAGATATGAAAATAAAAATAAGTCATTTTGTAGTCAATTGACTAAAGTTAAAACGAATTGGGTGTTAGTCTCCATCACTGCTACAAGGTTCAATTAGATGCTGGCAACTAATGAGATGGTACCCAGCCCCAACAACAACATGAACAATAAAAAATAAGCCCAAAAGAAATTGAGATTTGGGAGAGATAATCTAGGAATTAGATTTGAGATTTTGAAACCTAAATTGGCTGGAAGAGACTAGAGAGAGAACTAGAGAAAGCAGGCAACGAGTTTTGAAGGATAAGGAGGAAGACCCATGACAAGAACTACCATGGGCAAGTGAAGGCCTTCAGCCAAGGCCATGGGTATGGCGCTTTGGGGGTCGATTACTGAGGTCAAGGTTGACGGTGATAAGAATTCTCTATAAGTGAAGGTTTCTAGAAAGAAGAAGAAGTCTCTTACTCTGAAACTAAAACAAAAAGTGGGAGATAAAAAAATTTAAAGCTTGGGCTAGTTAAAATATTGAAGGATATGGATTTATACTGCAGAGGTTTTGGAAGTTGATTGGTTAATTTCGTTTACACAGATTGCCAAATGGGACAACATTTTCTTTTTGGTGACTGATTTAATGACAAAAAACTTTACCACCAAATTTTCAGTCAGTATAACTGATCACCAAACCAAAGAATACTGTAGTAACAAAAAAATTTTTGTGACTGAATAAAGTTGGTCACTAAGTCGAACACTAAATTGACTAACCACTTAGTGACTAGCTTTGGTGACCGAATCTCAATTGGTCAGCTTATTTTTTGGGATGCATAATGCATTTTTTGTTGATCGATTTGGTGACCGAAAGTTTATTGATTGCTTCTTTGGTCACCAAAACCTCATTCTCTTGTAGTGTGCATCCTCCGTTCAGTCCATTTATGCCACCTCTAATTTCCTATCTCGCATCTGCTGCCATCGCACCCCTAAACTACGAAACTCACTTGCAACCAAGCATCTTTTGGGACTCTCTCCTCCGTTTTTTTTTATTTTTTATTTTTTTCATATATTCTATAGGTTACAATTGCACACCCATGCATGTATATGGTATCCAAGAAAGTGGAAACAAAACACAATTGGGAAAAATTATCTGGTCATCAACTGCAAACAAGATTTTTTGTTTTTTTCGTCACAGGCATAACTACCATTAACTGGAACAAAACCCATATGAAAGTTCTCGGTGGTAGACCACATGAAAAGAGCTGCAAACACCACGACAAGAATATTGGAAGAAGAAAAGTCCAAGCTATAAATTCCTGACAGTATAACACATAAGACAAAGAAAGCTTGAGCCAATCTCTACAAATCAACCCGACATGTAAACCCCAAGATTAATCTTTTCTTTTGGTTTTTTGCTCTTCTTGGCTGTTGTTTATATACAAGTGAGTTGTGTTTTAAAAACAAGTCAATGTCCTAAACCATTTAGAAAAATGATGTATGACATATGGTGGAGATTCATCGTTCAACTCCAGCCTCCACTCATTTTTCTTATAATGTCAATATTACTGGTTTGGTAGCATTTTGTATCCCAAAAACACAAGCATTTTTCGTTCTCTATATTATATGGTACCTTCTACCTTTATAAACTTATAAAGATACTTTTGTGTACAGAGAGAGAGAGAGAGAGAAACAAGGTTTTTGTTGGATAGAAGAACGTGCATTTTAAGGCAGATCGACATGCAGGCCAGGATCATTAATTTGCCTATCAAATACTAAGCCCACCTGCTCAAATGGGCTTTGCAATGGGCTCCATCCTTCCAGAATTGGCTGCTCTTTCCAGCTCTCTCTCTCTCTCTCTCTCTCTTTCTTTCTTCTTCCTCTTGTTTCTTTTTCTTTTCTTTTTTGCTTTTAACGTTCTTATGGTATTATTTTATACTTAAAATAACCTAAAGATATGCGTGTGTGTGTATTATTCCATTGACATGATACTACTCTATGTAGCCAACTAAAATTCAAATATTGATCTGTGCGAGAGTTTTATCCTTTTGGCATCCAAATTACACTTGAATTACAGCAGTTCCACCGAATGCTTATTTAGGTGAACTCTGTGATGCAGTGTAGCTATCCTTTCTTTTTAACCATAATAATAATAATAATAATAAGTGTTACAAGAAAAAAAAACCAAACTTGAGATGTTTGCCAAACATGCAAAATAAACGCTCGGCCCAAGAAAATAGGTTCGAAAGGTTTGAACACTGTTGAAAGTATTTTTCACAAATCCATCGATTGCAACATATTTCCTCTATGATCCCTACAAAACGCACGCAAATTCCAAATCCGTAGAATCAAAACTTTTGGGTGTCATTCTGCTGTCGGTACAATAGCAAAATTAACAGCACGTTGAAATACTAGTGCCCCACACCATGCAAACACGTTGAAGTAATAGCTGTAACCCTTCTTCACTTTGACTTTTTTTTACCTCTTCATTTATTTATAGTGCTGAAATGACAAATAATAAGAAATTACAAACGCAGAAGGAGCTAAGGCCGCTGGAAGAAATAATGGAACAAACTTACAATGCACCAACAAAAAAAAAAAAAACTACTTCACTACAATGTTACACAAAATTAATTACTCATAGCTCTGCCTCTAACCTCTCATTTTATCTACGTTTACCAAATAAAAGATCAAAGTCCTGCCTCTTCTAGCAGTTCATGCCATCGCTCTGCCACATCTCGACTTGGCAAACAAGCAACCTCCTCGGATTGCCTTGGAATGATCTGAATCGTCGGTGTTCATCCTGAATGGTCAGAAAGGCTACACATGACGAAACAGCTAGCTCTCCACTTCTTCTGCTGCATCATATCCAAAGCTCTGTCCGGCTAAATCTATGTTGCTTCCAATGACTTAAGAGAGTTCCACAACAGAAACTCAGTAATGTTGTTCCGAATATGGATGCAATAAGAGTAATCAGGAATCTTCGGATGAATCAACGAACTCGTCATTCAGTTCACCAAATATATTTGGGCATCCATCCCAGTTCCCTTGTTCACGTGCTTCCCAGTAACCTCCGATGTAGCAGAAAGTTCCACTATCACCTCTCTGGAACCACCGCGGCTTCCAACCGTCTTCTTGCATTTTTCTTGACTGCACAAACAACAGGTTAAAGCAAGAGAATGCTGTTATGAGATTCTAGCCAAATCATAACCCACCAAGCTGATTGGAAGAGAAATGCATTCACAGTTATAAAAACAAGTCTGGACAGTTTTTAATCCGCAGCAAATATATATATATTATGAGTTCACGGCTCACAACACACCGGATGCCTCAACTTTCTAACGTCTATACTAGACCTAAACAGTTAGTTGTTGGACCATGGTTTCCTACTGCTTAAACAAGTAGTTTAATCCACTTACTGAAAAGCTTACAACCCTATCTAAACGTTAGTTCCAATCAGAAACAAGATAAACAACATATAAAGTATTCTGCTAGAATCTAAATCAATTAAAAATTTGCATGGCCTACCATTCTTTGCCTCTTCTCCAGTCGCTGTTTCTCTGCATTTGCTTTCTCATATTCACCATTCTCAAGATGCCGTTGATCGGGCCTGAGTCTGGAATCCGTTGGTGGTAGGTTCTCCTTAATCCATGATCAAATACAAGAATCAGACTGGCTATCGAACTATTAGTTATGCACATGATGGAAACAAATTTGGTCATGCAAAATATGATTTTATGCCAGTTGCTACCTTCAGCCCTGGTGTTAGCTCATTTAGTGTGATTGCAAATGATGTCAAGTTGTATCGTGTCGGATTAGCAGAAGGCGCATTCCTCTTCCAAAGTAATGTGGCAGTTGATGACGAACTGTGACCCCTCACCTTGCCATTTGCAACATCATTTACATAATACATGCTGTCATCCCACTTACCAAATAACGTCGCTAACTTTTTACCTGAAGTGTCTTCGACAAACCCATGGACCTAGAAGAATGAAGGATCTAAAACATAAGCAAGGGAAATTTTATGAAAAATCAGTGAAATGAATGCTGACATGAGCTCATCATAAGATGATGAATGCACCAAAAGGATATTTTCAAAGCTGTCAAACTATAGTAAAAATAATACTGAATTCTATTTAAAGAGAATAGATTTGTCAATAACCTGGTGAGGATTTCGCTCAAGGATAGATTTCTCCTTGAATCTTAGCTTACATGAATATTGTCGGTTCCCTCGAATGTCCATTGTTCCATGGTGATCACAATAAAGTCTACCCAGTATGAGGTTATATATGGCAGTTGTGACCTGCAGATAGCATCAAATATTAAAATGGCAGAAAACCAAATCAAATATGCAGATTTCGATCACAGTCAGATGGCACTGGTGCATACCTTACTCCACTGAAATATTTCACCATCATCAAACTCCAGTGTTAGAGTGCCAACAGGGTCGAGCTGAATCGACTGCCCCCAAAATTTTGTACGGAGGTTGCTATCGCCATAAAATTTCCATCCTCTACCTTCACAATGGCAGGCAATCAGGGTTGGATGATGACTGACCTGTTTCAACTTAAAATGTCAACCAATTTGTTTTTCAAAATATAAATCATAATGGTAACACTCCCTATCAACTGGTTCAAAATGAAGCATGACCCATTTCAGTTGACAAGCAAAAAATACTAGGCAAAGCACACACTCCTTTTGCTGCTGCTTTGTCCTGACACAAATTTCAACCAAGCAGTACTTCCAAAGCTGCTGTATCTCCTTTTAGAATATTCTGAACTCTAAACTAGTAAGTGATAACGTAACATTTCCCTCAGAACTCAAAACACAAGTTTCTATTGGCTGGCTGTGTATAAACCGTTCGAACACGAAATTGAAGTGTTCTCTTATGGATATCTTCTTTTCTTGTTTAAAGAAGAATGGCCACAATTATTGCTTAAAAGGAATTAGTCATGGACCCCACTGTTCTTATGAACAACAGATCAGACTCGCTCCCTCATCCTCAGGGTTTGCAAGCTCAAAACAACCCACCAAACCCAAAAAACAAAGTTTACATGTCACTTCACCGTTGATGACAAGTCAAATGTGTGTGCTGAAACTAAAAATCAAGTTTCTAGTTTACTTTTGTACTGCCTTCATCATCCATAAAAGATTTCATAACAGGCATATTAATGACTTTCTTTTTTGCTGACAGATACAAACCTTCTCAGAGAAGAATCGAACTCCTTTATCAGGATAGTCAGCTTCATAAGTTTCTCCTAGTAAAGGATTGAAAGGCTTACAGTGCCGACTTTCAGAAGACGAATAGCCAGAAACTGCAAATGCAGCGACATTCAGGATGCGTAGCAGACTGTTTCCCTAATAGTAAAAAAATTCAAAAACAGGGTACTCAGATGGCCATAAACCATTATCTTGCAGAAGCAACAATTGTAACGTTCAAACCCATATCATTACATGATAAGAATACAAAAACTGAACATGGTAAGAAGAGAGAGGAGGATAACAAGGGTTCTAAAATTGTTGCAAGCACCAATAGACAGGCTTTTGACTCAGTATATTGAGCTGTGAGCTCTGAGATCTCTCATGAAATGAAAGGGGTGAGCTCAACTAGTACCTAACCCTTGTGAAGAATTTTAACTGATATTTACAATATCAAAACAATCATCAACACCTACACTTACTGAATCCCACAAGAGTTACAGTTGTTCACAAGAAAAACAAAGTGCCAAAATGTTGAAATCGTTGTCATGCAAAAGAGATATCACATTGTGTTTTTCATGGTTTATATCCAAGCATCAAACACTTGAATCGAATTTTAGCTGATGTTTACACTATCAAAATAATCATCATCACCTACAGTTACTGAATCCCACAACAGTTACAGTTGTTCACAAGTAAATCAAAATGCCAAAACGTTGAAATCATGCTGATAACATATATCTTGCAAAAGAGATATCACATGGTGTTTTTCGTGGGTTTATATCCAAGCTATATGTGATGAGACAATGGCACCCGGCCTAAACCTTCAATGGATTTATGGGAAATGGATCATCGGAGGGAAAGTGATGATCCCAAGTCGACATGTGAACAATAACAAAAACTTTAATAAGCCTTTTCAAATCAAACAGATTTTTCAAACTCTTATTTGCATCAGCAAAAGGACTATTGCCTTATCCAAACTTGTAGAATTTGAAAGGCATTTGCAGCTTCTTGAACTTCAGAGCATGATGTTCTTATTTCATGAAAAAACATGTAAGCGGCCATAAAAGAAATGTTTTAAGTGTAGGCTACTTGAGGAGCTAAAATTTTTCAAAAGAGGATCATGTTCACAACACATTACAGTACCTTTAGTGCAAAAAGCTTCAACAGAACAGCATATATTACGCATAGATAACAAGTTGAATTTAAAGAAAAAGGCTGAATCATTCTGAGAGAAGAAATGGTACGTCGAACATACCGCTTTTCCAAATTCATATGCCCGATCCAGAAGATAAGAATATTCCAGATCTTCAAAGCATTTCTGAAGAGATGATATCGGTTCATTGAAGTAAACAGGAAGACAAACTCTTGTGAGGTCCTTTCCCACATTATCCTTGATCATAGACCAAAGACTGACTCCTTTCTCTTTCTCAACTGGATCAGGAAGCTTTGTTCGTCTTTCAATGTGCAGATATCGATTATCATTACCATCCAGCTTACTGTCTACACTAATACATTTCTTTTCATTATCTTTATGCCTTACTGCATGATGTGAAGCTCCTGTCATTGACTCTGAAACAACAGAAGACTCAGGGAAATATTCTTTGGTATCATAAAATGGAATCTCCTCCTCATCTGATTCTCCCTCAAGCTCTTGTTTCTCAACATCATCAGATGATTCAGTTGTGCTGCATTCTGAGAATCCAAATAAGATGTCAAGCTACAAGGAGCAGAGCAAAACGCAAGTGAATAAAACAGACATCAAAGCTTCAGATGAAGAAATCAAAATGACTTTGTATCACTAAACATTTCATCCGGAAGATAACAGAAAATGGATGGGTCCACTAGCCATTTGCTAAATAGACAATTTTGCAGAAAACTAGATTTGATCCTGGACCCTTGTCTTTTCAGTATCAAATATGTCAAACTGAGGGTTTTAGTTATTCGGCTCAAGATTCTGGTAACAACATTAATAAATAAAGTTTTGTAAGAAAATATATGCAGAAAGTTCTTCAGTTGCAAATTGCAATCTACTTATAGCCAATTAGTAGTAATCTCCTGATTCAGAAGATAAGCTACTAAACAGAAGGCCTTACCCTTCTAGGCAAAAGCAGACTGGAAATCTTGGCCGAAAAAAAATTTTACAAGGAAATTAGTGCATTTCAGAGAAACAAAAGTGAGTCCTAGTGCAAATTGGGTACCTGAGGACTAATCATTCACAAACAACAGCATTGAGCTTCCAAACAAAGGGGCAATAACTATGTAGTTGGCCCAACCAAGTTATGATATTGAAGGCTTTTATGGAGTTCCTTTGAATGAGATATATACAACATAAACTTTATAACGTGCCCATGCCCCAACATATGCCATAAACACTAGAAATAAAAACCATAAAGCTAGTGCAGTCACATGAATAGCCCATTGGCCCTTACCACTGTACTTTGCACGTCCTAAACTGGAATATTGCTTCGTCAACTGATGATATCCAGTATCATGAATTCCAGAGGCTTCAGCTTCAATATTGGCTGCCTAAGTAGGCACCACATGTTCAGCAATCATGATAAAAAAAAAAAAAAAGTACATATTGTGATACAACACATTTATACAATCAAGAAACTTAGCAAGCGTGCATAAATTTCACACCCCACCCCAGGAACATGGCATAAAAACATTTTGTGTTTGCGGAAATTCTGTCTTCATTTGATTTTTTTGTTGTAAAAAAATAAGAAATGGATTATCCTCTATGGACTTCTAAAAGGACAATCTCATCAAGACCAATATATTCTCGAATTTTAAAAACAGTTTCGGAAGATGTTAGGAGAGTTTCTTTAGCAAAATTTTCCTTTCAACAAAGAGCATATACTTTACCAAACTCGTCTTTCTACTTGATTTTCGATCAAATTGGATAACAATAGACACCAAAAAGCAGAACCACATAGCACATAGTGACCAAGCACTACATCACCACTTCATTATATCAAAAGCTCATCCTGCATCATGAATTGGTGGCCTCCACTCCCTTGTTCACTCTCTCTTTTTTTATTTTTCTTTTCTCCCACCAGAAAATCCACCACCTGAATGTGCTAAGAAGGTAATTATGGTAAAAATTACGCAGAGGAACACATAGAATAACTCCCTTCCAAGTACTGCAACAGTAATTAGCAAGAGTAGCGAATAGTGAGATTGACCCACATTAATTTTTTGAACCAGGGAAAGGTGGAAATGGGGGAGGTTACCTCTAGCTGCCTTAATGTGTCGAGCAAATTTGATCTCTCCTCACAAAGAACTTTAAGTTGTCCTTGTATCTGAGAAAACTCTGAGAGCATAATCTGCTCACAATCCTTGACAAGACTATCCTCAACTCCTCCCTCAATTAACTTTTTCTTGAGCCTTTCGGTGGATATGGACAAATCATGGGGCACAATAGAGAGGCTATCACCCAGAGGCCTCAATGGAAAGAGGCTCCTGGTTGAGACCAAGGCTTGTACCCAGGCAAACCTATCCCTTCTCGAATCAGTTCTTAAATGAAGCGTCTTTGTAGCAGTGAAAATGTAAAACCGCCTGTCATCTGATTTGCTCTCCCGGAACGAAGAGATCTGACACAAAAATGCGGAAACTAAGTAAACTTAAGAGCTTTAATAATGAACACGACTATGAACAACTGTGGATCAATAAAATGGAAATTAATAGAAGTACATAGACAAGTTTAAACCCGATCAAAAAGCATATATTTGTGAGCCAAAAACAAAACTTTCCGCCGAACCTAAGAAAGGGATCGGTAAATTGAACAAGAATTCTCACCATCAAATGATTAAGAAGCAACCCATGTAGCAAGCAAGTTCCTTAATCATAAGATAACTAATTTGAAAACTTGTTCGGTAGGAGAAACCTTTTTGGAGTCCCCCATAGAAAAGAAAACAGCCGGATCCCATCTTGAGCATATCCGGTTAGAACTCAAGCATCAAGATGAAGATTAGTCATTAATAAATTTACTTGTTGGTAGGAGTACGTTCAAAAGTATTTCCCAAAGGGGTGAAGCACCCAAGCCCCACCCAAATGGCCTTTTTTTGCCTTTTCCTCAACGCCTATTTTTCTCTTGTAAGATCCGATGTAGATATTTTTAATATACATAGGAAGAAGAGGTCGGCGAAGGCCCGGCATGAATTCTGGATCCACCTCACAAGTCACAAGTAACGAAGTCAAAAGGGAAAACAAAACATAGAAGAATGGCAGAAGAATATCACTTCCTCTTAAAAATAATATCACCGTTTCCGGTCTTCAACTTTTAATGGCATCGTCACGTTACAATAAAAATTATAGTAGGATATGTCTGTTAGTTGAAAAAGAAAGTAATTGTATTTTTCTCCAAATCCTATTGGTTTTAAGCAATGGATTTACTTGGAGGAGGAAAAAGCAAATTTTGGAGAGGAAGAGCTACAAAGCAAGTGTAACGGTCATGCAACGCCCACTTCAAACAGCAGTTGTTGGGAACGAAAATGAGAGGGATCTGTGAAAAGATTAGAAAATTGAAAAATTCAAGAAAGAAAAAGCAAGAAATAAAAGACGGAAGAACAGTGGGATTAATTCATTTTGTGCAGTGGAAGGGGCTTGAATATGGGAAGCAATTTCCGGAATTCATAATCATCCAAGCGAAGCAAGAAAGGCATGATGTGACGGCAGCTTAATACCTATACCTACAAAACAGCCTATGGAAACCCCGCAAGCCCACCTGCTGATGTGACCCACTCTACATTAACAACCAGTCGAAATCGTTTTGCTTTTTCTTTTCTATTTTTTCCGCTGTAAAAAAGGTCAAAGATAGAAGTTGAAAATCCCAAAACTGAGTGTGAATAGGAGCACCCAGGTCACTAAACACACAAACGATTTCGGCTTTTGGGAAAATAACGGATCACGGCGAAGTGAAGAGCAAAGCGAGCAACTTTGGCTTCTTGTTGCTGCCATTCATTTTTTCCCCTCACATATTAAAAAACAAAAGAAAAGGTCTCGTCTTCTGGGTGGAAACTCCGATGAGTGACATAATTAGCTTAAACCAACCTGCAATTTTTGAATCAAAACCCTACTTTTATAGGAAATTTCTGAACAGGTGTTAAAAAACACGGTCAAAATCGATCCTTTTTTATTGCGACTGCAGACATTGTTAACGCAACAGACACGAACCTTCAAGTGAACAATGCCAACGGTTTTCTGGGGCTTCCGGCGACCGTTGCTACCGTCCATTCTGGAAAGACGACTTGTAGAACTTTCTCCGATCAGTCTGACATCATCGGCCGGCGATAGTAGGCTGAGGTTCTCCTGCCGGCGGATCTTGGAGTAAGAAAGGACCCCATTCCTGAGCAAAAACCATCTGGATCTCCATCCCTTACCGTAATTCGTCCACTTGTGAAGAACTCCGGCGACGGTGGCCTCGGATCCCGCTGGCCCGAGGAGGGCATTGCAGTTGTCAGATCCAAAGAGTGTCCCCGAGGGCAAGCTCCGGGCCCTGGAGAGCGCAACCTCCGGCGAGGAGTCGCCGATCCCGGGACTCTCCAGGGAAATACAGCAGAGCGGATGCATTTCCTTCACCCGCATTTCCGCTCCTCCTGCCGGCAGGTCGATTCAGATCAAAACCAGAAACAGATTTGATCAACGCATGAAATCCCACAACCAATATAGCAGTTTATGCAAATTAAGCAAGGAAGAAGAAAGTAGAAGAAGAGAGTCACAGAGACGGAGTAGGAGTAAATAAATTAGTGGGAGGGAGAGAGAGAGCTGTGAAACTGATCAGAGGAAGAGAAAAATGGGAAGTGTTGGAAAAATAAGGAAGGTTGAGGTAGCTTGAATGGATGGGAAAGTAAATGAAATGTGTAATAAATAAATGGAGAGTGTGAGGAGAGAAGCGTAAAGCATTGGAGAGGAGGGGCGAGGAGGAAATGGTGGCAGAAGGGTAATTATTGGCAGGTGATGATGGAGAAGGAGGTAATACGATATGTGTTTCCGCGGAGGCGATGCTGGAAGTGGAAGGAGAAGAAGGGAGGGGACGGAGCGAGAATTTGGAGGAAATTATCAGGCGATCTCGGTCAGGAGATAAATATATATCGTGAGGGGGGGGGAGTGGGGGGGCAGAGAAAATGGTAAAAATAGCGTGCTGATTTTAAGGGTACGGCAAATTTGAACGCAGGGACAGAGACTCCCTCTGCCTCTGGTGCTGCCCAGCGCCCAGTTGAAGATGATACCGACTTCAGTTCAAACTGCAAATTATGTCCCTCATTACTGCCTAATCAAGTACACTTGCTACTTATAAAATTATATTGCTATTTTTTATGGGATACTACTAGCTACTAATACTATCACATTTTTTAAATTTCACGAATTTTATTCGGACTAAATGAATAAATGGTGCATGGAATTAAGGGTGGTAAGGCAATATGAGTTATTAGTTATTATTTTGATATATAGTAATTGTGATTCTTAAAAATAACTTATTGATAATTATTTTGATTTATAATAATTATTTACTAGACTTGTATAGTGGTTGAAACTTTATACTTAAAAGAAGTACAAGAAGTAATTTTAAAATGTTTTTTTAAAAAAGATTAGGTACTATCTCCATCAATTTTTTCTTTCCTCCTGTTGGATACGGAACAAATTTATTAAAAAAAAAGTAAATTGGTTTGTAACAAAGATTGTATTCATATGATTATTAAATAGATAGAGTATTAGCTTTTAAATAACAATAATTCTCGATAAAAGATTAGTAAAAATAAAAACAGTGAATTATTTTTAATACGAGAAGTACATAAGATAATGATTTTGTCTAAAATCATTATTTACAACTAGTATGTTCAACTTTTTTCCCCTTTTTATACACGAAGTTTTTATATGCCTAAATTATATAGATGGGGTCTCTGGATATGAATTTACCTGCTTTGTGAGTATATATGGCACGGGACAACCTTGAACTTGGGTTTGTTTTATTTTGGAAGGTATTCCATATTAGAAAGTAAAACATGAATTGAGAGGCTTTGATCAACTGGTCATCACATCTCTTGTCTTTGGAAACAATTATTATGGTTACTTCAGTTTGCTCGCTCAGGCGAGTACCCTGAACTTCTAAAAACTTCCTAATTGCGTTAATTACAATTAAACCCTAAGATTTAGATAAAGTTACATTTCACCATTTTATTTTAGAAATATATACTTTATCTCTACCGTTTTAATACAGTTTTGCATAACTTATGAAATCTTAATTTAAATATTACAGTGGCTATTTTCTGGTAACTTCAATCTACATAAAATTTTTTTTATAGTTAACGGATATTTTAAATTACTCCATTTTTCCTATAATAAAAGAAATGTTTCTCTAGATATGGAGATTAAGGTGTTTGTCTAGTCAAAGTTTAAATAATGAATAAAAGAGAAACTATTATGTTTTGGGTTTTGTGCAGGTATAGTTTAAATAAAGATTAAAAAAATTCTTTATTGGGTTTTGTATAGTGAGAGTTTAAATGGGGGTAGTAAGGTAAATTAAAAGTTAAAAACTTTTTAAAATAGAAAATGTTTCATTCTTTTTTAGACATCTAAAAAAAATACATTTCATTTTTTTGAGACGGAGAGAATATCATTTTTTTTCTTTTTATTCTTTCCGTATGTAGAAAATAATATTTTTTTAAACATCAATTAACTATAAAAAAATATCATATATATTGAAATACTTAAAAATGAGTACCATGTAATCTAAATTAATATTTGAGAAGTTGCTGTCAAACTGTATTAAAAAGACATACACAAAGTATATATTTTTTAAATAAGAGAGTAAAACGTAATTTCCAACAAATTATAATTATCCCTACCAAACTCTTCAGAAATCTTGTATAAGTCGCACCATGTGGCGTGTTGAGCGAGGTAAGACTTTCAGGTCTCCCAGAGTTCTTATATTTCAAATTGAATGACATTAACATACTATTGGACAAGCATTCACTAGAAGGCATTTCTGATCTTTGCTCGAAAATCGTATAAAAATTTTGAGAAATAGCAATGCCAAAAAAATAAAATAAAATACAAATTGTCACAGCATCCAGACATACTATTATGATTTTAGTTGTCGTGCACTTAGCCATTATTCAACGACTGTATGTTAGCGCAATGATGCTACAGCGATTTAATGCAACGTCTAATGCAACTTCTACGACGATTGCTCAAAACCAACATTTTTGTGACAATATTAGTTTACGACTACTATACCATGATTATTGTGTGTGTATTTTTAAAATATTATATTATATATGAATGGAAAATAAATAATGAAACATTAGTTATTAAAAATATCATCAAATATCTACGACAATGTGTTGAATAATTTACAAATTACAATAAAATCAAATATTTTCTAAAACCCTAATTCGGGCTAATAATAGTCATTGATGAGATGAGCCTAGCGGATCATCCCGAGTGATCTTAATGTTTAATCCTAACGGAATAGCGCCAACTAGTATGATCCCTCGCTATGTCAACAACTAGATAATGGCGCTGACTATAGCTAGCATTGATTTGGTATTGGATCTCCTCCCAAACCTCAGCTTGGAATAGGGAGAATCGATTGTTGACTTGCACGAATCAATCATTAACGTGTGTAACTTTGTCATGTATGTTTGCATTCTCCACCCGCAATTGATCAATCTCAATTGACTGATTGTCAATCTGAGACACCTAATGAAGTCAAGAAGGAAAAGTAATGTTTGGTTTTCAAAATGACATTATTTAGTTGAAGAAAAAAACAGTAAGTAGTTAAAAATGAGATTGCTTGGTGGGAGATAAAGGTGTAAGGATCCATAAGGTAAAATGAAAAATACTGTATGCGACCCATCTTAGAGGGTCAATTACTTCGCATCACACATTGGGGTTAAACTGGGGACGTTCTTTCTAAATTGGGGTGTTTTTGATTAATCCATTCTTGATGTATGAGTTACATGTGTATCAGTTCATTCACCAGCCAAGGAGGTAACTTGCAACATTTTTGCGCGGCTTCTTATTAGAATCATTAAAATAGTAGCAAATTGTGTCGCATTTTGCATTGTATAAAAAATCTTTAGCTAATATTCACGTGGAAACATTAATGGTCAGTCACAAGAAGAAACATGAGAAAAAACTGATGACCCACAGTTTTTGCACTCCTTTCGTCCCAAAATTGATGAAACATTTATATAGGCACTGAAATTAAGGTGTATGTAATTTATGTTATTTTTTTTCAATTTTACCTATATAACTAAAATTAATTTTTTTTATTTTGTGTAGTGAGAGTTTAAATAATGATTAAAATTTTTTTTATTTTATACAATGAGAGATTGAGTAAAGATTAAAAAAAAATTCTTTATTTGGATTTTGTGTAGTGAGAGTTTAAATGAGGGTAAAAGAGTAAATTAATTATTTAAATTTTTCTAAAAGAAAAAATATTTTAATCTTTTTAATATATAAAAATATATATTTTTTATCTAAATTAGTATGGAGGGAGTATTTAATTTGAGTTCCCAAATACCTCTACTAGTGACGTAGGGAAACACAAATAAAAACATAAATATGTATATATAAGAATAAATGGATAAATAAATTACTCGTACCATTACGTGATTTTTAATTGAGATGAAATCTTGTTTCCACCTCCTATTTTGTGCAGATATAAAGGAAACAAAATTGTTTATTGGTACCGATGTCTTAAAAGAAGCCTGTCTCTATACGGTGGTCAGAGCTGGCATTGAAGATGCGGAGTAATGTTTCTTGAGAAGTCTTCCTACTGATATGTGAAGGCGTCAAGGGATGTATATGATTAGTGTTGGATCGCTTTTCTACCTCTTATACAAATATAGTTCTTAGGCCAAAATACCTTAGGGTCCCTTAACTTGCCCAACTAAGACGAGCTAGTCTCTCAACTATAATACAGTTTACATCGGTCATTCAATTTGCCAATTTGTAACAAGTTAGTCCCTTAAGCAGCTTAAAGTGCACATGCACTCACATGGCATAACATCGTCATCTGCCTTGTTCGATCTTTGAACTTGTCATTGAACTTGTCCTTCAACTTACCAATTCAACTTTCTTCTCATTGGAACCAAGGGGAATAAAGGAAATGAACAGGAATCCCAATTCAAACTAGAGAAAATGAAAGGGAAAGATGAGTAGGAGAGGTGTTGAATTGAAGTCTGGAAAGAGAAAAAGGAGAAACAGAGCTCAAATGAAGTCGGCAATGAAAGTCTTAGTTCTAATATAGTAGTAATTACCAATTACAATATGCACTTTGTTGCTCTAACTATCTTGTCATCTTAGCTCTAAACAATTAATCCCTTCAATGCTATAGACACAATTCCCTTCCGCGGTAGAACTATGTTGTCCAAATCTCTGGTGTTGTAGGGCAATATAAGATAGTAATTTGATTTAGTCAATTCTAATGTTGTCCTTTGCTAGCTGAGTTTCGTAGTGGCAATGGTGAGAGCACCTGATAGCAGCAAGTGGACTAGAACAAGTTTATTGGGACCATGCAGCCTAAAAGTGGAGCTTTGGCGATTGAAAGAGAAATCGTGGAAGAGCCTATGGCAAGGGCAATTAAAGAGAAAACTTTTGTTGCACCCGAGACGACGACTTGCAAGATTTAAATCATTTTGAGAAAATGTTTCATTTCTTCCACTTGAGTCATTGGGGCTAATCTCTATGGGTTCTACTCCTTGGTTGAACACCTCCTTTGGGCAAGAGACCTATGGTAGAGATAAAATGAAATAGATGACAATGTTAGGCACGTGACCTCACGTGCCGCTTCAAGTGGCTTGAGGGGCTAACTTGTGACAACTTGCCAAGTTGGAGGACTAACTTAAATTGAGTTTTGGTTGAGGGACTAACTCGTATGAGTTAGTCAAGTTAAGGGACTCCTAAGCTATTTTGGCATAGTTCATAAGTACAAGTTTTCTCCTTATAATACTTCATTTGTCACAAAATTATTGTAACATATTATATTTTGAATAGTTTCAAATTTACTAATATTTTTGTATTTAACAAATTCTTTTATCACATTACCATCCAAACTATTATTTTAACATTCATTTTATAATTATTCCATTTTACATGTTAAATGTTAAGGAGAAAATAAAAAATAACATATAAATTTTTTCTTTTCTCTTAATCATCATGTAGCTCAATAAATACGGGACGGAGTAAAAAATAGAGCTTCACTTTTGAGCTCATTTAGAACTTATGTACATATATATATATATATATATATATATATATATATATATATATATATAGGTACACTCTAGTCTGAAAAGCTACAAATTTAAACACTCATAAATGCTTGTTGGGAATGCAGCAGCCTATACATCGATCGGAGTAGGCATAGGCGGAAATCTAAGGAAATGAATGTTAATTTTGAACCTAGACCTACGAAGAAGCCAACCAATGATTATTAGGGTAGATTAAAAGAGTCTCAGTATGTTTTGATGTAACTTATATTTTATCTCTTTTATTTTAAACAGTTTACATTTTACTTGTATTTTTTTTATGATGTCCAACAATAATTTTTATAATATTAAATTAAACTATCTAATAATTATACTTTAATAATTTTAAGATTTTTGATATTTTTTTATAGCTAACTAATTTTTAAAAAATATTAATATTCATTTACAGAAAGAAAAATGTATTTATAAAAAGAAAAAACTGATAACTTAAAATATCTATTAACTATAAAAAAGAAATATTGGAGAGACCGATATTACTAGTAGATGACTATTATACAATTTAAATTACAGTTTCAGAACTTGTTATCGGACAACATAAAAAAAATAAGAGACAAAGTATAGGTTTTCAAAAATAAAAGGGGCAAACTATAGGTTAGGGTTATGGATAAACTCTCAACTGTAACTGTGTTCTTCAATATATATAAAAAAGGCCTAAATGCGTGATTGGTCCCTTAACTTTGCAAACTTGCACGAGTTAATCTTTGAACTTAGAATCATAACGACTTAGTCCTCTAACGTTGATAAACTATACGACTTAGTCCCCTAACTTTGGAACATATAGTGAGTTAATCCCATTAGGGACAAAAAGAGAAATGTCATTAGGCCTTTTACTGAAATTTTCATCTTCTTAGATGCAAAGAAGGTCGAGAAGGGTAATTGCCATGGGAAGATAGAAATTCTCGATGATGACAGTGAGAGAGGCAAATCTCGATGACAAAGGTGAGAGAGGCAGCCACTGGGCAGGCAGCGGTGAGTAATGGAAGCACATGAAGAGATGGAATTAAAGACCAATGAAGGTAGGGAAAAAGTGAGCGGAGAGCGAGACACAGGGATTGGCCTCTGGGAGAGAGGTCTTTGATTTAGAAGCCAAGGGTGTGGAGGGGGCATCAAGGATGGCGGATTGTGGGGTATTTGGGTTCTAGGGATGCATTAAGGATAAGAATGGTTTTGGGTTGATCAAGGAATGAAGAACTTGACTGCCAACAACCTCCATGGAAGTGAGGCTGATGGGAAGCGAGACAAAACTGAGGGAAGTAATGCCTATGGGAGAAGGGGCAATGAAGCTGATGAGAGAATAGGTGAGGTGAGGAAGGAGGTTGGTAGGAGAAGGAAGCCCGATGGCATCGGGAGCCGAGGCTGGAGACATTGGGGAAGAAAGGCTAATGGGGAAGGCAGAAAGAAATGACGTTTCTCCTTCCATATAATGAAGGATTATCACGCTTAATTTTTCAAAGTTTGGAGACTAAGTAGCACCAAGTCAAAGTTAAAGGGCTAACTCATTTGAGTCAATAAAGTTGCAGGATTAAATATGTATTTTGGCCTATAAAAAATGGTATATTTATGGGTAGGGTATAGAGGTTATGGAAGGACCTAGCTAGTGACTAGTGAGAGTACAAATTAACTAGAACGGAAGGTTGGGAGGGGGGACCTCTGGGTGAGGGTCTCCGTGTGTGTGTGTGTGAATTAGTTGGTCAGTCTGAACGTGAATAAATTTAATTAGTGCCAGGTAGTTCAGGTTGCCGTGCAGCCTCAGCTCAATTGTGGATCATATTCATTTCCATGCATTCGCCTGCGAATTCCTTTGACTCACTCCATCACCTTTTGAGTTGGACTCATCATGATGATTCGGAGGCCTAATAACTCTGTGTCCCTAAACTTGGCGTGGACTGGAGGCTATACTAATGTTATTCCAATTAAAAAAAAAAAGCTGTGTTCAAGTGACTAAGCTCCTTGAGATTGATTAGTCAATTATCAAGTTTATGGTTTAGTAATAAAATCATTAATTATCAAACCGGTGCCTTATATATACTGACGCCTATCAAAAGTAATCCGATCTTTTAAAACATGAGATGACTGTGAACTATCAATAAATGACTCTAAAATATTCCAATGAAAATGAGAAGATTTTATAGAGCTCTTAAGTTTGATCCTTTCTATTGATGAATCTGAGATGCACAAACAAAGAATTATATATCATACATTTGATGTCACCATTTGTGAGCCATTTTGGCTAATTTATATGTAGTTTCTTTTTTCTTTTTTGTACATAAGAGAAGAAAAACCTTGAATTTCTTAATAATAATTATAAATTTTAACAGCTGCACGAAGACTTTGATTATTGCTAATTTATATAGTTGGCCTTGGCCATGAGTTGTGTTGTCATTTAAATTGTCCAGTAAATTTATCTTGAGCTTTACTTTAGTGCTTTTGATCTTGTGGGCCTTTATTTGGGCTTATGATATTGCAAAGGATTTATGTATCACCAATCATTGTTCCTGGGAAGCTTTGCAGCAAGGAAGAAAAGTTGGAAATTTGTTACTCCATGCTAATAAAATTGCTGTCTTGGAGCCGAATCTAAAAACTTTTAGAGGCGGAAGACGAAGAGAAATGAGATGAATGGATCTGATCTGGTATTGTACCGAGTACTCCGTACATGAACATGTAAGTTGTAACAGAAGAGTTTCACTTTTTTGGAAAATACTACTCCTATACTCCTATGTGTCCATAATTTTTTTTGGTATTTTGACTCAAATTTATTTATATTATTATTTGGTAGAAAAATTAAAAAAATATATATTTGAAAACTAAATGTCTTGATTTATCATTCATATATAAATATTTTTTATTTATATATTAAAATATTGAAAATAAAAAATCCAACATTAATTATCAAAAATAAATGGAGTAAAAGTTTTGGGACAGAGAAATTACTATCTTTCAAAATCTTTATCATTTTCCTATTTTTTATGTAAAAACAAAATGGTTGTCACCTGTACAGATTTATACAACTTCGATCAAATTTTGAGCTCATATATAAATGTGTTGTGAAGCATAAGGGAAAAACATATAAATTTTGACTAATTTCAAGGTATCTGAGTTGATTAACACTTACTTTTAATATGTGTGTTATAAGATTTAGCTTTCGATTTTTTCATCCAAAATTAATATGATCATAACTGAAATTTTTAGACAGATTTAAAAGTAATTGTGTTATATATATATATAATGTGCCACAACATTCATAAGTTTTACAAAAAACTGAAAAAAATCTAAAACAAAGGGAAGGAGACTATACTACTAATTAACATGGTCATATATAACTCTTTATTTGAAAAGTAGAGCCTTTAGAACTAAAGCATGTTTACTTAACACTATTTTACTTGAATTAAACTTATCCAATTAAGTTAATGGGCGTTAAATATATTTTTTAAGGATGATTTTTTTATAGAATTTTTTTATGGGGTAACTACATACTTTATTTCAAGAACTTATATTATCAATAACCAAACTATCCATCTTTATTATTCAACTATAATCTCATTAAATTTTGACAATAAATTACTCCCTTATTTTATTCTCTCTCACACTTATATCTCAGGTCCAATCCACGGATCCTCCCACATTTGACACTCCTCCATACCTCTTTTTTCCCTTTTTTTTTTCGGTACCAAAATATAAAGTTTTGATTAAGGAAATGAGAAATGACCTAATAAAGGTTGGATTTTTTGCCTATAGAGAGACTTGAATCTTGGCCCAGAGAAAATGACCTAATATATATTTTTTCTGTTGGTTCATGCAATATTGCTGCTAGGTTGCTTTTTTTAAAATAAATTCAAAGTTTATTGTTCTAATTATTTGCTTAAAGAATACTGCAAGCAGTTAAGAATATACCGTACAATAATTTACGACCAAAAAAAAAGAAACTAAAGAAAAATTGGACTATAATTGATCAAAGAAGTTTTATTAAGGCTTCTCGATGTGACATTAGGGTTGGTGGTGGAGCCGTAAAGATGGCGTGGCGGTTAAACCCAAGGTCTGACACGTGGCGGCAATGGCAGGAATAATGAACGCTTCTCTAGTCTCTGAAAAATGCCACATGAGGCATTTGCATGTGAATGTGATCGATGCGTGGGAGGGACGGCTGGATCCGCCTCCGCTCTTGGCACTTGGCAGTCGGCACTTCTCTCGCTCTTAGGCTGTTAGGCACGCCCAAGGTTCTTTCCTTTTCCGCCTCTTTAGATCACCCTTTACCCCCTATTTTACTTGCTCGATCCAAAAAAATCTTGAAACCAATTTTCTTTAGCTATTCAAAAAATAATTAAATACTCTTCCCATTTCATATTAATTGATTATTTTTATTTTTTTAACTGAAATTTAAATTTAATATATTCATATTAATATGAATTAAAAAAAAATCTTAAAAATAATATTTAGAAACTATAATTTTTAAAAGTTTCATTTTTATATAAAATATTTATATTTTTATAATAAATTTTTTAAAGCAATAAAATTACAAATTAATTACTGTAAATAGTAAAATTGTCTGTTTTTATTAAACGAAGAGACTAGTTTTTTAGAAAGTTTGTAATATCTAATTCACATTACTAATTTAATTAAACTCTCCTTATACAAAACTAAAAAATGAATATTTTTTTAATCATCATTTAAACTATTACTATACAAAATTTTAAAAATATTTTTTTCATTTTAGTTTTATGGGAAAAATTGGAAAAAAAAATCATAAATTTACATACTCCTTATTCTATGAACCTATATAGGATAGGACGGAGTAACTATATTCCTTCCCTAATCTTTCAAAAAAATCCCAAATATTTTTTCCTCATTTGAACCTATATGCGACTCTCAAGAATTATAACAACATTTTCTTAGAAAATGTTCACAAGAAAAAAAAAATTAAAGTTATGAAATCCTCAACAATGTAAAGGAAAATCAATGGAATCTCCAACGGAAGCGAAGGAATACAAATCACAAACAAAGTCCAGCATTTTTAGGAACATTTCGAGCGAGCTCCTAAGCTTCCTCGAGCGAAGATACCCGGAAATCGTTGACATCCAATTAGAGATCGAATCCTTCAGAAACAAATTATCAACAACCCAATGGGTATCTCTAGAATTAGAACCCAATTTGAAGTACGGCAATTGTTACCAACCCTGAAATTTGTCTGGAGACCAGAATTAACCCCGTGGGCAAGGATTTGGAACCCATGGATGAGAATTTGGACCTTGGTGCAAATTTGCAAAAGCCAAGTGTATACAATGGATTTGATGAAGATCTCAGAGGAAGTGACATCTGTGAAGTTGAAGAGATGAATTACAGGCGGAAGAACACCGAATTGGTAGATGTGAAGGAGCTTGGACCCTTTTGCTTGATGGGTTTTTTATGGTGAAAATGGGTGGCAAAGAGGCGAGAGAGCTACAGTCTCGTTTAGAGAAGAGAAAACAAAGAAAAGCTTCAAAAAAAAAAATTAAATCTAACAATTTTTTTAAAAAAAGTGGGTATTTTTTTTATTAATTTTCTAGGCTAAGGAAAAAAAAATTCAAAACAATTGCTCCGTAAAAATTTAAATAAATAAGGAATTGTTAGATAAAATAAAATATTAAATTTGAAATGGATTCTACATAGAAATGATGTAAGATTTACAAAAAGTGATTTTCTTAGTGGTTGTTTTAGTTCCCACCAGTGGAGCCTAAATTATAACATATACAATAATATACGTTGCATCGCGTCCAAATACTTTAGGATCGATAATTGCCAAAATGTAAAACTTGAATACGTTGGGATACATGGGGCCAAAGTTCAAATAAGGAAAGAAAATTTTAGGCTTTCTCAAGAGATTTGTGAAAGAATCATGATGCTTATAAGGTGAGGGGCGAAGATGAATGAAAAATAAAGCTATAGAACTTTGAACACATGTTTTGTATTAATAGTTTCAGGCATATAAGTATAAAGTTTAAGGTTTATTTTTTCAAGATCTAAAGGTAGCCGAACTAGTATATTAGTGATATTATTTAAAAATGGGAGGTAAAAATTAAACCCATAATACCCAGAGCCGATATCCCTTGCAATGAATTATGCTAACCCCCACGGGACAAGGCCTTTAAATTTTGAGAGAGATAAACAGACAACATTTACTGTCGTATAATTACCCTCACCAAATCTTGAGACAGGGGGTCGTGTAATACACGCATAACTTTGTGGTGTCTCGTTCCATATCAACATAAATACACGAGAGAGATTCTTTCATAATTATATTTGTCATTTATGGATCTCTTCTCGGAAAAACAAGTGGAGTATCATCTCATCTCTGGACCAAGCAACTTAAAGCACAAGCAAGGTTGGACTAGAATGGAAAATCAGAATTAGTTAAAAATTATTACTACTACCTAAATATAACTCAGAGACATGAAAACTAATTAAGACCTTTGGCCTAACAGATGTAGTATGGTTAATTATAGCTTTTAATCATAATTTTTTCGTTAACCTCTTCCCTACGTTATAAAAACAAATTAGAGACCTAAATGCTCATTGGATCCTCAGTCTAAGTTAACCCGGGCACAATACTATTTTGTTTTGTTTAATTAAATGAATGAAAACGTTAAGTGAATGGAAAGTAAGATATCTGTAATTTATATTGTTCTTTTCGTTTTTATTTCTGAAGCTAAAATAAAAAAAAAATTAGGGTTTTGTATACTAAGAGTTTAAATGATGATTAGGAAAAGAAAAGATTTTTTTTTATTTTCTGTAAAGAGAGTTAAAATGATGGTACTAAGGTAAATTAGATGTGAACAATTTATAAACAATATTTGTTATCCTTTTTGGGATAAATGAAGTACAATTGTTATATTCATTTATTTAAACAAACGAACATGAATAAGGGTTTCATTCGTCTATATTCATAAATATTTCTAGTTAGTATTTGTTTATGTTTGTTTGTTTGCTTGCTTGTGTAGTTATTATTTATATACATTCTTATTTATTGGTAATCAAGATGTTTATTTGTAAATTTTGATATGTGTTTTCCTTTATAAATACTCATTGGATATCTGTTAGCAGTACTTGTTCTTTTTATATAAATGTTACCCGATTTTATATTGATATGTTGTGGACGTTTGTACATCTATTAAGATCAGTTATGTTGTTCATGAATACGTTTGTTTAAGTTGTTTGTGAACACTAAATATGTTCATTTATGATGTTCACTAACATTAAACACAACGAACTTGAACACTTTTAACATATAAATTAATAAACACAAAAAAAAATGACGTCCTTTTAGTGTTCCTACACGGTAATAATTAAATGAATAAATACAACATGGTTTGTTCGTATTCATTTAGTTAAGTTTACAGCCCTATATAATATTTCCTAAATGATAGTTTGGTACGACTCACCACTTATTGCAATATCTCCTAAAGACTTGCTAGACCAATCATGTGAGCTCACATGCTTAATGTCTGTGGCTTTGTTGTTAAACAATGGATTTTGAAGTGAAGCTATAAACATAGAGTCACCATGCCTCAACCCTTACAATTTTTGTTGGCACATAGCTAGGAGAGAGAGTAGGGGTATAAACGAGCCAAACTGAGCTCAAATAGGCCACGCTCAACTTCGGATCGTTTCATATTGGGATAGACTCGAGCTTGACAAGTTTCATAAACAATGCTCAAGCTCGGCTCATAGTAGGCTCGAGTTCAGTTTGTTAGCTCGAGAGGCTCGAACCAGTTGGTTTATTAACTCGAACAGTGGACCTCGATTCGAGCTAAAAAAAATATGTTCGAGCTCAATAACAAGCTCGCTTCGAGCTCGATTCGAATTACTTAATTTCACATGAAAAAATAACATAAAACATACATGTTCAAGGTGCATCCCATCAAGCACATAACCAAGGACATTAATCCAAGTTCAAAATAAGTCATACACGGTAACAAACAACCAAGTTCATGAAATATTTAGCAATAATAAATTATAAAAATTTTAGTCTCAAAGGCTCACTAGTT
Organism: Aquilaria sinensis; assembly: GCA_005392925.1. Classification (NCBI taxonomy): domain Eukaryota; kingdom Viridiplantae; phylum Streptophyta; class Magnoliopsida; order Malvales; family Thymelaeaceae; genus Aquilaria; species Aquilaria sinensis. The sequence goes on from SMDT01002378.1 coordinate 309,142, forward strand.
TGCATCCAAACAAGCAATTAAAGCAAGAGGTCATTGCTGAAAAACAAAGGCTGGTGGTTAGTAGTGAGTCACTTAGAATATGCATGAACTAAGCAGAAAGCTAAAACTCTAGAAAAGCTACAAATCTGATACATCTGTTTAAGGTTGCTCCTAGTAAGAAAAATTAAAAGCTATCATAAATAAGAGTAAAAAGAATAAGATACTAAAATCAAAACCAGAGAAAATAACACCTAATTCATTTTAACTTAAATCAATTGAATTTCAAATGGCTTATTTTTATTCTTATGTCTTTTTTACTCAGAACTAATTTTAATTAAAGGCCAACATTATGTTGGTGCAATAATCCATTGAAAATATAATTTTTATAATTTTACTAAATTTTTATGAATTTTTCTAGTTTTAGGCATTAAAAAGGAAAAAATCATAAAAATTTAAAAATATCATGAAATTTTATTTTTAAATGGATTATTTTATGTATATAATATTGTCTTTCAAATGAAATTGGTTTCAGGTAAAAAAAGATATAGAAGTAAAACTAAGCTAGTCGACTTAATTTAAAATGAATCGACCCTAAAATCATATTGGAATAGCACCCTATTATACAGAAATAAATAAAAAACCAAGGCAGATGCTTCTTGCATTATAAAACTCTCATCATGAAAAACCAAAAAATGAAATATACGAATGCCTTAGCCTTGTGCTTTCAAAAATTGTAAATATTCAAGTCATTTATGTATCAGTTAGCTTTGTTAACACAAATCGTATTGGACAAATTGTAAAAACAAATCTAAAAATTACAACCCGAAGTCATCATAATTTCAACACAAAGCTAAAAACAAATGGCATTAGACAAATATTCAAGTTATCTATTAGTAGCATGTTCGGTCCAATAAAATAAAGCTAAAAGTTCAATTGGGTTCCTCTAGTTTAACTACTGAAATTACAACAAGAAATCATCATAATTTAAACACAAAATTATCATAATTTTAGAAGAAAACACATCTACTAACTAAGAATAGTATGAATCAAATGATAGGTGGATTATTGGGCTGCGATTTTGTGTGGCTGCTGGTGTTGGCCTGCTGGATGGGTGGGGCGATGCTTGCTATGCATGCGAGTGAGATAGTGGAGGCTGGACACCTAGAGACGGCAACAAGGGGCAATGGTAAGAAGGTTAGACGGCATGATAAAGAGAGGGCTTGACAACAAGAAAGCTAGATGGTATGATGGCGAGAAGGTGCAATGGTGAGAGGGCTAAATAGGGCGAGATGGCAACAGCCGGTAGAGGTGGTGAGAGACGGTGGGACGGTGAGAAATGACACAATGACAAGCGGCAAAAAAAGGGGTGAAGGTTGAAAGTCTCAATATATGTGAAAGTGAGGCGATAGTTTGAAGGAAGAGACTAGGTCTAGGGATAGCAGGATGAATTAAGAATTAGAATTTTAGGATATGTTTTATTTTATTAAATAAACTATATCATATTATATTATATTAATATTATACTAGGCTTATTAAGCACGATAAGATTTCGAGCCAAACATAATTGGGTTCGAGCTCGATTCATTACGGGTTAGAACCTAAAATAAGGCTCGAGTTCGGACTCAAAGCTTATCAGGCTCGATTCAAAAATGAAAAAAAACAAGCGCTAGCTCGAACTATTCGATAACGCTCGATTCATTTTACATCCCAAAGAGAGAGTCTAAGGGTAAGTAGAGAAATGAACCATAGATCGACTTGTAACAACCACAAATCTTGTGCACTAGATTAGAGCTTTAGGTGTTCTCACCTTTTGCATATGAATTTCTATGTTTGTCCAAGATCACCCTAAACATGAGTTTGGTCGACCAAACCCTTTTTTTTTCCTCTATGATACTAGGACTTTTGTATCTTTGATCCAACTTTCTTTAAACTCTTCTGAAAAAATCAATATTCCTTCATTCTTGAATTAACTAAAATAAAGATTTTGCATGGTGATTAAAAAAAGAAGAAAATTTTCTTGGATTATTTTCACTTTTACTCTTTACTTTTTATACATAAGTTAAGAAAAATAGAATAAAAAAATGAATAATACATTATACATGATAGTTTGGAGAGTAATATTGTAAAATGATTAACTAAATATGAAAAGATTACAATAATTTACAACATTATAAAATAAAATATGTTATGAACAATTTTAAGATTTTGGAGCATGCATTATCTAAAGTACCAAACAAGAAAGAAACCGTGCTAATTCTTTGACTAGAATATGTCTAAACCTGGAAAACTGAAATAAAGGCGCACTCAATTTTGAATCTTAAGCCAGTATCACACATTCTGTTGACCTGTATTTACGCACTTAAGGTCAGTGAATTTTTAATGCTAACACCTCTTTCTCTCCTAACATATCATTGTTCGAGTGGTTTTCTATAGGAGTTTCTAAATGTGGTCATCTCTTTATATTTATGAGTTGGTACTTACGGTGGAATAGGAATAAAAACTGTGCATCCACATAAGTCCATCGCCCCCAGGGTATCTGACTAAGGCTATTAAGGCTTGGTGTTCAAATTGGGAAAGCTTAAATGCCCTAATGCCAAAGCCACCTATTACACCCCTTCGTCAAGATGGTCTCAAGCCCCGCCTAGCCTTTTGAAAGTTAATATAAATGTTGCCACTTCTACTCCCTTCCAAAGAAGCTCTATTGGTTTGGTGTTTCACAATTTTGAGACAATACCAGCCAACATAGTGTTGGTTTCTTTTAACTTGAATTACAATCAATCAGCTCTTGTGGAAACTATCGCCACCCTGCTTTGATTGAAGGAAGTTAAGACACTGGGTTGTCAATGAATTGTGGTCGAATCAAATGCAACAATGCTGGTCAATGAGTTACAATCCTCAGACTTTCTTTACATCCTTTTAGTGTCTTGTTGGATGACATTAAATCGTCGATTCCCTATTTTGAGACTTGTTATGTTGTTTATATTTCATGCTTTTTAAATTCTGTTGCATATTCTATTGCCTGAATGGGGGTGTTTGTTATTGGCCGTCTTTGTTGGCCTTGACCTTACCCTCTATGGTTGGGTTCAATTATTTTTTAATATGTCTTCCTTTTACCTTAAAGAAAATGCACTCAATTTGATGGACCGATGGTATTGATAAAATGCTTCATATGGTTAATTACAATATATCCCCTAAGGTTTAGGTGAAAATATACTTTGCCCTATTCTAATTCAGAATTATACACTTTGCCTTCACTTTTTGTTACTGTTTGACAGTAATTTCTAAAATGTTAATTTAAACATTATGGTGGTCATTTTTTGGTAATTTTAATCTGTATGTATTTTTTACAGTTAATGAACATTTTAAATTATTAATTTTTTCTTCCTATAAATGAAAAAAAATATTTTTAAATGTCAATTAACTATAAAGAAAATACCATACAAATTTAAATTACTTGAGAATGAGTACTAAATAGTGTAAATTAAGATTTCAGAAGTTTCTGTTAGACTGGATTAAAAAAAACATGGGCAAAGTGTATATTTTTTAAACAGGAATGGGCAATGTGTAATTTCACCTAAAATTCAGAAGGCAAATTATAATTTTTCTATACTTCACACCATAAAAAAATGAAAAATATGATGTGAGGAGGCCACTTAACCTTTGACGAAGGCTTGTTTTGGTGAGTCAAAGGGCTGAAATATACCAATTTTCAAATTTTAATGGTTGATTGATGCATAGTTATATATAGTTCAAGGGCCTAATGTGTTTGGCCCCAAAGAGTTTAAAGGTCAATTAAATACTAGGCCTTACTTCAATTACCAATTTTTGTGTTAATTTGGAATTTGAGGCCACTTTCACACACAGTTCGTTAAAATCTAGTAGCCTGCTACTCTATAGATGAATATATAAATTTTGTGACTAAAAATTGGTTGGACCACTCACAGTTCTAGTTACGGGTACTGAAGAATGGCGGGTGAATCACTTGATTAATCATGAGAGTTTTCATTAGCATGATGATTTGATTAATGCATTATTTCATCCTTTGGACGCTATTGTGGTAAAGAAAATCCTCCTCTCCCTTCGCTTCATGGATGATATTCTGGCATAGGACTTGAATGATAGTGGTTCCTTTACTGTGAAATCAACTTATTATATAGTCGGTAATGTCTTCGGGTTGGCAGGTGAGTCTTCAGGCTTGGTTAAATGGTAATGTCTAAAAAGTGCTCAAATTGGCATTCTTCGGGTGGATGGTGTGGTCGAATAGGAATCTTGTGGTTCATGATGAGCCCTTATGTTAGCTTTCGTTATAGGCGGCTCGTGCTATTGGGTGGTGGATTGAGAGTTAGCTTACTTTTGGTAGTGGGGCACTATCGGGTCTGAGTGCTTGTATCCATGCAGGGGAGTTGAGGAATTCGCCACTTTCCACCCAGCTCTGTATCAATGTTGATGGGGTCTTGTCGAAGACCAATAGGAGAGGAGTAATGGGGGTATGTTGCCATGATGCTAATTTGGGGGAGGGGGGGGGCGGGCTTTCTTTATAGTACCTTTTGGTTTCGATTATGATAAAGAGGATCCATTATATGTTGAAGCTTTCGCTATCTTTTGGAGGTTAAAGGAAGCAAGGAGACAAGGCATCAGCTCGGTAAAGATGGAGTCAACTTCTCGTATGCTATTATTTTGAACTTGCAGACGGAGTCATCCCCTTCTATGTTTTATTTTGGTATACTTTTGGACAAGTCTAGAATCTTTGTTAGTTCTTTTCTTGCTTGTGAGTTTTCTTTTGTTAGACATTCAACGAATGGTATTGCTCATGTTCTTGTGAATGAGGTCTTCATTCGTTAGATAGGACTTCTTGGGATTCATTATCTTCATCTTAGTTGTTGGCAGCTTTAGTTTAATACAAGTTCTTCTACCTTCAAAAACTGGGCAAAAAATAAAAAGAAAGAGGGAGACACACACGCGTTTTGTATAAATATAAATCAATAGAACTGTTTTAAAAATGTACGCAAATCCGAGAATAAAACAAAAAAGAAAATTGCACGTACAAGTTACAGCTACTAACTTTTCATTTAGCCTTAGCATTTCTTTATTCTTTTTCTTTTTCTTTTTCTTTTGTTTTGTTTTTTTTTTTTTTTTTTGGTAAACTTGCCTGCTGATTGTCGTTATCGGCCACTGTTTCTAGTGCCCTTCTTTCTTCTTTCTTTTATTTTTTTGAGAAAGGAAAATGTACAGCCTCTGACGCTACGGTACCGACCGACAACCCCAAACACACGTAGGTTTTATTTCTTCAACAAGAGTACAGGTTGAATTGATTCAAAGTATGGATAATTACTATCTAGAATTAATCTTTCGGTGTAATTAAGATACAATTTTATTTTATTTTCCCATTTTGAATTTTTCCAGCTGCAACTATATAATACTAAACTATTGAAACCAAATCTTATGTAGCTTTTCTATGTAATTGGTAGTTTGTCTTATAAATATATAGAATTTTTGCAAAATTTTTAACCTTTTCAAGTACACTTAAGTGTATAAAATTAAAGAGCAGTAAACTACTATATAAAAGTACTTAAATACTATACCAAAATGAAATCTTAAAGTCTTGAGTCTTCAATCCAAGTAGTTGAGGTTTGATGACAATAAGACAGATTCAGGTGATTAAGATTTGAGAAGATGAAGGTGAAGGTTGGAGTTTTGAAATCCACTTCAACTAAATCTCCTACAAATGCTAATTATATTGGTTCGATGTCTTTGTAAGTACACATTTCTATGCTCTCTATACTATAAAATATCTTTTACCTTTAATAATTGTAAAGATGTTTTGCATTAAAAAAAAAAACTACTCCCTTAAAGGTAACCAAGCATGTGTATAATATATGATTGAGTAATTCAAATAACAGAAAGTTTTATAGAGGCTAGTTTTGAATATTGGGGAAACACTGTAAAGGGCAACTGTCTGTCAAATGCATTTCAATTCGAACTATTTAGTTAACTATTTGATTATCCATTATATTCTACTTAACAAAAATATTACAAATATTATTTTACTTATGTCAAAAGGTTGGTGGACAGTTTAAACAAATTCACTTGGATTTTGCAAACAACAATGTTACAAATGGCTAAGCCAAACGGTTGACAAGTCAAAAATGAGTTTAACTTTACACGGAGCTGGATAATTTTGTTAAACTTAAATTAAAATTAAAATCAAAATTAATGAAGCAATAAACAAACTTTAAATTGACTTGCGCTGGAATGATTTTTTCTTCTTTTGTTTGTATGCCTGATCCTAGACACGATATTCGATTAGTCGTTAATTAGGTGTTGGTGGCTGCTAGTTGGTGAGCTACATATATAGTACGTACTTAGTTCAATCATTAAATGGAAATTAATTTGACTGTTGGATAGCATTTCAGCAGAATATTGTTTGGGTCTGGTGGTGGCCATCGATATGTATATATGTTTTTCTTGGTTCTTTTCTGTTAGTGTTATTAATAAATTAATTGCAGCCTGATCACCTAATTAAACTTTTTTTATAAAGTGGACCTCGGTGTCTCAGTCCACTTATACTATGTTTCATTTAATTATACGTGTACTTGTTTTATGCTAGCTGTAAATTGTAATGTTTTAAGATGATACTGATACTACAACAGAAGCTTAATTGTATTTTTCCTTGTCCTGGTTCAGCTTAATTTGTCTTTATTTGATATATCTAGTGGCACTAATTGTAACAACTAATGCATCATAAAACTTTTGCTTTTGATACAAAAAATGAGATGAATAATATTGTAGGAATATCTAAAGGGGAGCATATATAAAGGTACTAAAGTCTAAATAGTGTACTATATTCCATAACGATAAGGTTGATTATTTGTATGGGTTTGACCTGTGGTGTTGCTGGTTTATCGCCGGTTGTGTACCTTCGCATTTATCCTATCAAGGTATTTCGAACAATTTTTATCCTTAGTGTTAGAGTTTTGCTTAACAAAAATAAAACTATTAAAGTTAAAAATTATTATGGGATAATTTTTTAAAACTGTAATAATAATTACTGACAACATCTGACGCTAAAACCAAACCTCCTAATTTGATTCAAACTGCTCATTATAATTCATTACATGTTGGTGTTTGTTGGGCTAACCCAGCTCGAGACTGACCTGGTTCGGCCAGGTGGGTTGACAAGGACCAGGGCCTAGGCCCATGCACAGCTCGGGTATGAGCATGCGGGGCTTGGGCCCACATTATTTTATTTTTATTTTTCATTTTTTTATTTTTTTAACTTTGGTTTTTATAAAATTTTTGCAAAACTTAGTGTTTTAAGAATGAAACACCACCACAGATTCAATTTTTATTAATTTAAAAGTTAAACGACACTTACATAAATTAAAATGGGCTTGACATGAGTCAATGGCAAAATCTTTTAAAAAATAAATTTAAAAGGAAACCTATGATCTAATTAGATTAAATACAAACTATATCTTAACTATTAAAATTCCAATGATTCTTTCAATATCTCAGCCGCAGCAACGTTGTTGGATGCATTATCAAATATGATACTAAAAACATTGTCATGACAACAAAACACGTCATGGTGAAAAAGAGAAGAAAGTGGGGATAAGGGACTAGAAGTCCACTCCAAAGATCTCATCTCCCTTTTACATGACTTGGCATGAAAGACAACACAACAATTCGAATGCCTAGATACACGCTAGAATGTACAAGAAAGAAAGTTTCTACTATTATTTTGTATATATGCTATTTTGGTCTTACTATCAAATCCACTAATTTTCCTTAAAGAGCCACCATAGCCATTATGCAATCTATCTCAATAATAAGATGTTGCACTTGAAGTCTAACTGCTTGTCTGATTCCTTTTCTAATAGCCAGTAACTCAGTGACAGTTATATTGGACATAATGGTGAAAGCATTTGGCTTTAACCTGAAACCCAATCCAATTTTTCAGGTTAGGGTCAGATCAGAGAGAAGAGTTAATGATATTCAGGTCAACCCGAAACCGACCGATTTCAAAAAGACAAAAAAACGGATTGGTTCGGGTTTGACCTAAATCCACCCAAACAGACCTAAATATTAGCCCAAGCATGCTATTCCTAATTCCTTAATCCTTATTCCTAGCCCAACCCACTAAGTTTATACCAATACACAATTCCTAACCCTAACTCCTAGTCCTAGCCAAATGCATAGTTGTTCCTGTTCTGCAGCTACATATTTTTCTCATCTACTAGCCTCACACGCACTCGGGCCTCCACTACTTTGCTGCTCTATCGCTGACACCTCCAATATCCCTGACACCATCCTTCCGTTGTCCGTCCGCCTTAGTCCTCTCTGGCTGCCATAGCTTTGCCCCTGCCATCCCTTAGTCCCCTTCACTTTACTATTGCCCTTAGCCCCTCACTTCGAGATGGACCTCAGAGACCTGTATTTTTTCACTCATTTTCAAGGCCCAAAACCTAACCCAACTTAATTTTTTTTTTCAGGTTAGGGTCGGTTCGGGTTCAAAAAAAATGGGTCAGGTCGGATCACATTTTTTGCATGGAGTACTTGTCTGAAAGTTTCAGGTTCCGATCCGAACCCGAAACTTACAATCCTAATTGGACGCAAGCTCATAATCTCCTTCTGCTAAGATTAAAGAGCCATCATTATCCCTCAAAATCATAACAATACCATTTAAGAGTTGAGTTCTAAGCATCATCAGTATTTAGCTTAATAGCTCCTTGTGGGGAGGGGAGGTTTACCCAAGGCACCTTTGCAATAATGATGTTAGAGGTTACATGTGGTTCTCTCATAGTTTGCTCCATGAACATCCATTTGAATATAGTATAGGGTAGCCTCAAGATCAGGCTTCTTCCGTTGGAAAACTATAGCATTTCTTCCAAATATGCCAACAAATGTATCCAATCTTTGAGAGGAACAACTCCCTTCTATTTTTCCTCGCCATTTTTGCAATTTGCAACATCCAATCTATAGTAGTAATGATAGTTGGCCTATTCATAATGTAATCAACAACTCCAAACCACATTCCTAGTGTCCAATCACACAAGAGAATTAGCATGCCCATTGGTTTTTAATAGGCCACAGAAAAGGTGCAATGGGCTATCTTAACATCTTCGTTTGAACGGATTGTAGTTTGTGGCAAGGGTGTTCTGACAAAATTTTCACAGGAAATTTAAAATCTTTGAAGCACACTTTCCACATGACCTTCCACAACTTTGGATCTTGCTGAAAAGAAGTCTAATCATATGCACTCTTACACTGCTTCTCTACATTGTACAAGCAGATTTTACTGTGTAATTACCAAATTTTATTAAAGGCTACACGATCGTATCATCATTCTGGACATTATCTATGGCCACACAATTCTATCATCAATTTCAACTAATACATTTTATTGCTTTCTAGTCAAATATTGATGTACATTCAATTTATTTTTTGATATTCAAAACTATTGAAGTTACAAAATTCTACAATAAAAATTGGGGAACTTTAGATTTTGTTTTTAATCGAAAAGAAAGTTTTAATGGGATTAAATGTGACGATACGATAGTGTCGGCCGGCACCCCAAAGGGAGCTTAAGACACTTATTGTCCCAGTCACAAGTCGCTTCGGATCATCGCTCCCAAAGCACAATTTGAAGTGTCAAAGGGGGGAACACGCGTATGTATTACTGGTACTACCCACAACATAAAAAGGTTTTTTCCAACAAAAGATCATATGAACCTTTATACAAAATTAAGTAATAAAATAGTAGTACCTAATTATAATAAATTTCAATCGTAATTATTGACGTCCAACATGGTAGGCCATCTACTTTGGGATCTAGGGCATTAGAGGGTATATAATTGAATTGCAGCACTCATCCCAACCATAAAATTACCATTATAAACTAGTCCCAATCTTTATTTCGTTGCATATTAGTCTCACACTTTTATAAGGTGGTATATATTGATTCCTAATCCTACAAGAAAATTGAATTAGCACAAAAACATGATTTGTAGAAAAAAAAAGTTGATAAATTTAATGATATCTAACAACTCAAAAAATCATGACAAATTTAAATTTACTAGAAGCACAATTAGTGACCAGTTAATTAGCATTTAAAAATTTGATATTTTATAATTATGCCAGAGTTAGCAAATTTTTACAGCAATTTCCTAGAAAAGTTGGAGGCTTAACGGCAGTAATTTACCCCGCACCAAGTTTTCCGTCATCCAGATTGTAGACCTTCCATCCATAAAATTTTGGAACTTCTAAAATAAATCGTTACATTTGCATAACTTAAATAAAAATGTAAAAAAGATTTAGGACTAAAATTTATCTTTCCCATCATTCTCTACCGTTGCTAGCCAGATTCAAACTTTGATCTGGATCTGGCTTTAATATTTTTATTGTTTAAATGGCCTCATCCAATATTATCTATTGGATTTTACGGTATATGTATTATCTTTTAAATCTTAGTATGTAAGAGTGATTTAAGACTCCCAAATGATAGATCTCCAATTGGAGGCGGACAATGATAAATCTAAATTTTTTCGTAGGTTTACTAGAATCTTGGCTTTATTGAGGTGCCCCAATACTTGACAACAGACATGGAGGTAATTGTATATAATAAAATCAGTCCTTATTTTTTCAAGTTTTAGAAGTAATTTTTTTCTTTTTATATATAATTTTGTTGAAGCCTCTGATACCTAGTTTGCTCTAACGCTGTATGGTTATTATTGACTTGGGTTGAATTTTGTTTCAGTTATTTATGAGTTTTGCATTCTAGATTTATTCTAACTTACTTGAAAGAGTCACGTTGATTTAATTATTTTTCCTTCATTTGGAGCCACATGAATGAGTAACTTTTGTTTGCTATGTTTTTGTTATCACTTACAATCTTATATCATTATTATATACCACTTAACTCATTTTTAATTGAAATGAATAATCTTTTGTCAAAAAGTTATCTTGTTGTTAGCCACGTGCGCATGTCCATCTATTGTCATGATTTCCTAGGGTTAGTACTAAAATCTCTGACTCTCTAATACTTTCTTTTTTTTTTTTTTCTGAAAGACTCTAATAGTTTCTTTTTCCCCTTCATTTGTTATATTCAAGCATTAATTACACTTATTTTTAACGTAGACACGCTTTATATATACCAAAAAATCTTTTTATATTTTATATTATTTATATTTTATTTTATGTAATTTGTTAACTAAATTTTCAGCATAAAATCCCACAACGACAAAACAAAATTGCCATATTAGGTAATATGTAGGGAGAATCACAAAATGCCTCTAGCATTTCGTCAAAGTTACAGTTATCTCCCTTATGATTTAAAAACCTCTTAAAAACTTTCTGAGATTTCAATAAACCCACAATTACTCCTGAAATCCATTTTGGATATCAAAACCAATTTATTGAAACCTTGAACATGCTTTTTCAATTATTTTTCCTTAATTATTTACTATTAATTTTTATTTACTTTTCAATCTTTGTGTTTATTTTTTCGTATATTTTTTCAAATTTTTAGTTCACCTTATTTAAAAACCTCATTTTTGTTTTTGAAATTATTTATTGAAACCTTGAACATGCTTTTTCAATTATTTTTCCTTAATTATTTACTATTAATTTTTATTTACTTTTCAATCTTTGTGTTTATTTTTTCGTATATATTTTCAAATTTTTAGTTCACCTTATTTAAAAACCTCATTTTTGTTTTTGAAATTACTATTATTCTTTTTTTTTTCACCCTCATATTTGTCAAAATTTTTTAGAGTAAGCATTTTATCAAAGAAAATGTTAAAGATAAATACCATGATAAAGTGATGTATGGTCACTTTGCATGTCAAGCATGTGATATCAAGTGTTTGTATTGGGTAGATAGTAACATATCAGTTATGGTAACCATTCATGTTATTAGGATTTTCCTAAAGTTAAAGCAGATGGAATTATAAGGGCTATTGTTAAAATAAGATGAAAACTTTAAATCGTTCTTGTTTGAATTAATAGATGATAAGTGATTTACTTGTATTTTATATTTATATACTTTTTTTATTAATTAATCACTTTTTAATAATGTCCCACTTAATAAAATGGTTATTAATTTAGTGAAATGAAAAAATGCAGTAGACACCATATATTTAGTCAATTGTTTTACAATTACAACTTCAAAAATAAAAGAATCTCTTTTATTTCCTAATCAAACAGTAAATGAAGAAAATTAACTGTTGTTTACCTTGCTCATTTTAGTGTTAGTATTTAACTTACAAAAACTTATATGATTTTTTATAATAAATTTAATTTCAATCAAATTTGAGAAACTACCAATATTTTTTCCTCATTTTGAAATTGAAAATAAAATATAAAAACACCTTTGATTCCTACTTAAACATTAACAAGAAAAAACTAGAATTGTTATAGCTTTTATTGGAGTATCTATAATTATATTCTGTTAACTACTACAATGTCTAAAAATTAGAATGATTTCTAATGCATTATGTAGGTAGGGAAATTAATAATTTTAGAAAAAAATGAATAAATATATAAATCAAATCAAGATAATGACCCATGGTAAATTAATTTGAACAAGAGGGATTTAGTGACATAAGACAAAAGTTTTTTTAAAAAAAACCTTCTCAACTTTAACTATCTCACCCGCAAGTATATGGTGTCAATTATAGTAGAGGTGAGTTAGATGTCGATCCTATAGGAAATTACATGGCAAAGAATGCTACCAAGTACCAAATATGGTGACCTCAACTTAAGTTAGAGCAAACAAACAATGGAAACAAAAAAACAAGAAGATAAACTACCAAAATACGTGGATCACCCAACCACCAAATCAAACAAATAGAACAAACTATCATAAACACATATTTATAAGGTTTTTAAGGAGTGCTATCCAAATGGATTATTACATAGACATATCTTTGACACAAGTTTAGACCTAGCCTAAATCATACTTTATGATAGTTGTAAGCTAGAAAAGTTTCAAGGCAAGGCTGATAGCCACCACTATGTCTCCGAGGCAAGGCCGATTAGCATATTAGAATCCTGTTAAATATTCCTATTCCATCCAGTTTTTAAGAACTAATGCCTCAAAGGAATGATAGTTCTCTTGAATCTTCATATTATCAATGCTTCGTTAGCCCTATTTTAACCTAGGAATCTCTTCCAAGTCTTTTCTTAAATCTGGCAAGTAGTTCAACACAAGTGATCAATAAATAAAGAGCACATTAAAGCACAAGTTAAGAAAACCAACAAATTATGAAAATAATCAATGGGTTATATATTAACAAGCATCAAATCATATCAAATAGTTCACAATATGTATAAAAACAACAAATCTACAAATGTTTACAAAAATATCATACTAAAGAAAAAATGAGTTAGGGTTAGAAAAACCAAATTCAAGAAGAAATCCAAGTTGCAGAAGATTTCCCTCTCCAATCCAGTAAATAGTCACCATTAAATTGGCTTCCTGTCTCCCAAATCTATGAAAACCTTAAAAAAACTAGCCAAAAAATGAGTTTGGAAGGTTTGGGGTCAAAGGGGATCTATTTTTGAGACTGTTGGCCAAGGGTTTTTAAAAACAGAGTAGGTCACGGTGCTATGGCCTTGGGACTCACAAACTTTGACTCCTTTCAGTGTTTTGACTAAAACTTTGTGTACATATGTCTAATTAAGACGATTCAAGTATCTACACGAAGCTAGGAGGAAGAGCTACAATTATTTTAACTGCTTCAGAGTCATAGAATGCAAGGATTAGGTCAGAAATTTAGTTGCAAGTTGAAACTTTATTCATCCTCATGCTTTTTTATTCGTTAAAATTGCCTTTTTGTTCCCCTTGTGCTCAACTTCTTTCAAACTAAAAAATAAAACAAAGTTAAATAAAAATATATATAAACATCTACAAAAGCATACATAGACTTCGTGATGTATCATTTAGTAGTTACTATATCAAGTTTTGAAAAAAGTGTGGAGGAAAAAAAATGTAACAACCAATTTTAAAAAACAAAAAATATCATTCTTAATAAGAAGTAAATAAAAAACTGAAAAGTAAAAATAACAAAATAGCCGAGGATAATGAAAAGTAAGTAAAAATTGAATCATGAGGAAGTATCATTGAAAGTAGTAAGTTAAAAGTAACTATATCTAAAAATATATTATGTCATTTTAACAATACATTTTATGGAGCAATTTATATGACAAGGAGAAGTCTTAAACAATAATTAAAAGCTAGAGCTAAAAGTGTAATTAATCTATTGGTTTTAACTTCCAATATGAACTTCACGAGGAGATAACTGGCAGTTTATTGAAATGTCAAAAGGTTTTTGACATGTTTTTGAAACATGAGTGGGATAAATGTAATTTCCACGCGACATTTTGTAATCGATAATGCGCATGTCTATATTTTTTTCGCACACAATAATATGGGTTATGTTGTGGGACTAGCTCTTCATACATATATATATATATATATAAAGTAGGGCAACTTATAGGTATGATTGCTTCATACGTACATAACAAGCTGCAAATTGATCTAAAAAAACAAATTAAATGAGTGAGCAATATCGACAGAGAGTGGATGTGGGGAAAAGGAAAATGTCAATCAAAATCAAATCAAATCCTTGTTTCAAAAGTGGAAAACATGAAGGGAAAAGAGTTGAAAGAAATATATGCCGGACTGGATGCAGGTAAGGTATATAGATGTGTCAGGCCAGGCAGGCAGGTTGGTGAGGAAGATGGCGAAAAGAGCACATAAAATACGTCTAAATTGCACCGTTCATCCCAAACCTATAATCATCAATTATAAATTAGTCCTCAACTTTTTTTTCTTTGTTTATTGATCCTAAATCTTTATGAAGGGTTGCATATTCATCCGTAGTCCCACGAGAATGTTGAGTTAGCACAAAAATTTGATTTATAGAAAGAAAAAACTGATAGCTTAGATGGATTATTAACTACAAAAAAACTTATGGCATAATTTAGATTTACTTAAAAAAAATTACCAAATGGTTTAAATTAAAATTTAAAAATTAGTACTTTTTAGCTACGTCGGAGTTAGCAAAATTTGCAAAGCTGAGACCCACTATGCAATACAGTAGTTTTTAAAGGCTTAGAACCAATATGCATTGAAAAGTAATTTGGGACCAATTTACAATGATAATTATAAGTTTAGGACCAATTGTGCAATTTAACCCATAAAAATATACAGATGGGAAACAACTCATTGGAGCACTTAGTGCACACACGTACCCCTTCCCTCCCATCGCCCTCATGTCTGCTGCTGTCTCCCTTTACTTACGTCTAATGTAGTACTACAATATGTCTGTCCGTGTATTGATACAAAAGAGTATTCTTAATAAAATTGTATTGTACAAGTACGTATCTATAGTATATGGTAGTAATTTGTTATGTATAGGATGAAATATGGAATGAAACATATATTGAAATGTAGAACGTGCGTGCCTCACGAGCACAGGCACGGCATGTGACAACCCATACTGTATCATCAATTCCATTTCCCATCGATTTGGGAGCTCCACGCCTCCACTACCTCTACGCTACCCACCACCATTTTACTTTCCTACTCAAAGTCATTTATATTATGTTCTTAAAATCTTAATTACAAGCTCATTGATTCTTTTCTGGTTTCATATTTTCCTTCCAAACATTACACGGCGGTATTATAATCATGGTCTGTATTTGTTATCTAGGTGTTATATAGCTCAATCCCCCATTAATATTATCATGTAACAACAAAGGAAAAAAAAAAGCTAAGAGAGTTAAGGATACTCTACGTCTCATTGACTGTGATAGAGAAGATTCATAAAATTGAAATAATATGTACGTGTCATATTATTTAACCACAAGGTTTATTATTTTCTTTTTTTTTTTGGATGGAAATTAATTATATCGATCGAGTTTTTCTTGTTGCAAATTCTTGACCTTTGGTGGTATAAATTGTGGCAGAAAGATCAAAGGAGCCAGCGATCAGATCATGTGGCCTTCGGAAGGGATATTTGATTATTTACCCCATTCCCTACCCGTGGTGGTTGAGGTCTGGTGGGGCGGGGTGGGTCATGGAGGCGACTGCGATTCCCATGCATGTCCCCGATTTGCCTCATCGTCATACATTAACCTTCCCTACTAATTCTGAAACCTCATTCCCACTGAACATTACCATGTCCTAGTACGTGTAGTAGCAATATCTTAAGATCTTTACATTAATCAACTATCTCCCCCCCTCTAGAGCTTGGTCTCAAATTGCAACTTGAATAGGTTGAAATACTCTTGGACCAGCAGGAGACTGACTTTGTAAGTTTGATTGATATAGCATCATCTATAATGCAGGTGCCTCCCCAGACCAGACTATGGCTTGTTCTAAAAAAGAAAGGAGACTGACTAGAGAACAAAAGACTGAAAGAAACTAGTGCTTACTGATCTCATCGTACCAATAGGGCAGAGGCAGCCAGCGCAGTGGGACACCAGGATGATGCCTCTGCCTCGATTCATCACCTGCACAAAACTTTTTCCAATGTTCTTTTCTTCTTTTTTTTTTTTTTACCTCCCACTTGATTAACCTCTCTGCCAGGGCGCAGGCGGGCTGGCAGCAATGATGATGAGTTAACTTCGGTAAAATCCACATCACCAATGGACACCAGAAATCCAAATTTGACTCGGTGGTCCAATTAACTCCTGCACAACAAAAGAAGCCAACAAATATAGCCATTAAAAGCAGGCATTTAGATTGAAGAAGAAACCCAGTTAGCCATCACATGTCTGCTTCTGCTTTTACAGAAGGCAGCAGCATCACTCACAGTCTGCCCCAGGGATGCTGACACTGAACTCGCTATTTCTCCTGCCCAGGGTTTCTCAGCATCAGACTTCTGTCATCAGTTGGGTCCTAATCATGCGCCTTGACTGGTCTCTCCTTTTGTTTTTTCACTCATTTTCCTTTTCCAACCCTAGATCTCAATATTCAGCAACTTAGATTCGGAGATCTGTCAAAATTCTCATGAGGAACAACAAACTTGAAGTGACCAACCACAGCCGGTTGCTAGTGGGCAAGACCCTTTTTGCTGCTATTTTCCAGTTTTGGTTACACACATTTTGGATTGATTAGATGATTGCCGTAAAATATTGGGGTCACAAAAAAAGTTATGACTAGAGTCCATTTTCTACTATCCCAACCCCCATGTTCAATCGGAAGTTCTTTTCAATCACCACGTTTATCCAACTTCAGATATCAACATCAATGAGGAAATTATCCAGGCTCCCAGCTTAAGCTCAAAAGGAGAGCAACTTTGTTTCCCTTTCTTCCCTAATAAGCATCCTGCAGGTTATTTAACACCAAATCCAGCAATTAAAAGTTGAAAAGATTCCCGAACTTCCAATTTCAAAGGGGGTTCCTGTTGTTGATTGTTCTCCTCTGATTGGACCCAAGAAAACGAACTTTTTCCACGGCAGTAGGCTTTTGATTGAAACTTTAGACCAAAGATCATGGAAAGCTGAGGACCTAAAAAGCACATAAGCTCTGATGTCTCCCGAATCCATAAAACCCCCAAACAATCATCCAGAGCAACCTTTAATCATCCATCAACAACATATAACTGGACCAGCAATAATACTCTTTTAAGGGAGACAGTTGTAAGTTTTGAGAACTGACCAAAAATTCAAGACATTAGCGGCATCTGTAGGACCATAGGGGTAGTGGGTTAGATGATCAAATGTAAAAAAGTTGAATGCCATTGAAGATTCTACATAAAAAAGAACCATGTGATCACCAAGTTCCATCCACAGTAAGAAAAGTTGGCACATACATGTGCTATATTTTCAGCTACAGCAGTTAGAAGCGGACATCAAGCCACCAAGGATAACAGTCAAAAGCTGGAATATATTCGCTAGACTAATGTTCACATCGAAGCTCAAATCACACAATAAAAGTTGAAGCTGTGCAAATCACAATCATTAAATCCCAACCCTTCCACATAGACCCAGTAAATCAAACATTGATCAAGTCTATTTCTGAAAGGTTGTGCATCATATTTTTCATCATGACACTTGATGGTATTAATGATGTAACTAACTTCCATCAAGCCTAGTTGATAAGTATTAATGATGTAACTTGTACCAACCATGGCTAACTTTGGCCATGATACTGCTGAGTACACGCTATATGACGACACAATAACTTTATCTTTTACCCCTGATGAAGCAAAGCAAGTCAGGAGATCAATTTCTGCTGCTCTAATTCGAGTACCTTAACAAGACCAACAATTGAGAATCTCAGATACTGGTACTCGCCACCTATGTAGAAAAACAAGCAATAGGCATTCCCAATTCCATCAAGAATTTTACTATTCAAGACCTTCCTGCTTAGCTATCCAAGGACACAGCAAGATTAATGCGTTTCTATTCCACGTACTTTTACTGTCAGATACATGAAAAGAATCAGTTGAATAATTTCTCCTAAATCATAAATAATAAAGAAGCAGGTCCTAGCAGGGAAATCCAAATTGTCATTCCCTTCTTTTAACAGGTAGAACAAAGGACTCTGGCAGACATTTCATATCAATAGAATGTGGTACAGGATAGTTATAACTAGCTAGGCATAAAACGATGCCGAAGATGACTGCCAAAAACGAAAACATTGCATCAGATAAGTGCGACAGACAAAGCAGGTGTGGATAGGCCAAAGGCAGTAGGCTAATTTGTAACAGAGAATGCAAACCTAGGCAAGCTCATAATAGAGGACGTTCCGTCTAAAACAGCGTAAATATATTCATGAAATCAGATCCTGAATCTTAGGTTTTGCCCCATCAATTGCTTGCAAAATAATAAAACATGAGTTAATAATATCTTGTGAAATCAGTTATGATCAACTGAAATTCTACTCTCTGGCAAATTATACTTCATAATGATAAGTGTGAGTTTCGGATAGGAATAAGAAGTGACGCTTACCAAACCTTGTTTCACAAAGAATTCATTTTTATGATTAAGCTTAAACAAGAGACAATTAATCTTTGGAAAAATTGTCACACCTGCCAAGACCACTTATATTACAGGTATTTCAATCCAAAACTACATACAACAACTATATTCAGATAAGATAGTAAGAAGCAAGAATGACTGGATCCTCGCGTGTGAATGATATCATTTCAATAACTAATCCCATGAGTTCTTTAGGTTTGAGCTGCCATTCTTCAAGAAGCTCATAACGTTTAGTTGTTTTAGGCTTTTAGCCCAAATTCTTCTTTTCCATGTCATCCAAGATCAACAATTCAACCTCAACCATTTACAACAACCACTCAACTCCCAAGCCCAGCCTTGGTTATAAAAATCACAACTGAAGTTGGAGCATGGAAGCAATCACCCCTAATCCAGAACCGGATCATCCATTTTCTTTCAGAGAGTAGTATTATGAACATCAATTTAATACGCAAAACAGCCCAAGCATTTAACTTGGATTCTTACAACGTACTACCAATACCAGCAACCATGTTAAACACTGGCATCAACTCAGCATTCTCTAAGGCGCAAATAAAGAATACCAACTCCACATGGATTCATGGTTCTAATGCAATCTCGTATCACCGAAATCAGGGTCCGTTATATCTTGATGAGAATTCTTCACAATCGATTTTGGGTTAAACACTTAAACATTAGTGTAATATGAGAACTCGAAACTGGTGCCTCTCTAGCCCCATTCTTTTGTTGTTAGCCCTGTTTTCGGGCGTGTAAGTTGTAACAGACATTTCTAAGCAAAACATTCCTGACCAACAATATACACGTAATGGACATGTCTCTGAATTATCAACAATTCCGACGTCAAATTGTACAATTAGAAATTCTTACATTAAGTTAGACAATACTATACAAAAAACTTGGCGCTTACCGCAAAGATGTCCAGTTCAAATCTAAAGAACCGAAACGCAAAAATCCCTTCGGCCACCCCCACACAAGCTCCAGCCAAAACATCCAACAAAAAATGCCGGCCAAGCAAAACCCTGGAAGACGCCGTCGCAGTCGCCCAAATCCAAACCCCTAGCATAACCAAAGCAGCCGCACGATCTGGATCGGCCTTGACCCATCTCCCGACCACAATCGGAACCAGCGTACCATCGTGGCGGACAACTAGGTGGAGGATAGTGGCTATGAAGAAAACCCGGGAGGCGTGGCCACTTGGGAAGGAGAAATTATCGGCGTGAACGGCGGCGGACATGTTGGGGTTGTAAGGGGGACGAGACCGACGGAAGATGAGCTTGACGAGCCCGACGACAGCGATGTCGAAGAGGAGGCCAAGAATTAGAGGGGAAAAGAGAGGGGAAAGAGAAGGATAGTAGAGGAAGAGGGAAAGAGAGAGAGGGAAGGAAAGGCGGAAGTCGGCGGAGAGCTCGAGGAGGAGGAGGAAGGAAGTCGGGAGAAAGGGCTTGAAGAAAGTGTGGAGCGCCTGGGAAACAACTGCGTCTAGGGCGTGGAGGCGGAGGAGGATCGATGAGTGCTCGGCGGCGGTGCCCATCGATTGGGATGGAAGAGACAGTTGTACAGTTGATGATTGGTGGTTAATGGTGATACTGTAGTCGTCACAGCTGGGGCGAGACTGGCTCGGGGGGTAGTCAACCTCACAACATTTACTATCTGGGTAAAATCCATATTTAGTCCCCTAACTTTAAGGGTTATCCTAATGTGGTCCCTTACCTCTAAAAGTGGCTATTAAAGTCCCCTAACTCAATTAGCGTGTCCTATTTTGGTCCTTACTGTTAGTTCAGCCGTTATTTCGGATGGAAATTGCCTATATGACATCCAAATTGCCATGTGTCCATCCCTTTCATGACAGAAAGTGACTAAACTGAAAGAACAACATATTTTAGACTAAACTAATGCAAATACATAATCATAAGTCCTAAGACATGGTTTTACCCATTCCCAAATCTTCTCCGATTTCCAGTCACCCACTCCACCGTGCACCCCCTCCTTTCCGTCGCTCTGTTGGTGATTGGAAGTCAGAGAAGGGATGTTAGAGGCCTAAAAAGGTGGAGGGATCGAAGGGAGAAAACGGGACACGAAGGAAGGAGGGCTATCGGCATGGATGAGGGTTATTGGCATAGATGTGTAAGGTCGGTGGCGGTTGGAAATTGGATGGTGCGAGGTTGGGGCGGCCTTGGAAGAAATAATAGGAATGACGTGACATAAGAAGAGGATAGGTTTTGGCAAAGGCGTTCTGGGTCGAGAAAGAGGTGTTGCAGGTGGTGGATCGGTGAATGAGGCATTGTAGTTGGTGGATTTGGGTTTTGGCGACTTTGATGGTACAAGGAGTTGGATCTTGATTTCTTCTCAGTGGAAGCATTTCAAGAGGGAGGACGGAGAAGTTTAGCCACTAAGGGGAAGGTGGTGAGGTTGTTGGTGGTGGCAGTGGTAATGGGGAGGGAGGAGGAGCAATTGGCGGCGGTGATGGCGGACCAATCGAGAGATAGGGAGACGAAGATGCGGGCTGTGTAGATGAAGAAGATTTAGGGAAAATTAACGATTCAGGTCCTGTAATTATTTATTTGTGTCAATTTAAACTTGAACTTTTTTGTTCTCCTAATCTAGTCACTTTTTATCATAAAAGAGGCTGTCATGTAGTAATATACGTGCCACGTAGGCAACTTTCATCCAAAATAATGGTAGAACTCATGGAAGGGACCAAAATAGGACACGTTAGTTGAGTTAGGGGACTTTAATAGTCACTTTTAGAGGTAAGGGACCATATTAGGACAACCCTTAAAGTTAGAGGACTAAATATGAATTTTACCCTTTACTATCTCTTTTCTGCCCAAATCATGTCTAATTATTATAGCATGCATCTATATCTAATGATAAACCGACTCATATTTAATTTTGTATACATAACCCTTTTTGATAAAAAAATAGATAAAATTGTCCCTTATCAATACTCTCTCTTTTCCTTCAAAAATTTTACTCTTAATTCCATCACCACAAAAGTTGTCACTGCCGCTGCAGCTGCTGCCATCAGATTTCATCATTATTCGTATTTGTATAAGTGTCAAACATAAATAAGTAAAGTGTCTAAAGTAATTGAGAAAAGTGCGTGAATAAGTATGTATAAGTGTTTAAAATAATATACAGATTATTTATTTATTTTTAATAACATGTAAATAATTTATTCTCTTTAATAAAATGTAAATGTGTAGAAGTGCTTCAGTAAATATGTTAAAGTGTCTATAGAAATATGTAAAAGTGTCTGAGTAATATGTTAATAATTTATTATTTTAAAAATGAAAGTGTTTAAATTAATAAGTAAAAAAATGTCTTAATAACTATGTAAAAGTGTCTAAAGAAAATAATAAAATAACTGTAACAATAAGTAAAAAATTTATTAGCTTCAAAATTAAAAATGGCTGAAACAATAAATGAAAATGTCTAAACGAATATATTGAAATGTCTAAAAAAATGTACAAAAATTCTCTCAACTTTGTAGTGATTCCAAACTTCTTCAACTCCTCCATTAAATCCTCCTCCTCCTCTATCGAGAGCCACCATAACATTAACTCCTATTGAGTTGAGATGAAGCTGGAGCGACGATCAAAGCAAGACGAAGCCAAGAGTGGCAACGAAGGGGGCGAAGCCAGGAGCGGTGACCAGAGGAGACGGAGGATAGGGATCTGAGAAGAAGATTGGTGACAAGAATCAGCAATCTGAGGCGATGTGGCACTGATCAGAGGCAAGATGGTGCAATTTTATCTTTTCTTGGCCGGCGACTGCAGTCCCGATCTCTTCTCCAGGTCAGTGATGTTCGGCTTCTTTTCCGTCTCCAATGCGATCTTCACATGTTCGAGCAATGGTAGATTGAGGAAATCAGAGATCGGAGAGTTGGAATTTGAGATCAGAGCAACAGTATGAGAGAACAGAGATCGGAGTTGCAATAAGCAAGAGATCTCAGGCATCGATCGGAGATTAGAGCGTCATGATTCGATCACCGGCATGAATAACAGCGAGCTGATGGTGATTGGTGGAATGAAAAAGGCAGAAGATCAATAACGGCAGAGAAAAACTGAGAGAGAGAAACTATTTGAGAAAATGAATTTTGGGGTAAAATTGTAAAATGATAACTATGTCTAATTTGGATATATGTTCATAATATCCATGGTAAATCATGTTTCCTCCTATTTTTGTTTAATTTTGAAGGTCTAAATACCTATTGCTCCCCTGAACTATGGTGACTCGAACAGTTTACTCCCTTAACTATAAAGTAGATCAATTTGAGTTATGAACTTTGATGAATCAGTCACTTTAGCCCCTTAACTCAGCCTAATCCACACGTTTTCCATCTTTAATAGAGTAGCCATCGTCGCCACCCCCTACTTTGCCCCATCTCTACCCTCCATAACCTCTTTGGCCTTTCCCTCACCTTTCTTCTCCTCTCTTCGTTGCCGAGAATTCTCCAACGCTTTTACCTTTCATTTGACGATCATCGTCAAGTTTGCCACCGCCGCCTTTGAGAGCTCTTTCATCATTCACACACACTGACACGACTACCTGTGCCCTTGCCCAGGAAGCCCTGTGAGAGTTAGTCTCACAGTGGATTACAATTGGCTAGTTGTATATGTGTGTGGATTAAATCCCATGATACTAGTTGATTATCCTAGAATATGCAATATGCATGCTTTTCATGCTTTGACTTGGTTTATTAAAACCATAAAACATTAACTCGGCCGAGTAATTTTCTACACAAAATAAATACAAATAGCCAAAGCATATAAAATCAACATTTGTGTGAGTTTACTACACATAACAACTCATGAGAACATTCATACATAAAGTAAACTAATGCCCTCACCCAAGAGCAAACCTAGAGTCGAGGACTCCTTATAACATAGACTATAGAGGCAACTAAAAGTACTGTATAAATACAAGCCTCTACTGAGATCTCTTTGACTTAACTCCCACCTTGGATACACGTCGCAGAGGCAAGTCTCAAAAGTCCTTTGCCAAGTGCTATTAGGCTCTGCAGCCAAAGGAAGATACCAGTTAGTACTGTTACTTGACCAACAAGCCAACTAAATACACCATGTAGACTAGAATCACAAGGATTCTCAAATGCTGCACCTGTACACACATAAGAACACTACCGCAATAATCCTCAACGATTACCCAGTCCAGCAACTTCAGTCTCTGCATAACATAACTAGGGAGTGAGAATTCGACAATTCTCAATAAGGGGTCTTCAGTGTACCTGCAAGAAAATTACTAGGACTGGACATATGATGAACATATGTAAACTTGCTGCGAGCTCACACAGCATGAGGGTCTAATATATGCACATATAACTAGGCCATAAAGACCTCTCCTTAAACTAGTCCTCCTCACGATGCATCATTCCGTGCCTAGCGAGTTCTGATCACTAACTCGCTCCTAGCAAGCCGAAGCTTATTGGATGCAATCATGTAGCCTTCCCATAGTCGTTATGCAGGGGAATTATGGTGGGACTTTGTAGACTAGGCCGCATGGCCTCTTTGATGTAAACTAGATGAACAAGGTTTCACCTTGCAACCTCGTGGCTACGGCACGACTAGGTTGTCAAGGGTTATAAACCTCTCACCTGGGCTAGTGATACCTTGTTGTGATCATTGCAACATAGTTTCCTTTAAAACTTGTCTTCACTTTGAGTTAATATAAATCTAAAACTGGGGCATTTTAAGTGTTTTTAAAACATGGAGGTGATATTACTTCTTCTTAGCTTCGCGTGGAATCTTGAATCACCTCAAATTCATCCATAAAGTAAGAACAAAGCACAAGGACACTTGAGCTCAACTTAGCTCTCTTGAGTTCCAAGCCTAAAACCAACGTGATGTGGCACCAAAAGCCTCAAATCAAGACCATCTTTAGCTACTCAAACAACTTAGAACTAGCTCAAACTAAACCAAGAAGCTTACCTTAGGTTTCAAGCCCAAAACAAGCATAAAAAAGCTAGATTGAAGCAAAAACACAAAAAATGAACTTGAGGCTTCTTGTAATCACCTTAGGGGCTTCAAATTTTATGGAAACTTAAGGAATTGGGGTGCCTTGAAGTAAAAAATTGTATTGGGGAGAGGGAGCTATAAATTTTGGGAAAGAAACAAATGGGTACAGGAAGTCAACTTGCTCAAAATATCCTAACCAGTCCACTAATGCAAACTTCTTGTTTTCTTATCCCCTGGCCCTCAAGTTCTCTTTTGTTTCACTTTGGTCACTAAAATTTCACCCAAAACTATTCCTCCTTGGCAAAAAGTTATGCAAAAAACAAAACTGGGTGTCAAATGCTATCATGGCGACGTGTCGCCACAGTTGTCGACGTTCTGCCAATTTTCTGAGGTCTTGGCGATGCGTCGCCAAACCTGCAAAATACCCAGAAAAACTCCGGTTTCGCTACTATGAATTTTGGACACTTCCTACACATATCAAACATATTTGGAATGCCTCCAAATTTCATATACACATAGAACATGTTGCATAGATCACAACCAACTATCACAAGCCAATCTATGATGTCTTGTAACATCAATCCAATCCTCCCAATTCCTCTAGTCCACCATAATTCAACCAAAACCTTTAACTAATGCCATAGCTAAAACCACTCGAATTCTTCAAGCAAACTCAAGCTATTGGCATTAAATGAACTTGAAAACATACTCCCCTTACCTCAACTCCAAGTAACACGCAAGAATCAAGCTCCCTTTCAACCAACCAAGCTCACCAAAGTTCTACACAAGTCCCAAATCAAAACAATGGCACTAAACATCAAAACTTCACTCTCTAACCAAAACCCAAGCTTCAAACTAACTAATAAACATGAATTCAATCAAGAACACATTTCTTACCTCGTTCAAAAATAGGGGATGGGGAAAAATGTCCTTCCAAGCTTCAAAATCATGTTTCCAAGCTTGAAATTGGCTTCTCCAAGCTTATACACCTTGAATTGCACCTCTTGACACCAAGATCACTTGATTCCAAGCTTAATTTGAGAGAGAAATGAGTGAGGGAAGGATGAAAACGTGGTTATGGCAGCCTCCCCTTCTCTTTCCCTTCTTAAACCCTTACTTAGCATCAAGGTCACCAAGGTTTCAAGTTTAATGCAATTAAGTCCCCCATCTTTGTAACTTAGTGATTCTTGATTAAATTCTTGTCTATTCTTTAAGTTTGAGTTAAGGTTGAAAGTTAAGTTATAAAAATTCATTTTAAAACACTCGGGACTCGTCCCGGCTATTCAGGATGCAAAATTACCATTTTACCCCTGAACTTCGTTCAGTGCTTTATTTTTCTCGGAACTTAGTGAACTTTGCTAAACTTCTCAATTCTTGCTATGTAAACTTGAATTAAGGTTCTAAACTTAATTTAGATCACCTTACCTTCCTCAATTTCGCTTCCTACTAGAAGGGCCATAACACACACCCTCTCCCCCACCTTATTCTTTGAGCTTCAATCTGATTATGCAAAGGTTATTATCGAACCTGATGAAGGAAACCAACGTCTTGATGAACCCAAGAGCATGGGATTAAATAAAGCGGTATACCGTTTATCGTATGTAAGAAATACGTGATATAAATATTTTCACATTTTATCATTTTTTTTGCATGAAATACTGCAATATTTTAAATATTTCACACGCCGGTAACTTTTTATATACATATTGCAAAAAAAAAAAATACGGTATAATGTAAATACCACGAGGTATGTACCGCTGTATTCTATTTTTCACATACATATGTGAGATATTTTTTTGGTCATTTTACATCAAAATATTATACATAAATATATAAAATATTAAAATATAATTAATACAACATATTTTAACATAAATATTTAATTTTATCTTTTAGATACTTTTTTTTTTTTACTTTTTCTCATATCAATAAATTAAATTTTTTTTTTCTGAGTAATATTTATTTTTCTCTATATATAATATTTTTTTATGTTTTTTGTATAAAAATATCTTCTATCATATATATTTTATTTATATTTGATAAATTATTATAAGAAAAATTAGAATACATATAATAATGTACAACAAAAAATTATTTAATTTATTTCACCTTAAAATAATATTCTAGCTTTTTTTTTTGTTTTTACAAAAATAGTAACAGTATATAATGCAGTATACTTTAAAAATATGAGATGCGGTATACCTAATTGTAACAGTATTTAACACTTTACCTGGGAGTAATAGCGGTTGTTGCGGCTGGGGTGCAACGATGGGAGAGAAGCAGTGACGATGACAAAATTGGCTCAAAATCAAGTAAATCTTTTGATTTGGCACTCAACTTCATTGATTTCTACTTCAATCGTTGCTTGGATGAGAATCACGATGGCGAACTAATGACAGTGGCGAACATAGAAAGAGTAGATGTGGCTAATCTTTGGTGGGTCAAAAGCTCTGGTTGTCTCTCTAATAGTATCTTTGTCACGAGCACCCACATAAAGAGGAAAAATGAGTTAAGGGACCAAATTGGCCTATTTGAGGTTTGACTGAGATTACTTTTATTTATTACTTAATTTTAAAATGAATTTAAATACCAGACATACATAAACAACAACTTTTGAGAATAATTAAGAGAATTTTGGAAGAATTTTTAGCTTAGGGGCTAAACTAGAACTATAATTAAACTTTATGGACTGTGATAGAATTTAACCATCTATCATATTTACTGCCACTATTGCTTGTATTTATTGCTAGAGCCTTATTCCGTAAATATTAGTTTCATTTACAGAAAATGTACATATAACCAAAGTCAAATTTTAAATGTAAAAAAATGTCAAATAGTATCGATAGAGAGATACTTGTTTGGTCATCATGCTTTATTGGAGTTCTTGAGTCTGACATCAACATCTTCCTTATATATGTGATATAGGCAAATATTGTTTGGGTTAGTTTGACTGTTTTTTTAAGCGAACTGACTCAATTTTGGTTTAGCTTTGAAAATTTTTTACCTAACCTATGAACTGATCAGAACTAGAACCATAGTTTGGGGTTTTTCAGTTTTGTTATGGGCTTTTTCAGTTTTGTTTCTCAAGTTTTTTTCGGTTTATACTATATACCTCATTAAAATTCAATACAATTGCCTTCACAATCCTTGTCCGATGATGGTCTATGAAATTATAAATACATTTGTGGAGTGGGATTAGGATAGTTAGGATTTATAATTATGTTCAGAACTAAAAGATTAAAAGACCTCTATAATATAATTTTTCATAAATAATTATATGTGTAAAATCATAAATTTTATAATACTATATTAATACATATATCTCAGGTTGGTTTCATATGAGACCGGGACCAACAAAAAAACCAATGATTTTTTCCACGTATGAAACAATCTGCGAACCATAATAAATTTTTATGCAACCCAACCCAACTTAAGGCGCTCCTATTGAATTAGGTAAACTCATAGTTCTACCTAGCCCATTTCACCCCTAAGTACCATTCCTCACACAATTGTTGGTTTCTGACTACATTTTCTCTCTTTCTCATCCATGATTTTTATTTTTGTACCATACCACCCAGTATTTACTACAAACAGTATGAGATAGTAAGAAGAAAGACTATCCTTTATATAAGACTGTACCGGTGGGTATCAGGTGTACTAGCTGTATATATATATATATATATATATATATATATATATATATAATATTATAAGTATGTGTAATTGATTAATTTTATAACAAACATTTACTATTATTTGAATGAAAATTTGTACTTTTATTTTTTTTTTCATACCTTAAAATTATGATTTTAATATATATAGGAATATTTATAAAAGAAAAATTCTTAATTAATATATATACATATAACATACACTTTGCACTCTTACAATATCAAATTTTGGTATGTTTTATGCGTTTATATGTTATATTAACATATATTTTACTTTCATATACATACATACATAAATACATACATATATGTGTAAATAAGTGTGTGTGTGTGTGTGTGTGTGTGTGTGTGTGTGTGTGTGTGTGTGTGTGTGTGTGTGTGTGCATGAAATATTTAAAATTGGTATATCAAAGATGATACGATATGGTACTAGTACTATACCCTATTGTTAGATAAACTATACACTATCCGGTATGAAATTTAAAACCTCATTTCCTTCTAAATATTGTTGATTTTTCTCAAAATTGTCATCGTTGTTCTCTTATAATTTACAGTTGAGCTTTCTTCAAGATCTCCATGATCTTATCCTCTACAACACAAGTAATCCACGCTAACCGATGATGAGTTGAGAAAATGGATTAATTGTGTGAATTCTAGGAAAATTTATGTATAACAGCGAATAAGGTTGACAATTGCCCTTAGTTTGATTGAATCCAAGTCTAGTTCTCCCCGAGCTGCATCTTACGAAAGAAATGTTTTTATTTGCTTTCTTGGCTTTTTTAAACTCGAGTTGGGAACTGGAAAGAAAAATAAAGAAACTTTGGGTCTAATATTCATATTGTCCTTAAAATTATGTACTCATATCAATCATGTCCAACATTTTATTTTGTTGCAATTGTGTAATATGTTTTAAAATCACACTCTACCCATAAGTGCATGAATTGTTTTGTAGTACAAGAGAGTGGGTGTCAATCCCAAGAGGATTTTGGAATAAATTACACAATTACCACTACTTCCATAACTAACTTTAGCTAAACCAATCAACAATCACATAATTTTAGTCTAGATAATCAACTACTGTAACTAAGAACTTTAAATGTCTAAATTTTTTAACCAAAGCCTAAGCACTAAAACCTAAACAACTAACTTTCACTTTTTAAGGGGTTTTCTTGTTACTAAAACTAAACACACTTTTTATGGTTTTCGTTACTTGATTTGGTTAAGTTAGTGAAACAATTCTAGGTTCTAGCTAGAGGTGTAAGCGAGCAAAGCTTTTATCGGTAGATTGAGCCTTTTTGAGCCAAGCTTATTGACCTCGAACTCGAGCTTCAGCCTAAAATTAAGCTTAGAAAATTAACAGCTCGAGCTTGAGCTCGTTACTGCCTAGCCTTAAAATATATCGAGCCTAAGGGGCCTCTAATATGGTCAACCTAGGCTTGGGCTTTGATTTATTAATTCCTAAACCCCTAAAAGCCCAAATACATATTACTATTTGCTACCATATTTAAGATAGACTTCCTAAACCGCGCGAATCCTTCTCCCTTCCATAACATTCCTAATTCTTGTATTTGAAATCTCGTCATCCCGACCATCCACTGATCCACTTCCATCGACAGTGAGAACGCAGTGACAACATGCTCGAAGCTTGATCGCAACAACAATAGACACTGAAGACAATGTCAACAGGGATAACCGATGAATCGGAAGATGACAAAATGCCCGAAGCTTTAATTCAACAATAAGACATGGTGAGCTTGATGCTAGCAGTGACAAAGTGCCTCAAGCTTCAATCTAACAACCAGACATGGTGAGCTCGATGCTGGTGGTGAGTCAAGATAATATGTTGCATGACTTCTCCATCAAATAACTGCAGCCATCGTTGTTGGTTTTCTAGGCATCCAATAGTCTGAATTAGGAGCGTGCATTATTTGACCAAAATCGAATCATTTTGGTTTTTTGTTTGGTTCATTGGGTTTTTCGGTTTGGTTTTGGTTAAAACCGTTATTCTTAAAAAATGGTTTTGGTTTAGTTTTGATTAAAGGAATCAGTTAATTTAGTAACCGAATTAACCAAATTGTTTTAAACGTAGTTAGGCCCCTCTTTGTGGTCTGTTGTGCTGGCTGCTGTTAGCCTGTTTCTGTTCAACCCATAAGCCCAATGAAAAAGACCCAATCCCTACTTTATTACTCACCCATATTTGGCCATCCGTCCACGTCCAACATTCCTCAGTCCCCATCGCTAACTAGCTACATCTTTCTACCTTGTACGTATCTCGTCTTTGACTTCGTTCCATCTATTTCAATTTCACTGGTTGTCTGCGACTGCACAATCCCTCACCGCAATGTCACCTCAGCTCATAGCCCCACCGTCGCCAAAGTGTCATTCATTTTTGATGTTGTATCCCATTGCGCCAGCTCATTCACCCAATCACTATGTTTTTGCCTTCTTGGTTAATGAAGGTGAGTTTGGGCATTTTGGGCTTTGTTAAATTCATGATTTGTTTTATTTAAAATTTCTACCCTGCATATTATTCTTAATCTTTTTATCATAGGAAAATAAAAAGAAAATAATTTTAAAATAATAGAGTGGACAACTAGAAGTATATAGTAAGAGCAAATCAAACTTGTTCCAATATAAAGTCTAGTTAGCTTCAAAGTTTTATGCGCATAAGATGGGTGGGTGGGTGTTGGAAAATGAGCAAGTTAAGGGCATTGGTTTTTGTGAGACAAGTGGTTACGCAGAAGAAAAAATTGCAAAGCAGAAGTATATAAAGATGGTGATTACTGCCTACTGATATATATATATACACTATATCTAAAGGCAGATAAATCTAGTATGAATTAGCAAATAACAAAAGTATATTAAATTGAAAAAGAAAACAAGCAACATGCAGAATTAATATTATAGTTATTATTAATTCTAAATACATATAATGGGCAGGGGCGAACCAGGCCAGTTTGGGTTTAGGGGAGCAATTTTCACAAATAAACAAAAGAGAGCTTAGTATTAATGCATTTAAGGTTAACGACTACAAGTGGTATACTATGGGCTTTTATCGTGCTAATTCACAACTGGTTTTGAATTTGGTTTTAGAATTCATAAGATGATCATTTTCTATTTTATTGCAGTATTTGGGAGTTGGTTTGAGATGTTTATTTTATTATCTAAGATGGATTCAACAAAACAATTGGGCAATGTAAGGATTTATATTTTTTAAAAGATTTAATAGGAGCATTATTTACACAACTACTCTAGTTGTTAGGATTATATATAAGTGATAAGTGTTTTAATGGAAATATGCATGCCTCTTTAACACTTTGTAGATGACAAATGAGGTTACTGTTTTGAATCCTAAAAAAGAAAGTTCTACATCATTAGGTTCTAGTCTTTCTCTTTTTTATACACCAGATGAAGATTCTCTTCCCACAATTCCTCCATGTTCTTCGAAGGGCTCAAAAGCCCAAACAAATAGATAAGCTGCAAAAAAGAAATCAATGAATCCAAGATCATCTGTGTGGAAGTACTTCACCAAATTTGTCATAGCAGATGGTCATAAAAAATGTAGATGCAATTATTGTGACAAAGAATATGTTACTGACCCAAGAAACATTGAGACAAGTTCAACATAGGCTCATATTTCAAAATGTGAGAAGAATCCTAAGGTAAAATCTATACAAACACATCTTTATGCTATAGATGATGGGGAAAAGGTACTTTGTTGTTAGAGGTCTGATGAGGATGTCATTAGAAAGGTTTTGGCTTTCATGATTGGTGTGGATGAACTACTATTCAGATTTGTAGAGAGTGAAGGATTTAAGCATATGATGTCAGTTGTGTGCCCTAGGTTTCACATTCATTCTCATTATACTATTACTAGGGATTGTTTTCCCCTTTACTCTGATGAAAGAACCAAGTTGAATAATTATTTTAAAGGTAGTTCACATAGGGTATCTCTCACCATAGACACATGGACTTCTATACAAAGGGTCAAATATTTATGTCTTATTACTCACTATATAGATGATAATTGGGTGTTACAGAAAAAAATCTTTAGTTTTTGTCCAATAACTAGTCATAAAGGTCATGTTATTGGTATGGTTGAGGAGAATTATTTGTGTGATTGGGAATTATATCGGATTTTAGCTATCATTGTTGATAATGCTAGTTCAAATGATGTTGTGGTTGATTATTTGAGAAAGCAAATTCTTAATTGAAAAAGTGGAGGAAATACCTCCATATGAGATGCATTGCACATATTGTGAACTTGGTTGTTACTTATGATTGGAAAGAGTCTAATACATGTGCTGCTCGTATGAGAAATGCAGTTAGGTTTATTAGACAATCACCTGCTAGATTGTCCATTTTGAAAAATTAAGTTCAAATTGAAAGAATTTAGGGCAAGGCCTTGTTGTGCCTTGATGTGAGCATGAGATAAAGCTCAACTTACATGATGTTAGAAGCAACAAAAAAGTTCCAAGCAACCTTTGAAGGATTTGGTATGCAAGATCCAGTCTATGTAGTTGAACTTGTGTCTAATCATAAAGTTCCTACATATGAAGATTGGGAAAATGTAAGGTCACTAGTGTGCTTTCTTGAAAATTTTTATGAACTCATATGTATGATATCTGGTTCTTTTTATGTGACTTCCAACAGATTTTTTCATGAAATTTGTGAAGTTGAAATGTTGTTGCAACAATGGCAAAGCCATGAGAATAAGAGATTTGCTTTAATGACCAAAAAAATGAAAGCAAAATATGACAAATATTGTGAAAATGTTGAGAAAATGAACATGTTAATTTATATTGCAATTGTCCTTAACCCTCGATACAAGCTAGCTTATATTAAATTTGAATTGAAGGATATGCATATAGGAAGTGAGAATGTTGGAGCAATATTGAAAAGAAAAGTGAGAAATGCTACACAAAAGTTGTTTGATGATTATAAGAGAGTTATTCAGCCTGAGTCTGGTAAGTCATTTTTTAGAACCTAAGTGCCACTTGAGTTAGGAAGAAAGAAGAAAAGAAAGTACACAGTCAAAGAGGAAAGACTAAGGAAGTTTGAACATGCCATTAGAAGTGTAGAAAATAAAACAGAACTAGAAAAGTATCTTGTTGAACCAAGAGAAACAGTTTCTACAAATTTTGATCTATTGATGTGGTGGAAGATGAATTGTCATCGCTATCCTGAAATTGGCACTATGCCCCGTGATATACTAACTACTCTTATTTCCACTATAGCATCAAAGTTTGCATTTAGTACGGGTGGTCGAGTCCTTGATCTTTTTAGGAGCTCCCTATCTCCTAAAACGGTGTAGACACTTATTTGCGCCCAAGATTGGCTTAAGAAGACTCGATATGTTAATGTGGAGGAGGAATTGGAAAAGCTTGAAAAGATTGAGTTTGGTATTATTCATACTTTCATTAT
Source organism: Aquilaria sinensis (assembly GCA_005392925.1). Lineage (NCBI taxonomy): Eukaryota > Viridiplantae > Streptophyta > Magnoliopsida > Malvales > Thymelaeaceae > Aquilaria > Aquilaria sinensis. The sequence goes on from SMDT01002378.1 coordinate 343,181, forward strand.
GATTTTACATTTTGTTTGGCATCATACATGTACGCATATATTTTTTTTGTTTTAAAGATGTCTGATATGAGTTTGGGACTTCAGTGATTGATATTTGGAAATACATTAAAAATTGTAAGCATGAGTTTTTTAATGAAAGTATGGATATTTATTTTATAGTTGAGTTATTTATTTTATACTTAAGATCTATTTGTTACGTTTATGACTCTTTGTATGATGCACGATAATTTGGATTGAAGGTAAAGGAATATCTTGTTCAAAGAGAAATTGGGGAAAGCTTGGCCAACTTCTTCCTCTTCTATTCCATCTCCATTGGAAGAATTATAAACATTACGTAAACTTGTGGGATTGTCTATTTATCAGGATGCTATTAGAATGTGTGAACTTAAGAAGTTCAAATGCTTGGTTGATAATTTGTGGGATTGTTTATTTAGGATTTTTAAAACTTGGATGTATTACTACTTTATGTTTTGTTGAATTATTATGTTGAAGCTGCAACAAAAATTTGTAAAACTAGTGAAAATTGCCCCAAAAAAACCAGCAGGCATATGGATGAAAAAAAATTCAGTTATTTTGATTCAAACCAAACCGAACTGAAAAAAATTTGGTTTTGGTTTTAAAATATTTTCTCAACTAATTCAGTCAATTTGGTTGGTAACAGTAAAACACCAAAAACCAATGAAACCAACTAATTCAGTTCGATCAAAACCAAATTAACCAAATACCCAGCCTTAGTCTGAATCCGGTAATCGAGCATTGGCGAATAGGCCTGGGATAGGATATTTGGAGATGGGGGTCTGATTAAGTGACAATAAAGTTCAATGATTTCAAGCGGCAGTGATCAAATTCTAAAGGACTGCTTAAGGTTTACCCTATTCTTTTTTTTTTTTTTATGGGAAAACTTTATAGATATTTAAAGGTTTAGTCTTTGAGATTGTGTTTTTGTCATATTAAGCCTTAACTGTTAACTTTGTAAATCTAAGTCATAATTGTAAATTTGAGCCTCGTGGGCTTAGGGGCTGAACTCGAGGCTTCCTTGAGCCAAGTTCGAGCTTTAAAATTAAGGCTCAAGTAATTCGAGTTTGATCTAGGTAGTGCTGATAAGATAAAGGGCTAAGCTCATGCATAGTGGACTTGAGCTTGGCTTGGCCCTTTTACACCCCTAGTTCTAGCGCCATTTATTTGTTAGTGATGTGTTTTCTTTGGTTTCTTGCTTTCCCATGCTAAGAAACTATCTCTTCGCCCCAAGCAAGTAAAGATTCTCATATCTAATACTACCTTAGGAAGAGGCACTAACAACTTCTATTTAACAACTTTTATTTACCAACACTCTAGTAATTGAGACAAGTCTTTCCACTATGACTATAATTACTACCTTCCATACCTAGATCCAATTCTTCTTTCACTTTCCCAAGTATAAAGTGGAATCCAAGACATCAATTGATTGTGGCCATCAACCAATCAAGCAACAATTTAGTACAAGACAAGAAATGAACAAGATTTGAAGAAGGAAACTAAATACCTAGTCTTGTATTTAACCAATGACACCAATGTCAAGTAACTACAACTATAGAAAATGTAAAACAAACGACTCCCTACCTAGAAGAAAAAGGAAACATCATTCATGGATTCAACACAAATTCACCAAATCAAAGAAAGAAAAGAGGAAGGAAGGAACCAAGAATCCCTTGTAGATTCAGTGACTTATTCTCCAATGCAACTCTTCACTCATCCTATAAAATCCAAGAATTCCAAGATGATAAACACAAGAATCCTCAAGAACACTCCCAATTTTCTAAAAGGGCTACAAGTGAACATGATTATTCAAGCCCTAGCTAAAAATGATACAAATATAAGGCTTGAGCCTTTTCCTCTTCCATCTTTATCAAATCTTCCAATGGTAAGCTTGGTAGGTGAAGAAAGTAGATCCTTAAACTTAGAAAACGCTTCTTTGAAAAAGTGGTCCTTTTTTTTGTCCGCGTGTAAGGTGTGATCACACTTCTCAGAGTGCGGCCGCATTTTTGCCTGCAGCTGATAAAGTAAGGTCGCACGTTCTAAGGTGTGATCGCACTTGGAGTCCTCAGGTCTTTTCTCTCCCATGCAACTGTGATTGCACTATTTGAAGTGTGAGCTTTTCAGCTTCCTTTTGCTTGCAACTCCTCCACCTTTCCTTCCTTGTCCAATTTAGCCGTAAATTCTTCTATTTGTTCATTAAAGCTCTCCATAAGTGAAATGCAATCTACAACACTCAAACAGTGTTAAGTACTAGCAAAATAAAACAATTTAAAGCACAAAAGTGAGGGAAAATACATAGGACCTCATGTGACTATCATATTCTATACAATTTTTTATACAAACTATATATAAGATCAAAACACTTTGTTGTATATTTGTAACGTACTTATACAATATCATAATCATATTTCAATCTAAAATTTCTTATGTATCAAGTTGATTCATGTCATTTGAGATTTTTTAGATTAACCTGGTAAATAACTTTGAATGATAAAACAAGCTATTCAGTTTCATATAATTTGTTATTTTCATTGACAAATTTTAAATTTTTATTGACATAAATTGCAGTTTTTATATTAATCTTACTAACTAGCTCTGAACGACATAATAACTTATTTAGTTTATTACAGTTGTCATTTCTATTGACAAATTATGGCTTTTTCAATTATACAGCCCAAACTTCTCACATCAACGAGATAAGTAGCTCTGAATGGTACAGTAAGAGAGGTTGCCTTTATATTAGACGAGGCCAAAATGGGCTTGGTATGGGTAAGACTGGCAAGATTCGTAGGAGTACAGTGAGCGTGCGCTACGCCTACCCTTCTCCTTCTAGCGTGTTAATTCTAAGACATCATGGCAAAAGAAACGAAGAACTACCATTAAAAAAAAAAACAAAGGAACAACAGAAAAAAAAAATTTCTGGGCTGCCAAGGGCCACTAAACGTGGGCCGAATGTAAACTACTAGTTGCACTCAGCCCAATTAGCCTAAAGCAGACATCTGGGATGGCAAGTGAAGCAGATGTATATGGTTTGGTCAAAACGAGCAGAGGAAATGTAGTAACTTGTACGCATAGAATTAAATACCATATATGTTATTTTTACACTTTATTATTTTATCACATGATATATTATAATATTTTACAGTATTTTACATACCATTAATTTTTTTATATACATTTTATCTAAAAAATGCAATATATCACAAATATTGTAAGGTATATACTACAGTATTTTATTTTTTTGTGGATGTGTATGAAATATTTTTTTAGTTATTTTACATCAAAATATTATAAATATATAAAACATTAAAATATAATTAATACACATATCATAAAATAAATATTTATATTTTATTCTTTTGGTTATATTTTCTTAGTTAACATAAAAATTTAATGGTTACTTTGAGTCACTTAGGAACTCAATGTGATATTAGAAAATGTATTATTATTATTAAAGTATTATTTTTTTTATTATATCAATAAATTAGTTTCCTTTCTTAGTATTATTTATTTTTTTCTATATATAACATTTTTTATGTTTTTTGTATTAAAAAAATGTCTTCTATCATATATATTTTATTTATATTTGACAAATTCTGATGAAAAAAAATTAGAATACATATAAAATGTGTGAAACAGTTATTGAATTTATTTCATCTTAAAATAATATTCTAACATTTATTTTTTTTACTAAAATAGTAACAATATGCAATGTTGTATACCATGCGGTATACCTTAAAAATTTTAGATACGATATACTTAATGGTAACGGTATTTAACACCTTACTTATACATGAACTTGAGTACATTGTATTATATGAAAAATTTTATTGTAGTTTTCATACCTTTAACAGTTAACATATATATATATTTTTACCAAATCCATTAGTATAATTGAATAAATAAATAAATAAATACTAGTTTCCTTTATGTTCCAGTAATATAAAACTTGAAACGATATTTTTTCTTAATTTTTTTTATGTATATGAGAGGGTGGTCGAGAGGAGAGTATGAATTGAACAGTGAACCTCCTGATAATAACCATAATCCTAATTAATCACAAAATCAAGAATTTGGTTGCTATAAAAATTGAAATGATGAACCGATTAAAAATTATCAGTAAAACCATTTCGGAAAGGTGAATTACACATTGACAAAATTTCCTTTTTCACGACAGCTGCAAACTCTACCCATGCTTTCTGTTATGATGACTTAGTGTCCCAGTCAACTATAGGAAAAGATTATTCTTGGCTTAAAAAGAATAAAAATTTACATAATTAATAGACTGGTACTCTCATAAGTTTGTTTATAATGCTGGCAAGAATGGTAATTAGATACCTGCTGGACAACTTAAATTAAAATAGATTTTCATAGCACAATTGTATGGAAAAATGGAAATCTACCATTGGTTTTTCTTGTGCAAATATATTTTCTGTACGGTTAACTAACACTGTTTAAAAGAAGCGAGGGGGGAAAAAAAGTAATTAAGTTCATGCAATTCATCATTTAAAGAAAAAAAATTGTAGGTTCTCATCCTGTTTTTTAACTCAAAAGATTTGGCGTGAGTTTTGCCCTGTACTTCCAACCATTTTTAAATGGACTGCTGACCCAATTAGATTGGTTTTGACGTGTTAAAAAACTTTTCTAAAGAACATCACTAAAGCTGATCTTACATTATTGAGGTTGAGATAATAATAAATAGTAATCAATTATGCTCTCACATGGCATATTTACATGTGACAGGTGAATTGATTATTAGGCTGAATGTACAAGCAAAAGAAAACAAATGATTTTTACCATGATGTAGAACAGTTAACTACGTAGGGGTGAAAAATTTTGATCCAGGGTATGGATTTTTCAAAAAAAAAGTTGCACGTAAAATTATGTATATTTTCATTATTCCAAAAGTATAATGCTAGCTCGTCTGTATAAAGACTAACACTTTTCAAAATTCTTATCTCACGGTGAATGGCACTTGATATATATTCATACATATGTGATAGAAATAGAAGTCATGAAACCCAACTTAAAAAATTTTGCGAAAATAAAAAAGCGTATTCGTATTTTTGTTCCTGACCTAAGCTATAATTACTTATAGGTTATAAAGAGGAAAAAATAAAAAGAGAATAGATCACTTATATCCTAAAAGCATGAAAACTAGACAATGACTATGTAAAAAGAAAGAAAAAAGTCAATAAAGGGCTCAACGTTTTGTTCGGCAATCTTAAGTTGTATTTGTTTAATGTATTTTTTTTTTATTTTTATGACTATTTATATGATTATTTACTTAAATTATATAGGATTTTCTGTTGAGTTGGTAAAAAGACTCATGAAAAAAAAACTATTCGGGTAACTATTAGATAAATAAGTTATTAATTATTAAATGATATTAGTTGTAAACAATAAATTATTAAAAATAAAAATAATGGAATGAATGATATATTATTTAATATGTGAAGAAAAAAGTCCGCTAACACCGTAACATTATAAAAGAAAATTGTTGTGATAGAGTGCCACGTTACTTATCGGAGTCCTCCGAAGAAGTGAAGACTTACCTTGCGCATTATAACTGTCCAACTTTGAACAATTTTAGCATTTAGCTTTGGGGATGGAGATATTGCTACGCAATTAGAAGTCGCCGGTAACCAACATTTCCAGTGCTTTTATTATTTCTCATTTCTAGTTTTTTTTTTTTTTTGCGTCATCGAGTGTTTTTAATAGGTAATGGTAGTGAGCCGAGCAATCACATTGTCTGGTTCCTTCTCTTCTCAGCTTCTCTTCTTCTATTTATTTTGGTATTTTCTTTGTTCCTTTTCTATTTTTGCTTTATTTTCATTTTCATTTTCTTTTAACCCTTTTGTTTTTATTTTTATTTTCAAGCATTCTGTTTTCTTTAAGTTCAAATATTTTTAACTTAGAAAAAACACATTTTTAAGGATTTGTTCTTTTACAAAGTATTGAATGTTCTAAATAAAAAATATTTTTTTTAATAAACTCTAGGGGCACATGAAGAACAATAAGAAAGTAGAAGAGATCTCAAACATATTTTGAAAACAATAAGAGACTGAATGGAGCATGAAGATAAATATCATGGAACAATAAGAATGTGCATGAGAACAAGAATAATTAAGAAAATATAAGGGGGATGGGAAGACATTTCCTACACATTAGACGAGAGATATATAGAGAGCAACATGAAACTATAGTGGAACACGAAGATAAATACTAGGAACAGTAAGAAAGCAAGAAAAACAAGAGTTTTTCAGTGAAAAACAATAACTTATGTAAAAAGGAACATGACCAAAATTGTAAAAGAAAAATGTAGATTTAACATGAAACAATAATAAATTAGATAAAGGATCCAATATATTCAACAAGAGAACAACAAGCATCTAACAAGAAACAACTATAATAAAATAGTATAAGGAAGGCTGGAACAAGAAGCTACTAAATAAAAGAGAAGTTATTAAAAAGAAGTAACTTATATTTATCAAGGAACACGAAGATTGAACAATGGAACAACTATAGTCATGAAAACAGCAAAAAGGAAAATTAAAGCAATAAGGTACAATAGCAATAGAGAGCAGTTATCAAATAGCATAAGAAGTAATTAGATTTGTTAAGAAGTATAAAGATGGAACAACTATAATCAACAAAAACTTAGAAAGAATAATTTAAGGAATAGGTAGAATAAGAGCATATAGCAGTTATAACATAGAATGAAAGTTATATTTGTCAATGAAGAGAAAGATACAATAAAAGAACAACTATAATAAGCAAAGAACATGAAGAAAAGATCAAGAAACAAATAGAACATGTGTATCAATAACAAAAAGGTGTATCCTTTATGCAAATGTAAGATATGATAACAATAAGAAACTATAAAAGAACAATAAAATATATATAAGGGACAATATCAATATATATCCACAACAAGAACAATAAGAATAGAAATAAGAATACATTTGAGAATAGAAATAACAGAAAAGTCAGAAGCAATAACTTATGAAATCATAAAAGGAATATGAATATATTGCTAGAAATAAATATAATCAATAATAGAACAGAAAGAAGTAAAGAGGGAATAGATAATGTAACACTAAGTTATTGTGTGGTGCCATTGTCCTAATTTATAGGAAATTTTGGTGCACTTTATAATAGGAAATTGTGACTTGATTACATTATCATGATTTGTAGAAAGTCGAGGTATGGTAGCAATTTCATAAATAGTTAGAAATTAAGAGTTGTGTCGGCATACATCATACACCCTTTCCCATGATATAGTTACTCAAATTAAACGTTTAGCTTTTATATGATCGTTTTAAATTGCCTTCTAGGTTATTGCTATTACTTATACCTTTGGCTTTGTGTGTGCTTTACAAGTCGGCTTGAAGCAATAATAACTTTTTTCTGTTTTTTTTTAAGAATACTATAGCAATTTCTATCTTTCACATAATTAACGCAAAATTGTAATACGTTAGGATTTCTCAAATATGATGGTCTTATCTGTGTTAGAGTTTGTAAAAAACAAACTATTTAATGGTAGATTATAACTTTTAATTTTAGTGGTTTAATTTCTATCATTAATAAATCATCAAAACTCTAACACAAAGCCAATCTTAATAGCGCCAATAACACTTGCAACTTGCAAGTGTATTTGACTGACTTATTACTAGTATCTAATTTTAAAGCATTTTTTTTTCTAATAGAAAGACACCTTTTTCTGACAAAGAAAAAAAAAACAAAAGTCCATTAGAAAGACCGAAAATATATGGTAAGAGAACCAGCAAACAGAGCTGAAAACCACATTGCATAGTGCATATTATTAAATTGATTCGTTACGATGTTAACAAAACTTTAATTGAAGGTTTTCATTTCCAAGGTTTAGAATTAAGACAACAGAAGGTAAGAAGGGGCCCGAGGGACCAGAAAAGCTTGAGTCACAAGACCGCCTAGTTAGCTAGCGACCAAAGACAAATCAGGGTAATTATAACCAACAGGAACCCCTAATAATGCTCATCATTAGAACCCGATAAATTCCCTTCCACAAAACGTAACACCCGGCATGCACCACAGCGCCGCGCCCCCCTCCCCTCTTTTACCTTCCTCCACCGAACCCTTTATCTTTTTTCTTTTATTTTACCCTCTTTAATTTAGGGAAAAAGCAGCTTTTAATATTCACATATTTCTCCCTTCAAAACCACTATACGTTTCGACTTAATTCCACCTTCCGTGATCTTACAGTATTCAATAGTTGTCAATTAATCACATAATTAAGCTTCCTTAATAAACGTTGATATTATATGGAAAATAATTGAATATGTGTACGTTAAAAATAGTGTGTTCTAAGACAGAGATCACCTATGGTTATTCGTTGGCTACCTTTCGAAGTTCTGTATTGCAATTAAGATCAATGTGGCAATCCAGTTGTTGAAGCATCTACCATATCAATTGATACGTATTGCTCATAAGCTATGATACTTGGTTTCTATGAGGAAGAAATAATGATAATAGTGTCAATAAATTGAAAATAATCAATAGTGATTTTGGGTGTGTTTCACCGTTGTTTTCAAAATTAAATTATTAGTAATTATTTTGATATATATTGATTATTTAATCAACCTATATGCCAATTGAACTTACAGAAGTCCAAAAAGTAGTTTTAAAACATTTTTTTAAAGAAAGTTAGGCATTTTCTATTGATTTTTCTTATCTCTGGCTGGGTATAGGGAAAATTTTATAAAATATTAATTAATTTCTAAAAAAATTTGTTTAAATAATTATTAACTAAATAGAATATTAGCTTTTAATAGACACTGATTTTAAATAAAAAAGTTTACAAAAATGAAAATCAATATTTTTAATGGGAGGGTAGTAGTTAACCATAGCATCCCACCGACAATTTGATAGAAAACCCAACCAAAAAATAAAAAACCAAGTGAATGTGGCTTTAAATGAGGTAATATATCATCTGCCCTGGTAAACATCCGTTAATGATGGAACTGTTACTCCCATTAAGCACCAGTGTCTAACACTTGGCTAAGTGTGTTTACTTCATAGTATATGCTACTGGGTCAAGTATATACTTTTGGTGTCTAAGTTTCAACTTTTAATGAATGTCTACATGTCATTTTCAAATGGTGCGGTATAGGAAAATTTTTATTCAAATTTCATATTTAATTGGGGATAATCATACTATTTTTAAGGAAATTTATATGAAAAAATTGTGTAATACTTTTATAGTTTCCTGCTGTTCTGATACAAATAATTTAGTGTTTATGTACTATGTTTAACGTGAAATGACTCCCAAGTTTGTGTGGTTGAATGTCTAGTATGATAAGTTAATGACTAAATCTAGTAGTGTTTAGTCTACATGTTTATGGTGTCCAATATCCAATATAGTGGTTGAATTTTAAGAAATAAAAGTCTTAAATTTATAATCCCTATTTACCCACAAATATATGGTATAATTATGTGCAAGTTGTGAATACGATATTGTCCCATTGATATTGTTGTTGATCCAATTAGTTAGCAAGCTCATACTCCCAACTACACAACTTAAGGCTTAATTGCATTAATTTCTATAAATGATGTGATGAAAATCGAGACAAAAGTTAATTGATAAAATGAAAGGTAAGTCATAATACAAGCTAAGTTAAACTAAAGATGGAATAACATGTATGATTGAGCTATCTTTCTACAATTTCATTGCTTTATATTGTTGCTTGAGTTAAGTGATATGTGGATGTTACCTCTTAGTCATGGTATAGGGATTCTAACATCAAAGGCCCCCCCGTCTCTTTCTCCAGACCTAGCCTTGCACACCAACAGTCTAATAATAAGGTTTTTCAAGTCAATTCATTATTCTATTGTGGTTTAAGACCTTACCCCTTTTAGTACACCTAATGGGTTGACTAAAAACTCTTTATCACCTTTAACCCACTATGCTCTACTCCTTACTTTGACCTCAACTCCATCTTTCTTAGGATTAAAATTGAGATTGTAAGCATTTATGAAGTGGCCAACCAACAAATATGAATCAAGCACAAGATTAGGCAATAACTATAGAAAAATATCCATGAAATACCTCAAAATAGCATTAAAGCAACAAATTTAAAAATTATATCCTAGAGAGATAAATGGAACTACTTCATATTCAAACTAAATATAAACATCATGCTAAAATTCAAGGAATCCATAATCAAATACATATATAAATGAAGGAAAGAACAAAAAATAACCCTTGAAGCTCAAGTCTTCTAGCTCTCCAAAGTTCTCTAAGACTAAGCCATGATGGCTAAAGAAAGAAGATGATGAAAATTAGACCTAAGTGATGGTAACTCTCTAAGATTTGCAAGTTCCACTTTTTATTTTCATGTCTAGAGTTTTTATCTCTTAACCCATTTCCTAGATCCACAAATGAGGTAAGGATTAGGTGAAAGTTAGCTCCGCCTAAAGATAAGATCAAATTTTTGCTCTAAATCCCCCTGAATGGTCTCCTATTTTTTGCTGAGCAAAATGAGAATGCATCATACAGATAATGATTGTCAAATCATGATTTTGTTGCACACACTGGATTTTGTGCAAACGTATAAATTGGTATTGTGCATTTACATTATGGGTGCCTTACTCTTCTCTAGCACAAAGTGAATGTACAAAGAAAAAAGTGCGTTCTCATCACACCAGTTCTCTTTCTATGTGTCTCATTCATTTTTTGCTTCCCTTTCCCCCCACATTTTTTATTTTTCCAACCAAGCATTCTAACGTGTCTTTTCATTTTTCTTAGCCCCCAAATGTACGATATACCTACAATATGCAAATAAACATACTAGGAACTAAAAAATAGTACTAACTTGAGTGCAATTAAATGTAAGAAATTAATCTAAATCAAACACTTATTATTGAATGTCTAGTATGATAAGTTGAGTATGTAAATGTCATAAGGTTTTGTCTTTTTTACATGTTTGTGGTGTCCAAATGTCTGATTATAATATTTAAATGTCTAATATGATAGATTATGTGTCTAAATCTAATAAAATAATTTGTTGTGTACATGCTTGAGTACATGTTTCAGGTTTGTGTGGTGTCCAAGTGTTCTATTCTAGTAGCTAAATGTTTAGTATGATAGGTTGAATATCTAAATTTTGTAAGGGATGGTTTTGTCTACATGTTTGGATATATGGTTTTGGTTTATATAGTATGCAAGTATTCGATCGTGCTATCTAAATGTCAAACTATAGGGACTGAATGTCTAGTATGGTAAGTTAAGTGTTTAAATTTAGTAATTGTGTCTAAATATGATAAAATGATATATATAAAATTGAATTGTAGTTGTATTCAAATGGTCATATGCTAATATGGGTCAACAACGTTAAGACCATAAAAAAAAAATAGTAGAACTAAGCACCATAATAGCATAACTAAAAAAACATATTTTGTAGTAGTTTTTTTTTTTTTTTACAGAAAGAAAATAGAAACAAAGAACAAGGAAATGGAGAGAAAATGGCCATAGGGCTACACACCATAAGCTTAATATGCTGTGGCAAGGTCAAATGAAGAGCCTTGGTAGGAAGTGAAAACCTGCCTTTGCCATTGAACTTTTTGAGAAAAATGTCTACAATGACAAGAGGTTACTGTAATATCCTTGGAAGCCTCATCCAATTCTAACGAATTCTATCACTTTGCAAGAAGACATAGTCTTTCAGTGAGCCTGCACTTATTTCCAAGACTTGAAATGGTAGCCTTAGGCTTTTGGGGTTCATTACCACTATATTGACCGCCATCAGCAGAGTTTCCATGATCTGTGGAAATTATACTAGGGCAAGGAAAATGATCCTCAACATTAGAAAGTTCACTAGAAATGTATCATACATGAGAAGAAGAAATCTACACATGGTGATTGTGGATTTGCTATTTCTATTAATAAGTTTGTATATATTTGATCTTTCTCCTCTTGTTGTTGTTTTTTTTTCTTCTTTTGTGTTTCTTGATAAGTTGATTATTGAGCCTGAAAGAGATAAGGGACTTGGTCCTGATCTTGATGTAATAGCCTTCCAAAGGTAAAGAAACATTACCTTGCACATGATCTCAATCACTAATTGGTCATTGTGGTGAAGATACATGGATGCCTTTAGAAAGCTGAGCAATGGAAGATGGTTGATGAACATGGGTTTTGGAAGACAAAAATGTGCCTTCTTGAATATACCAATAGACCAAAATGTGAAAGTTTGTACAATGATCTAGTTTAGGGCAAATACCTCAGTGTTTAGGAGGCCATAATTCAAACAAATACAACAAGTCCTCTCTCACTTGAAATAAATCCATCTTATTTCTGAAGATGAAAAGGGAACCATTACCTCTAACCTGTTGCAGTGAGAAGTCTTGAGATCTTAATAGACTTTATAGAACTAGAATTTGGATTACTCATTTCCCTCAAAGAGGTCAATTCTTTTTTAAAAAGGAAATTCTTACTTTCTAAGTCTGCTATGTCCACTTGAGCTGTAAGTATTATGGCTTGGAGTTCCTCTAAAGTCTTAGCTAAATCTTGAGCTAGACATGAGTTTTGAGCTTTTAAAGCTTTTAAAAGATCCTAAGATTCTTGTACTTTTAGCCCATGGTCTAGTTGATGCTTGTCAAACATAGACTTGAGAGTTGATATTTTATTCTCTAGATGAGATATCTTAGAATAGTTGCTTTAGGGTAATCTTCCTCCAAGAACATGTGGATAGTTTCTTCAGAGAACAACTTCAAGAACTTTCAGCATGGATGGAATATAACCAGACCTCCGTTCATTTGACCTAAGAAGGTGTTCCCACTCCTCCAAACAAGCCACTTCAAAATCATTTATTTCAACCATAAACCTACGTAAAAGCTCACCTTTAATATCATCTCCTTTTGTCAATGTTTACAACTGATAATAATAATAATCATCAAAAGGCTTAGACCTAACTAGAACATCTATAGACAATTGAGGTATCACTTATGGACCATCATCAGTGATGTTTTTGCCTTTGCCAAGCATTTCTGTAGATCCTGAGGCCACAGGGCTATTATTTTGAAGGATAAATCCTTTTTTGAATCCTTCCATCGCATAATAGGCAGACCAACAAGCAAGTAACAATGACTACAACAAGAATGAAAGACCTACAAACAATAATGTAATTAAGATTCCCAATTAAGGGCACCATTGAGAACCCAAAAATCAAATAAACAAACCTGAGTGAGCGTGAAAGAAAACAAATGGGGTGATTATCCTAAGTAATGGAAATAACTTTAAAAACCAACCCTAAAGATCGAGTTGTCTAAGTGAACTTGCTACCAAAACAATTGAAGAATTATAGTCTAAATAGAATTGAACAATAGTAAAAGACAACAATTAAGCACAAAAGGTCAATCACAAAGCACAGATGAACCTAAAACATATAGGAAGAAGACTAATGATAAACAAAAAATAAATAATAATATGGAAAATAAATATGGGATTGGAACTCAACATAAGCTTTAGCACTAATCTAATAAAAAGAGGCAAACCCAAGAAAGAGAACAGAGACCATAGTAATACAAGACCGAAAAATCAAACAACAAGAAATTAAAAGGAAAACTAAGAGACCAAACCAGATAAGTAAATGAGGAAGACTAAAAAAAATGAGCAAGGGACAGTAAGCAAATGTGAAGGAGCAGATATATTAAACCAGTAAAGCAATTAAAGATTGAAACCAAACCCAAGTTGAACAAGGGAACAAAACAAACATTGAACTAAGTAGTCAAATGAAATCAAAAGGCCAACAGAAAAAGAACACTAGACCCCCAAAATGAAGTGAACAACAAAGATCTAGTAGAAGAAACCAAGTTAAGGTAGACAGAAACTAAATTGAGAACACAAAATAACTAAATCAGTGATGACACAAGAGAAGAAAAGAGAAATGTTAGCTAGTATCAACAATGGAGATCAAAATTGATCGGTCAAAGGTGGTCAAAGGTTCCGCATCAAGGTCCTCTTTTTCTTCAACAATCCCTTGAGACATGCTCTGGTAGCATAGTGCCTCTTTCATATATTGTAGTTTTGTGTTTATACCTTCCTTGTATTTGGTTAGATGAAGGATTCATTGATATTAAAAACATGGAAATGATTTGGATTCCTTAAAAACAGGAACAATAAAATAAAATCTTTTTCACAAAAAAACATGAGAAATGATGTGATTATCTCCTTATTAAATGTGAAATTTGAAAGAAAAAAAAAAGGCCTTATCTCGCCCACCCAAATGCTATTTGTTTTCTATCCTTGGCAAACCCCTTTAAACGTAAGTGAGTTAAAAAAATAAAAATAATGAATATACCACTAGTGTTTTAGGTTTTGCCAAATTTAGCCATTAGTGTTTTTTTTTAATAAACCACCTATGCTTTTAAATGACTCAAATTACTCATTTTCCATTGAATGTTCTGTTAAAATATGAGATATTTCATTTAAATAATATATAATGAATTTATTCTCTTACCAAAAGGTAATCAAAATTTATGATATTTAAAAATAAGGTTACTATGGCTAACTAAGACTGATAAATCATTTATCATTGCCTTCAACCACTATTATTGTTCTCGACGGTAGCTTCTACTTTGAGTTTTTTTTATACTTCCTTGAGAACCAGTATCTTAACACAATAATATTTGCCTCCCACGTTGTCATTGTCTTGAGTGAGTATTGATTAGCCAAAGGGCATCCTCAACTGATTAGGTATGAAGACAGTTAGCCAAGTCCCCAGTGGTGGTATCCCAGTCCAAATTGGGACCCAACAATGACCCATGATAGTATAGCACATTGATTTTATTCAGATTTTTTTAAGATAAGACAATACTGACAGGGATATTGCCCACAACATAGTGATGCAATTGGGGTAAAGCATACCCTGGGGTGCCTTATGATGCATCCATTTTTCCGTAGCCTTGAATAACTTGAGTTGTCAGAATCAAAGGAAAATATTGTTGTTGACGTGGAATGTAATGTATCCGATGTCAAAGGAATGATGAATAGCAAATGCACAAATCTAATGATGGAAAGGTTACCGATGAGGGGCTGCCAACAGCTGATAGTGGTAGTGGCAAGGAATGATGAGTTCAATCTAAGAGGAAATGGGTTTTGGCATATGCAGAAAGTGCAAGAAAGTGGGTGGGAATGGGAGGTTAAGTTGGTGGAGTTGGAAGTAGGTAAGCACACATTTCAAATATCGACTCTGGAGTCGAAAAATAGAACACTCCATGATTGATCAAAATGTTTGTTGATTTCCTGTTGTAATGGTAAATGTATGCTATTTGGATTATTTTAAACTAAAAGTGTCTATTCTATCAAATTGACAAAGATGGTGAGGGCTTTTGTGCTATTTCAATTAGGTTTTAATGTTGAATGGGTGAAATGGGATAAATAATTTTAATGGTTCATTCGGCCATTTAAATAACATTAGTGACTTTTTGGTAGGGTTGTAAACGAATCAAATGAACACAAACAAACCATGGTGATTTCATTCGTTTAACTTTTAATGAACTTAAACACGAATAATAAACAAACAGAACTTCTCTATTCGTGTTTGTTCATTTATTAATAAACGAACATGAACACGAACACAAAAAATTAAACCTAATAACTATATCAATCTAAATTGGAGTGAGTCTAGTAATGACTAATATGACATTAGATAATTGTGAGAAAGATTATGAGTTATGACAATAGGGCTGGGTTGATGCTGCAACATATTCACGCTATAAAGGAAATGACTGATTATATTTGGGGAAATAAAGACAATAGATTAATTTGGGAGAAATTTGAGCATAATCATATGTGTGGAGTACGTAGACACTAATAAAAATGTATGATCTATAAAATATGTATGATAATAAATATACAGTTAATATATAAATAAACAAATAAATTGACATAAATAAATAAATACATAAATGAACATAAACAAACAATAATCAAATGGTTTGTGAATGTAAATGAATGAACGGTATCTTGTTCGTGTTCATTCGTTTAACTAATCGAACAAAAAAATATGCTCGTGTTCGTTCATTTAACTAAATAAATGAACATAAACAACTTCTTGCTGAACGGTTCACCAAACGCTCTGTTCGTTTACACTCCTAATTTTTTGGAGAAAAGACATTAGTGGCCAATCACACAATATAGTGATTTGTATGTAGCGGTGAACATTTTGTTGGTTCAGTTTGAAACCGATTCGAACATTATGATCCAATTAATTTTCATTTTTTACAAAGTGTATTCGAATAATTTGAATTACGTGTCAGAACTGATCTAAATCATTTGAATTTATATTTTAGTTTATTCGATTATTTTTCTAAGACCTATATACATAGTAAATGAAAAAAAATACATATTAAAATTTTTACCTCTTATACACAAAATTAAATAAAGATAGATAAAATATTGTCCAAAACTAATAGAAAATAATTTTATATATGTAGGGTTAATATGGATAATGGTAAAAATTAATAGAAAATAACTTTCTATATGTAGAGTCAATATTGATAATGGTAAAATATTTATTATTATTCGGTCTATACGGTTTTAAGTGTTTGATCTAATTATCGATCCAATAACCGAATATAAAATTCGGTTTTGATCCGAACCGACTAAACTAAAAAAGAAGCCGAACCATTTTATCCGAATATAATTGGTTTTTTCAATTTTTTCAGTTTTATCCGAATAATGCTCACCCTTATTTGTGTCTACTTATTTTTCTTAAAAAAAATGTAGTTCAATATTAATTTTTAAAAAAAGAGCTATTAGTGATTATTTTGATATATAATGATTATTCACTCAATTAGTATATAATTGAAAGTTTAAGTACGAAAAATCTTAAAAGTATGTTTTATAAAAATTTATTTACTTATTCTAAAAAAATTATTCAAATAAATAGAATTTAGGTTTTCAAATGATATTAATTTTAAAAAAATAAATTAATAGAAAAAAGTAATGAATTATTAAAGGTACACATCCATTGAAATTTGAAGGGCACTCTCGTCATTAATTCTAAACCCACCTGCAGCTGTAAGTCTTCATTCAAATCCTGCGACGCCCCGTCGTTTCATATTGCTTTCCTTCTCTTCTCCTCTCTCCCACAAATTAACAGTTCTAAGCACGAGGACATGAGAACCCTGAAACCAAAAACACAACTTCGCACAGTCGCATTGTAACGCGAGATCCGATTCAGTTAATGGCGAGCGAGTGGGTCAAGTCCTTGCACTGCAAATCCAGAGCCTTCGACGACGTTTTTCACCCCAAGCGGAAACACCTGTTACCCAGTTCAAGCTGCAGAAGAGCTACGCAGAGCACCAAAGACGTCATCGAACCCGCCCCGCGAAAACCCAATAAACCCAATCCCAAACCAGAAACCTTGCGCCTCCGCCACAGCGTCTCAGCCCCACCGAGTCGAAACCCTGATTCGTATCTTCCGGCCTTAAGCGAGCTGCCGGAAGGCCACCCGTCGCGGAATGTAGTCGAGATTATCTTCCATACGAGCTGGAGCCCGAAAGTGTTCGTGGGTCGGATCGAGCTGATTTTCAAGGTGCAACATGTGCCGAGGACGGTGGCCCGATTCGAGGAGTATCGGGAGACGGTGAAGGGTCGGGCTGGGTCAGGCGCTGGCGCTCCGGTGGACGAAGAAAATGCTAGGTGCGTGGCCGACGGGAATGAGGTGATGCGGTTTCACTGCTTGGGACCTACGAATGTGAACTCCGGAGCGAGCGGCGCGTGGCTGTTTTCCGGTGGTAAGGGGGCGGCTATGTGTACGTACGGCAGCAGCGGAGATGCACACGACAGTGCCGGAGGGGGAAGAGGAAGGAGAGCGATGTTGGTCTGTCGAGTCATCGCGGGTCGGGTGTCGAAACGTTCCGAGTTCGGGTATGACTCGTTGATGAATAGCAAGGTTGGGTTTGACTCGGTGAGTGGCGAGAATGGCGAGTTGCTTGTATTTGATCCTCGTGCCGTGTTACCTTGTTTTCTTATTATCTATAAACTGTAAAGTAAAAAAAAAAAAAAAAGCGAACAGTAATCTTATTTGCTATTTTTTTTTTGCATGAATTTAAGGGAAAAGTTTTTTGTGCTTCCTGTGTGAGGCAGATGAATAATGAAGTCGCTAGGTTGCATAAGTTTATTTTTAGAGAAAAATTTCCCTGTTCTACACATACTTGTGATTTTGCAACTAAGTTCTTGTACGCGGTATATATTGAAGAACTTAGCTGGTAAGATGCAGCTTTTGAACTCTTATAACTTGGATTGTCTTGATCATATAGAATAAAGTGGCAACAAGTTATGCTTCCTGCTTTAATTAATTTTTCTCAGAAATTGTAGGACTTGTAATCGGGATTGCTACGAGGTTCCTACAATACTTCTGTGGGTAGCAGGAGTACCATTTTTTTTTTGTTGGTATTTAGAATCGTTATAAAGTATAACCGTATAAGGTATGAGAATCTACTATGATAAAGTTTAAGGAGTTAACTATCTGTCTCAAAGAATCCGAGTGGATTCGGCTGCAATTTGACCACTTTTGAGGAGTGACTTTTTGTGGGGAGTTCGTGCTACTCAAACTACCAGGCACCTTTAAAGAGAATCGGTAATTGGAAAGTGATATTTTCTTGAGAAAAATAAGGTAAAATTACAAAAATCCCTTGTCATTTTGCCTAACATACACTTGACCCTTTCTATTTTAAAAAACAAACATTTTACCTCTTATTTTCTTTACATTGTCTAACAACAACTTTTAAAATCTTAATCTAAACTGTCTGGTAATATGTTCCAATAATTTAAAATTTTTTAATATTTTTCATATTTAATTGACAGTAAAAAAAATACTAATTTGCATTTATAGGAAGAAAAAATATTTATAGAAAAGAAATTTTAAAAATTTAAAATGTCACTAACTGTAAAAATAATATTAAAGGGATTAAATTTACTAAAAGATAGCTATCATATAGTTTAAATTAAGTTTTTAGAAGTTGTTACCGAATAGTATAAAAAAAAACAAAACAAAGTGTAGATTTTCAAAAACAAGAAAAACACATTGTTGAATAAGCTAAATCACAATAGGTTATTTCAATTTTCCCAAAAAAACAAAACAAAATTTGATGCCACTAGTATTTGTACCGGTATTCTTATCGAGTGTACAGACTACAGACTATTCAATAAGTAATGGAGTAATTACAATTTATCCCTTAAGGTTTAGGTAAAATTACACTTTGCTCACTTCTGTTTTAGAAATATACACTATTTCCTTTACAGTTCAACAGTAACTTCTTAAATATTAATTTAGATATTATGGTATCCATCTTTCAGTCATTTTAATCTGTATGACATTTTTTTTTACAGTTAATAGAAATTTTAAATTATCTGTTTTTTCTTTTTGTACTTCTTTTAGTTTTTAAAATAGTATTTTTTTAAATGTCAATTAATTATTAAAAACTAATATACAAATTGAAATTGTTGAAGATGATAATAGTATAGTCTAAATTAAAATTTTAGAAATTATTGTTAGATGATAATAAAAAAATGAAGAGTAAAGTGTATATTTTTTAAACAAAATTAAGTAAAGTGTAATTTCACCTCAATCTCAAAAAATAAATTATAATGAACTCGTAAGTAATTGCCTTCTGATTATAAAATAAATAAATAAATAAGTAATTGCCCTTTCCCAAAAAAATCATTCTGACATCCATATAATAAAGCAGTGATGAAGGGTCCGGGGTTGTTGATGCGCATGATAAGACGTCTGTCCGCCACCTGCGTTGATCAATATTGTTAGATGCGAAACATGTAGGTACGGTATTCATGTGAAGTTAAGGTCGTAACACAATTTGGTGATCAAGTGAATTGTGACTTCACATTAGCCTTTTTTTTTGTTTGGAAATAATTTATTAACAGTGGATATAAAATATTAAAATTAAGATTTAATTTATTTTAATTTAAGTTAATTAATTTTTTTTATTTTTTTTATCAGAAACCAAATTTACTTGAAAGTCGATATTATTTAAATGTAATAATCCATTTAAAAATAAATTTTCATGATATTGTTAAATTTTTATAAATTTTTTCTTTTTAAAGCCTAAAACTAGAAAAATTCATAAAAATTTACTAAAATTATAAAAATTGTATTTTTAATGTATTATTATACCTACATAATTTTAACTTTTAATTAAAATTAATTTTAGATAAAAAAATATAAAAATAAAAATAAATTATTTAAAATTTAATTAATTTAAATTAAAATAAACGGACTATAAGAGTTAAAAGCTATTTATAGATAACTTTTTTAAAATTATAATATTAATTACTGAGCCTAATATCAAATGAAGTTTATAATATTACCTTACGGACAGGAGAATTTCTCAGTGGGGTCAGCTTGAAACGCTACTACTATAGCATTTTTTAGTCGACCCTTTCGATTTCGTGGAACTGTAACAAGCACATGCTCCTATTGTATTATGGCGTTACTTTTAGTGATAGCAATTGAGTGGGTTGGGTCAGGTTTGGGTTAGGTTATTTAAGTTCATATTTAATTGGGTTAGCATGTATTTAAGTTCAGGTCAGGTTATTTAGGTTCGGATTCATTTTGGATTCGGGTTGGGTCAAAATGGGTTTATTTAGGTTCGAATTTAATCGGGGCGGGTTACCTGGTCTTAGACCAGATTTAGCTTGATTGTCGGGTTTACTTGGTTCATTCATGTATAAGCCAAAATCGTTAAATTCATTCAATTTTTTTGTTTAATTTTGATTAAAATTTAATTTAACTAGACATAAAAATAATATAAATTTTATGAAGATATATTAATATATAATTTATTTAATAAAATACTCTCTCTATGTCAAGTTCTTTGTAATATTCACTATTCAACAATTAATCTACAATTTTGTTATTTTCAACATTTTAGTATATAAATGGAAAATGATTATATTAAATAATAATAGACTTATAGTTTCTAAATATATACTTTTAAAATTTTTTTCTAACAAATAATCTCCCTTCGTCCCATTTTCTTTGATCCATTTAACTTTTCTGACTAGTTTGATATGAATTTATTTATATTTTTGTTTATTAAAAAATTAAAAAAAATATATTTAAAAAGTGTAGGTCTTGATTTATTATTCATGTATAAAATTGTTTATTTGTATATTAAAATGTTGAAACAAAAAATTATATATTAATTATTAAAATATGAATGGTGCAAATAATTTGAGATATAATGAGTAATATGAATAAATTGAATTCAAACTATTCAAAAAAGTCAAATATTTCAAGCATGTAGGACAGAAGAGGCACTATAATTTCTAAAACCTAATTATTTTTATCTCTCTATCACAGTTTGACCAATCGTTTCCCATAGTTTTCACACTTGCTCAACAACACAAAACAAATCAGCAGAATAAAAGAAACTCATTCACATATATTAAATTATAATTTTTATATAGTCTTTGCCGACCATATATTTTATATTGATTTAAGTTAAAATCGTGTCTTGTCAGATTTAGTCATCATGTCATTTTAGGTTCGAGTTCAGGTTTCTTGGGTTTTTTGAGTTTCACTTTAATCGGGTTCAAGTTCAGGTCAAATTGGGTACAGTTAAGTTCAGGTAGTAGACTTTTCTGATCAAATTAAATTAGATCAGACTTGGATTCAAATGGATTGAATCAGATATTCGGATCGAGTCAAATTTTACCATCTTTAATTACTTTTGTGACACTCAAAATCTTCTCTTCATTCCTATTAATTCCTCCCAAACCATCCACTGGACATCTATTGTCTGTGTTTTCGTATATTACGGAAAAGTACTGCTACTGATTTGACACTCATAATGAGAGTCGAGATAATGAAGCAAATGGATTGGATTAGCTGAGAAATTAGGAGATAATTAGTGCTAGACTGCTGGCTGTGACTTATTGATTTATAGTGTGAGAAAGGGAAAATTACAAAAACCTCCTTTGAGATTTGATGAAATCTACAGTTTTGTCCTCACCTTTTCGAATACATATACTTACTCCCTATCAAATTAACATCATTATTCACTAAATCACTGTTACCACAAACAATGAGAAAAGTGTTAAGACTTTGCCCTCATAACCTTTTTCCTTAAAAACTTAACCCCAACTACTAAAACTCATTCAATTCAAACCAATTAATATGAAAATAAAATCAATGAACAGGTAATCGAACAGACATTTCAATTGGGTTTTGTGTTTCTGCTACTTGGACAAAAGATCGATCTCAGCGGCTTCTTCAATTTCACCAATAACAAAATCCAAAAGATGATTTCATCGACTTTTCTCATTATCTGCCCTCGATTTCTGGACCCTCCACTGTTTCCACGCTATAAGCAACCGGATCTCCTCTATATGCTTGCTAGAATCCAATCCGACGAGGTCTGATTGCTTATCCGTGTTACTGAAAGGAGGATCGACTAGATTGTAGTTCAGAGGATCGGTTTTCTGGTTTCAGTTCCCGTATCCGAAGCCAACAATGTAGAAGTTGTATCAATGCAAATGAATCGGATGGTCCATACCCGAAACCATGGTCCCTTGGAATACCACCTTCACCGTTTAATTGAAGTTGATCTATCCTTACCTTTTTTCCATTTTGGGATAGCTCTAGCGCTATTGGCATAATTAGGGGCAATGTAATTGAACATGAATGGCGGCATGGCAGGAAACCAGGTCTCGTGGACACTACTGATGCATCAATAGTAGCCTTGGAGAATGCTGATACTTGAGTATACGAAGGTTATGTTGTTGATAAAGGTGGCAATCAGGAACCGTTTTGGCCCTGGTAGGTGCCATTGGGGCAGGATGAGGCCGTACGCTCAACCAAAATAGCTGCAGAGATTGAGGCGGCCAGCTTGAGGAGGGTGAGGCTGTCGTTGGAGTCCATGTTGAAACGGTCAAAGATGGCGTTCAGTTGATTCAGCTGATCTGTCTTAAAATTGGCAATGAGGATGTATTTTTCTGATTTTTTTTCTTTGGTTTCCCTATCACGAGGGACGGTGGCGACAGTGGGTTTCACTGCAAGAAAGGAGAAGAGGAGTTGTAGAGGAGTTGAATGATATGAGATGGGAAAGGGCAAAGTTGAAGATGGGTAGATCATTACATGCATAAGTTGGGGGGAAAATTTTTCTAACAAAGGTAAGGAGGCCAAAGTTAGACATATTCTCTTTTTCTGTTGTAATAGTCATTAACGGTGTTAACTTGGCAGAGGGTAAATATAGGTATTTTAAATGGTGAGGACAAAACTATAGGTTTCTTTGTAAAAAAATATCGAGAATATGTAAATTAGGCCTGCATCTAAAGTTTTATCTTAATGGTAAACTTACAGGTGCATGTAATGTCGATAAATCCAAGAACATGAATTAGAGAGTTGATAGAAAACGTTTCCAGTAATATGATTTTGAATATAAAAAAAATCTCTAATGTAATGTCATATATAAATCATGAGGATTTTTTTTTTTCATTTCTCTTACCAACATAGTCTGTTACTCAAAATATGATGCTTCAAAAATTAAAAACATACATTTAGAGCATCATTTCTTAAAACCGACTACCCTATATGTCTCATAAAATTTTTCATCTTTATCATTCGTAATAATTAATTCATAATTTTCTTTCTCTTAAAACTTCTCATAGAAATATAAAATTTTTAGATAAAAATGGTATGTTAAAAATTATAATTTATAGATATAATTTTTAAGAATTTTTTACAATAAAAAATAATAAGAATACATCAAAATCAAACTTTGGAAAAAAAAATAAAAGGGTCAAGTTTTATGAAAGTGAGAGCATTATTTAAAAAAAAAGTCGGTTAACACTTTTCAAGCAAATAAACAGTATTACGTATATTAGTTTTCAAACAGAGAATTTAAGCAAAGAAAAAAGAGATGTCTAGAGCAATGTTGTCAAGATTGGGATCCTACCTAGGATTGTTTTTTGCAGTGCAAGATCGGGATCGTAAGATAAGATCGTAGATCGTAAGATCCTATCAAAAGCTTAAAATTTATTATCTAAATAATATAATTTATGTAAAATACAAATTATATTATATACTCAAGTAAAATTTAAGAGTCATGGCAATGATACAATATAATTAAAGTTCAAACTTTAATAGAGTATACATCAATATAATCAATAAAATAATAAACACAAATCTAAAAAAAAATTATGAACAAACACATTATTGACAAATAAAAGAGAGTTCAATGTCCATAATTTAAATATTCAGTAATTGACTTCTAATAAATTTAAAATATATAATAAATTTTTTACAGTAAGTAGATAATTTAAAAGTAGTAGTAGTTTTTTCCTGAATAAAATAAGTTCAACTTATAGAGAAGAAAAACTAGTAATTTGAATATCCATTAACTGTAAAAAATATTATTTTATATATTAAATTTATAATAAAATAGTTACTGAATAATTTAAATTATATTCTAAAAAGTTGCTATTAGACAGTTATCTTGAGTTAACAAATTTTGTCCAATTGGAGATCAAAATGAAATGTTTTTAATTGATTTAAAACCAAAATAGGACATTTTTAATAGATTTAGGATATAAACAGAACATTTAATATACTAGAGATGAAAACAGAATGACAATTAAATGTTATGGATTATCCATGCAATTTACCCCAAACCAAAATCAATATCTAGGTAGGATTGGTAGGATTTTTCAATTCTACAATCTTAGTCGCGATCCTACCACGATCCTGCCATGCTTTCGATTCTATAACATTTTGACAAGATTTTTTATGATAAAATCATAGAATTGTACGATCCTACAATCATGATTGCAATTTTAACAACCTTGGTCTTGAGAATAAGGAAAGGAAAAGCCGAAGGGGATCAATGATGAAGAGCCTAATGTTAGTGATGCATGATAATGAGTGAACAAAAGTTGATTTCCCCCCGAGTACGCTGGGTGCGGTATACACTACACTGCGTCAACTATAATATGTACCTGTACTTAGTATTCCTTCGGCTTAACACTTCTCTAACATTGACAAATTTTTGTTTTGGAAATTTGCAACTTTTTTCAATTAGGTTATTGTTTGAATTTTATCGAGCTACAATTGGTTAGAAAGAAGCATCAAACATATTGTAAATACATAGTTATAAAGTGATCATTGCCACAGTCATTGAACTGATGTAAAGAGCTAGAACTTCCTCTACTAAAGGTCGACATTAAAAGGTCTCACAGGTGAGTGTTCTCAGGAAGAGCCTTCCAACGCTCAAGCTATTATTTGCCCAAAATAAGGAGAAAATGAAAGTGAAAGGTCGTATGGTTATATCTTGTAAAGAATTTTTTGTTTACCTACTTGCTCAGTTAACAAAATAAATTTTTATAGTCGAGCATTTTGTGCCAGATATGAAGATCAAACTGTGGGAGACTATGTAGGTTGTGTGGATCCTGGATGGTCAAAAATGCGAAGAAGATCATGGAAGTTAATCTATAACCACCGTAAGTGTAATTCACTTGCTGTTAGTTGAAGATCCAACATGCTTATGGAAGCAAATCCTAGATTTTTCAATTCTTTCCCAAGGGAGAAAGAGAAAAGTTGCACATAATTGCCATAAGCTAAAAGGGCCTTTGTTTGCCTAGGTGAAGTTACATGCCATTGCATAGCCCTAACTTGCTGCAAATTGGACTAGACCTTGTCTTAATCCACTATATATTGTGATGTCTTTAGCAAAGTAGACTAATGTGATATGCTGAATCTTGACTTTGGTCCAATATGATATCAATAGTAAAAATATCACATAAAACTAAATTTATAAACTATAAATGCTACTATACAAAAATGTCCAAAATTTTTAGAATAAAGTTTTTTTTTATAGGTTTTGAGTTCTCAACTATTTCACTTGATAAACACAAGTGTTTCTTCATTTAGGAAATTTTTACTACTCCCTCCGTCCTATATTTTTTGCACCGTATTCCTTTTTTTGATGTCCCAAAGTCTTTGCTCCATTTCCTTTTTTGGCAAATTTTAGTAATGAAAATGTCTGTTATACCCCCACTAACCCTTTGAAATCTAACCCATCTTTTTTTTCCAGATCCTTCCGGCGATGCCTCTGACGATGTCCTTCCGCCGTTGCCCAGATCGGTGCCATCAGAACGCTAGTTGGCGATGTTCAAACTAGATGGACGATTGAGGAAGCGACAACGGCAACGTCGAGAACGGCAGATGGACGAGAGAGGCGTAGGATCTGTAAGCGACGAGACACAAGATTGGCAAATTGTGGACAAAAATCGACGAGTTGGGGATTGAATTGACCTGACGGGCATGACAATCGAGGGTTGGAATCGACGGGAAGACAATCGGCGTTGCTAGAATTGACGCGAAGATGATCAATGTTGGAGGTTACGAATCGACGTCAGAGGTCACGAACCATGTGATTCGCTGATGAATCTACGACTGAGCCGCTTGAATCAACAACGGGGCTGCTGCTCAACAACGAGGGATGTGGCGACGCGACTGGCGACCGGCGAATTGTCTGAGAGGGAAGGGTAAAATTGTCTAAAACGTGAAAATTCTAACTCGCCTAAATAATTGTGCAAAGTCAAATGGTGCGGTCAATGTAAGACGGAGGGAGTATATATTAAAAACGTGGGCTCTTTTACTATTCATTGAATAGTACCTAACGTCGCGTTGTTTATTTGTCTTTTTTTTTTTTTTTGTGTTTTCCTTAAATGGTAAAATCTCTCATTTAGTATTTTCTAATCTTACTTTTACTATTTTATCCCCAAACTTCTCCATCTGATGAACAAGTCTTTAGCTTTAGGCACATTTGCCTCATGGGGACGCTTCTTTGTATTGTTTGGTTCCTTTTCTGCCAAATTTGTTCAAATCGCTATACTAAAAAACAATTTGTCCAAATTTTTTGCTTCTTCAAAAGCAAGACATCAAAAGTTCCTTAGTTAAGATCGAATGTTAAAAGATTCTTCTCGCTGGTCTTGGAGGCCTTATTCCAATCTGTTAGCAAAATAGATGATGGGATGACTATGATGAGAGAGTGGAGCTAACTGGTTATGAATCTAGGGCTAGGTTTGTCGGAAGCTCCACCGACGAAGCTTTTCCTCGATCTTTGCCGTCAAATCTGAAGGCACCTTGGAGATTGCATAGAGAACCCATTGGCTTAAGAAGACCGCTCCATCATCCCTGTCTGAAGAAGCTAGTTTGCACGATTCTCTAGTAACTAGGAGACGCCCTTTGACTAGAAATGCCAAGACCTAGCGGACGGAAGTGCTTGCGTTGGTAACAGAAGGGGCAGATCCAAATCGACAGTGAAGTCAATGCGGGCAAAGGGGTTAACGACTACAAAGCAAGTCTTGCAGCGGAACAGCACGTGGGGCAGCATGGGTATATCAGGATAGGGGTAGATCAATGGGAAGAAGGTTGCAAAAGGTTGAAACTTTTCCCCTACTCTTTTACATTGTAGCAAGTTTTTAAGAGAAATAGAGCTTCAAAATTTTGGATTAATTTTGATGCATACAACAACATTTTGGCTTAGTAGAAGAATAATCCATTATATGTAGGCTCGATAATTTATTGATTTTTTTTAGGTTTGATAGGACTCATTCTTTTGTTCATTAAATTCGGATTTTGTAATGCAAAAATGAGGAAAAAATAATTTGGTTGAAGTTGGAAACCAAGTAGGATAAAGCAATCCTAATATATGAATTTGGAATTTCTTGATTAAAAAAAAAATATGATGGGATGACTAGAAATAGGTATGTCAATAGATATCCAATTTGTTGGGCATTCAATTTCATCTGATTTGATGGATCGGCGTTCCGCCCCCCCAATTGATCAGGTTTGAGTAGAATGTAGTTTTTTTTTCACCCTCCGCATGGGTTTGGGGTTCATCCACTCCACATCCAACCCATATGTGTGTCTGTAATATATTAGTATTAGTTATATGAAGAAAATAAAAGCATAATGGATAAATTAAATGGAATTAAGAACAAGTAAGCGATAAGATATAATAGATGTTTCTAACAGTAACAAATGTATGATTAGGCATTGCATGGTTTAATAAATTTGTGATTGTGGAAATATGGTGGGTAGATGAGATTTACCTAACCCAACTCGTCTGAAAATGGGTAAGATATGGATCTGCAAATTGTCCACTTGTCGGGATGATGGGCAAGGTATAGGTAAGGCATCTAACGTAACAGGTAGTAGGGGTGAGCATAGTTCGGGTTGATTCGGTTTATGGTGGAGCCGAACCAATCCGAAATGGTCTCTGCTCTAAAATTTTTCTACCTAACCCGATAACTGAGAATTGAACCGAACCAAAACCATAGTTCTTGGTTTTTCAGTTTTGGTTATCTAGTTTTTTGGTTTATACAATGTACCTATAACAACACTAAAATTTAATAAAATTGCATCCATAACCAATTTATAAAATATTCAACATAATATACAATTAAATTAGTATTTAAATACATGTATTAAACATATTCAAAAGAGTTTAATATGTAGTTACCAAAATGGTTCAAAAGAGTTGCTTGTGGAGTATTTTCCATCTCAATTAGTTTACTTCCTTTCAATAATTCCAAAATTGGCACGACATTCAATATGAAAAGCTAAACCTTTAAGACCATGTTATTCAGTATCAAAATCTGAAATATGTTGGTGTCATAAATTTTCAATTTTACATGGCTCATAAATGAAAAAACATGAGAATTAAGTCTTATAAAGTAGTCTGGAATAGAGAAATCGAAAGCAAAATGACTCAGGAGTAGTCAGTCTAGGAAGCGAAGCAAGTGAATATAGAAAAATTCCGTAAATGATCCCATAACTTCTATGTTATTTCAATTTGAGACATCAGTTTAAGGGTTTAATATAAAAATATAAGATAATTATTATAATTCTTCAAAGAAATACATAGATATATATAGATATATATGGATATATTAGTAATACTATAATTTTACTATATAATTATATATATACCTCAGGTTCGGTTCCACTTTGGGTTCATTTCATATGGAACCATAACCAACTAAAAAACCATCGATTCTTCTATATGTGAAACTAGCCTACGAACCATGGTTCATTTTTACCTAACTTTACCTAACCCAACCCGGTGGGGATGGTTCAGGTTGGATTTCGATTTTAGTTAACTCATGCTCACCCCTAATGGATATGATGTGGGAATACCTTTATCCAACCCATTGATAACCCTAACTGAAATTAGGTCTATCTTGGCCTAACCTTTGCGCTTATCTAAGCCGAAGTGTTCAATAAACTACTTAGGGTGGGCACATGGAAAGACTGTTCATCTTAAGTTAATCGAGCTTGCAAAGCAATATACAAACAAAGTATGGTCTTCTTATTTTTTTTTTTTTTCAATATCTATTGTCTATTTTGAAATACATTTTCTGTTTGTGAGATCTCATATGACAATCAAACATTGTTGCTATGTATGCACTTCACATTTGTGCATATTTGGATTTGTTGATTTTGATGGTGTTTGTCTATATAACTTGGAATTGGAGAGTAATGCTTTTCTTGTAGCAAGTAAGATGATACATGGTATCTACCTGATGCCAATGAACTTGGAGTACTTTTAGCTTTCCTCTAAATTTAGCTTTCGGTATGACTCGATTATATTTGGTTCTTAACCAATTATATGTTCATATTTACCATGGAATCTAACGAATCATGTCAATTATGCTCTAATTGTTTTATTTTTTTTTCTTTTTTTTTTCACCTTGGCTAATTCCTGCTTTCTTAATTGATATCAAATATGTTTTCCATAGAGCTCCAGCAAATCCACCATGTATGGAATGCAATTCTTTCACCTTGGTTCGTTGCATATTCATATGCTAGAAACAAATACTCGCCTCCAACCATATATCCAATAAGTTCAATCTAATTTCAAGTTGGTGTATAAGTTCAGAAGCAAACAAAGGAGAGCAATTAATTAGGTAAATTAATTAGACACTCAATGTTTTATTTAAAAAATGCATACATACCACATTTGGATTTGATATGAAATATGTTTTCCTCGAGTAAAATTAATTGGACAAATTGAACGCAGTTCTAATCCCAAAATTTTTTTTGGTGGAAATCTTTCTGAAAATGCTGATCATTTCAGTTCTTATTATTTCCTTGCATTTTGGCTCTTACAATCTATGGAAACATTTTCATTATACCAAAAGAAAAAATAATAATATCTAGCATTTTTTGGTACCCAGAATAAACTAGGCAAAGGCAAATAGAGTGCATAGGCTACAAGATATAAATGCCACCACTTTATCAACATAATACCACTAAAAGGTTGGTCAATTACCCTTTTCGGCTATGAAAAAATAGACATTCCTATGTTTCGTCTAAACTGTTCAAAGGAAGAGGATATTTACTTTGACAAATTTCACAAGGTTATTCATTGGAAACATTATTTTCTTCTGTTCATTTGATCTAAAACAAGTTGTAGAATGAAATTTTCATTTTCCCATTATAATCTTTGTTCTTTGCCCTTTTTTATTTTTGTTCTTTGCTTTTTTTATTTATTTTCAGATAACAAGAGATGACACAGGACTAGATCACTAAGTTTTACAAAAAATTATTGACTCAAAGAAAGCAAAATACCAAAAGATCAAGTTATAAGGTTTGTACAACTCTCTGGGTTCCTAATTTTTAGCTTACGTCTTGTCATCTCATGAAACGAAGTTTTCTTCTGAATTCATTGATCTGGGTTGTTTTTAATTAAAAAAAGACTTTAAGTTTTGGTCTCAATATATTCTTTGTTAGGTCTATGTGTATTCCAAATATATCATTTAGTAAATTAAATTATTCTAATACCAGTTACTAGAAAAAGGGGAAGAAAATAAAGAAATTGAATTTGGAGACAAATTTAAGGTCAACGAATGATAGCTTTTCTCTTGGATCACTAAGTTTTCATTTTTTTTTTTTAAATCGATCACTTTATTTTGTTGATATATTATAGGCCATATCTTACACGATTCTTTCAATCTGCCAATTGCTCAAATTTTGCATGAATCGATTTTTTCCTTCCACCAAATTAGAAATCATGCTTATTTTTTGTCATATTTCCATGTTTCCACTGTGTTACAAACATTGATTCATCTATTATTTCATCATATGACATTCTTTTTTTTCCCTTTTCTATTTAAATATGAGTCCATAATGTAAGAAAGAAAATTTAAGCTTTCATTTTTTCCTTTTATATGAATTTTTTATTTTAACCTTAAACCTACAGACAATGAAGTTACTCAGACAATTGAAGCTGAGGAGAGTGGATCAGCAAAGTGTGTCCTTTATCCATGAGTAGTTTCTGTCTTTTATTTTTCTTTTCATCCTTTAGGTACCGAAAAAAAAGGAGAGTGGATCAATAAAAATTAAAGTGTGTGAAAATAATGTTTCTTCTTGTTTTTTATGCTTTCATGCTGTTTTATTTGTCTCTACATCTGGTGCACAGTGGCGGGAAACAGGATTTTAGACTCGGGAAGACTAGGTAGAGGTAAGACTAGCGGCGATTAAAACCAAGGAGAAAAAATTATTTAAATAATTATTTATAAAATTAATTTAATAAAAAATTATTTAAATAATTATTTAAAATATTTACTTTTTGTTGTAAATTCATCCTAAGTTTTCAATTGTTGTATTTTTATCCTAATTCCATTACTAACAACGTTAACTGTTAGTCAAAGTACGAATTTGTTACGTTTGATAATGGGCAATTCTCGCGTCCGCCCTAGTGGACGTACGCCAGGGACGGAACGCAAACGTCCGTTTGCCCTTTTTTTTTTTTTTTCTAAATCCAATTTTTTTAATTTCATATTTAATTAAAAATAATTATATTTCTTTTTCTACGTATATTTTTATAAAAAAATTATTCTTGATAGTGTTCTTTCATATTTTATGGAATTAAATCAATTACCATTTTTTATTTTTAACATCAAATAATTTTCTTATTTTATAAATCTCTTTTATGATTTCTATTGCTGGGATCCAAATTAGTTACAAATTTTCATATGTTCACACTAAAATATTAATATTCTAACCAACACACAGAATGAGATAATGTAAAAGAAAAAAAATGGTATTTACATTTTTATTTTTTATTAAAAATTAGATACCATAATATATGATATTGGACATCACCATAGGTAAAATTAGACACTCCTATATACCAGTACATAACTTGTTTGCATAAAAATATAAAATTTTTGTTTTCCCTTAAATATGTTTGCCTTTTTTTTAGTATCCAACTATATCTATGTAGTATCTAGTTTTATATAGAATGAAGAAAACATGTAAAGTGTCATAATTAAACATTTAGACACCACAATCATGTAAATTGTACATTTCCTCATCAGATTTAGACACTTAACCCATCATACTAGACATTCGACTATCATTATTAGATATTTGGATACTTCAATCCAACACATGGGACATCATACTCAAACAACTTGCAGGCATTCATTTACTAGAATTAAAGGTAAAATTATGATATAATTTTTCAATTAAATATCCTTTAAAATAACATTATTATACTCTGAATTAAAGGTAAAATTTGAATAATCAAAGTATTTTATCCTCAACACTACGAAAACAACTTACAGACATTTATATACTAGAGGCAGACACTAAAACACCAGACATAGACACTCGCAACCCAAATTTAGACACTCAAAGGTAGACACTATTTATCTATCATTGGACATTAACGACGTTAATTTGTCCGTTAGTGGTGTACGTCCACCATGGTGGACATTCTCAAGTTTCTTAGACAATAGTTTGGAACAGATATGTAATAGTTGAGAGGCTAAAAACAAACTTTTGATGAAAAGTAAAGATGTAGGACTACTAACACTATTTATCCTTTTTATATTTTCCTTTTTATATTTTTCACCAGTTTGAGAGGCAAAATTCACATTTGGTCCTTAACTTCTTACAAAATAACCAACTTTTAAAAGCAATAAGTGCATTTTAGTCATTTCTTAAAATTGATGTAATTCTTTTATAATAAATTATAGTTTAGCAAAGTGTCTGTTTTGATCTCTGTTCAATGAAAATGTTGAGTCGGAGAGAAACAGGTGATAGTTACAACTTACATTTAATTTTTTGGTTCAAATTGGTCTTTTACATAAAAATTTATATTGTAAAATTTAACTTAAATATATTATTATTAATTTATATTGTAAAAAATTTTAAAAAATTATATTTATAAACTATAATTTTTAAAATATCATTTTTATATAAAATTTTTATATTTTTGTAATTTTTTTTTAAAAAATAAATTAATTATTATCAATAATAAATTAGACAAACTTTGCTAGACCGGGCAAGTATTGTACTATCACATCTTCCTTTTAACAGAAAAACAAAAAGCACTTTAAAGCTATCAAAAGGTCTTGACATGTTACAAAAGTCATAAAAATGTTAAAAGAAAGGCGGAAAATGAAACGAACAAAAAAGTGATGTACTGGTCGATAATGATCCATTGGAGGACTTTTCTCATCAGTGGCGCAGAAATCCTGACGAGGGATCAGATGCTGCATCCCTCCGCAATATTCCTTCTCTTCGCTGATAAATCGCAAAGCTTGTTAATAATCAATCAAGGTCGGAAATTTGTTGATGGATGCAGGGGTGGGCACGGGGTTCACATAACCCAAGAGAGATGAATTGAATTGGATGGGGTAAAAATTGATATTGGTTCCTAAGTTAGATTTATCTCTCAAAGAATTATTAAATTTTGAATTGATTTTAATTTTATATGAAACCAACCCAATAAAAAATTAAACTGAGAAATATGTTAATATATTATAAAATTTATAAGTTTACATATATAATATTTATAGAAAATATAAAATTTTCTGCTTCTTCTCTCTCCTTCTCTTTCACGTGATTATTCAAAGTTTATTACTAAATACATGTATATTTTGATATGGATTTAATTCTATATTATGTTAAATACTTTATAAAGTAATTGTGAATGAATTTTAATAGATTTTGATATTATTATAGTATATGTGTATAAACAAAAAAACCCAAGAAACAGAATAAAAAAATCTAAAACCGTGATTTAGCTTATATTCAATTCTTGGATTGGGCAGGAAATTTGTAAAATCAAATCTCTTTTTGATTGATCCAATTCCACTTGAACACCAACCCAACTTATACCATGCTCAGCGGTAGGCGGGTGGATGACATACAGGGTCACGTTTGACTTCCAAGTCCGTCTTCACGGAGCCTCTTGAGCTCACTCACGGCGTACCTACCATTGGTAAAATGCCAAACACTTGCAACATGTGTTTATTATTTTAATAAAATTGAAATTTTAAATAGATTAACCATTCAGTTATTTGACTTAGATTGGTTTAAAGTTGAATTTTATATTGGCTTTTAGATCAATTACTGGTTCTTACACTTAAAATGGAATAAATTAAATAAACTCAAAAGTAAAATGTATTTTGTAATTTTTCACATCAATCATATATATATAAGGTCATTTTTCTTTAATTTTAGACTAGATATTATGAATCAAACTTTAATTTTATGTATGAGATGTACTATTATGAATTTTTGTCATGCTTTTTCAAGTTTGATTTTTTTTTCCAATGACCTTGTACTTAGTTTCAATAAAGAAGAACCGAAATACAAAGATTGAATAAATTGAATTGCAATTCAAATGGTTCAATTGAAAATTGAATAAAGAGAATTATAATTCAAATAATTTAGATCAATTTTATAAGAATAGAAAAAACAATCAAATTATTCTATTCTAATCTGTTATAAATCAATCTAACCAAACGAACACTTCTACTTACCACTTTCTTCCATAATGCAACCAGTATAAGTGTGGAGGACATTGCCTAAAAATTCTTTCTTTCGGCATAGCCTAAAACTTGATTAAAGAAAAATAAACTAACTTAATATGCAAATTGCAAAGTCTGACTCTAGTACTCCATCTGTTTTGCCCTGATTCACAGTTGTAGTATTTTTATAAAGATTAATGATGTAATGTATATAATCAAATTGTACAAACTATTTTAGTGTTACTTTTATCTCATTATACGAATCCAACACAATAATGTAAATGCCCAAACTTATTTAAAATTGAAAGATGTATAAAGTACTATAAAGTATCACTTATTTAGAAAAAAAAAGAAAGTGTGACTAATGATGGGAAAAAGCAGTTCGGTAAACAGAAAGGTGATGGAGGAAGTGAAAATTTGAATATTGTATTCACGTTCCTTCTTGGATTAGTGGTGAACAATGGGCCAGGTTGATCAGCCCAACCCGAAACAAGTCCAGGTTAAACCCAGCTCAAGCACGGTCAAGGCACGACACTGCTCAGCATAGGGAGAGCTTGGGAAATACTATGCTGAATGTGGGCTTAGAGCAAAGAAAAAGGGGCATTGCCCAAGAACAGCCTAAGATTGCGCGAAGCCTAGGTCCAGCTCAACTAGGCTGAGGCACGAATGGTCCATGCTAGTCCGGTTTGGTTTGATCCAGGACTGCTGTTTCTAGAAAAGCATCCAACAGTCACCTGTTTAAAAAAAAAAAAAAATTACACACTAAGGACACCCAGCTATTGACTAACAGTTATTTAAGTCCAAAACCTTTTCTACCCACTTTCAACATTAAAAAAGGGTTAGTTTCAAGGGCTATCTTTGTCCGACCAAAATTTTGCTACTCCTATAAATATCCACCCTCATTTCCTCACTTCTTCACACAACGTCCTACACTTTCCTTTTTAAATCTACTCTACTAGTTCTTTACATTTCTTCTCAAGTATTACAGTCTTATAACAATATTTTTAATCTCCTACTATTTTTTTCTTAATCTCTCTTTATTCCTTCATTAATCTTCCATCAATTTTTTTCACCTTGATAGCTTAAAGGAAGAGTACTAGCTTCACCCCTGCTAATAACTCCTTCTACCGCACCTTCTTGGAGGCGTTCTTTTGTTGCAAGAGTTCTGCCCAAGCCCGTTAATATTGATATGATGAATATCGATTTCCAACTTGACGAGCAAGAGTCCGAAGATGATGTTGAAATCCAAGCGACCGTCAAGCAAACCATTGATCCACATTGAGGAGATAGTTCACAACCGACACCTTAAAGTCAAGTTCTTGATAGTGGTGAAGGAAAATCTCGCCTCAAATGGTTCGTGTAGGAGGCATTTTGAGACTGTTTGGGAGAAAGACAACTGGTTCGCCAGGTGCAAGTACTACAGGTTGAAGTTGGCACAAAAGGTGAATTCCAAGACCGGTATACTTTAACGACATATAAAGAGAGAGCATCCGATGCCCTATTAGAGAAACATAGGAAGTTCCGGCGGATAGACATAACTTGGATCTACAGTTAATGGTTTAGGTATCTTTATATTTAATCAGTAAGAATGTGGGGAAGATATGATTACTTGGATGATGCTCACGGAAAAAACCTTTTAGGTAAGTCGAAGATGTGCGTTTAGAAAATTGAATTAGGTCTAATTTAAACTTGGCTTTTAAAAAGACATTTAGAATAACTGCACGAAAAGAAATATTTAGAATGTATGAACTATGTAAATCTAATCTACAGGCATTTTTTTTCTACAATTGATCACTGCATTGCTTTTACTAGTGACATGTGGACATCTCCTATAAGACATGATTATTTTTATGTTACTGTACACTGGATAGATGAAGATTGGGTCATTCAAAAAAGAATTATTACTTTCAAATACATGGAATCTGATCACACTAGGCATTATATCTATCAACGCATCTTAGATATACTTTGTGAATTTTTCTGTGTTTTGTGGTCCAAGAACTCTTTAATGCATTAAAACCCCATTGGAATGGTGTTTTTTTCTATGTTAGATGTATGTTTCATATTTTGAACTTGTATGTGTAAAAGAGGCTTGAGGTTCTATAGATGGAAATTTATTCAATCCATGATGCATTACTATATTTAAAGCCATGGCCCAAAACATGTTGGCAATTCAAAGAATATTGTCTTAAAAATAGCCAATTGTTTCATGGGAATGTTTTAAACTTGATTGTCTCACCATTGGAATTCTTCATATGAGATGTTGAAGGATGCATATCCATATGCAACCTTGTTGATTATTTTCCTAAACTTGAAATCAAACTCCAAACTTCTAATGGCTGAAAAGTGGGATAAGTGTTACAAACTTTGTCAATTATTACAATATTTTTATGAAGCAACTGTTTTTTTTCTCCTGTGTTTACTTTCTCATTGCCCATAAAGCTTTGATGTAATTGGTAAACATTGTTTATGTTTTGAATCAATATAAGATGAGTCCATTTCTAAAGGACACGATCAAAGCAATGAAGGACAAGTAGGCTTTATATTTTACAAACCCCTCATCTTTTTACTTGCATGTTCACTTAAGCCAACTGTGAAAATTACCAGGATTGGTCTTTGCTTAAGGGATATTATAGTTTCTTATATATGAATCATATTAGTTGTTTAGCTAAGATAGTTGAAATAGATGAGCATTTGCGGGAGCTCTACAAAGAGTATTCATCCTGCTACAAAAACAAGGTGAGACCAACATCTTCTTCCATTACACACGCCTCATCCTCCTCATCATCAATACCACTTAACCCTTCGGAATAGCTGCTCAAACGTCTCCGACCAACATCATTTGGCCTACCGGAAATAGATGATTATCTCCATACCTCATTTGAAACAAGTGAGAATGACATTTTGGAGTTGTGGAAAGCAAAAAGTAGCAGATTTTTTTATTCTATCTATCCTTGTGAAGGAAGTTTTTGCGGTTCCAGTTTCTATCGTTGCATTAGAATCCACTTTTAGTATTAGCAAACAAGTCATTTTAAAGAAACAGGCCCGGTTGATGCTCGAAGTAGTGGAGATCTACGTGTACAACTGTGACTGGGGCCTTGCTGCCTTAAAAAAATAAGACAAAAAAAGTTTGAAAGATGAGAAACGAGATAATGTCGGCGTTTCCACATCCTGGATTTTCCTTTTTCATTCTTAAAATGCATTTGATCTGATTATGTTATGTAGCATAGATCATAGGTTTTCATTTCAGTTTGGTTTTCTGAAAAGTTTTGCCACTTGTCATGTAAGACCTGTTCTAACTTATTTGTAAATGCCATTTGACTTTGTTATTAATAAAATTTTCACCAATAATGGTGTTTTTATTTTTAAAGAATTATAAAAATAAGTAAATAATTTCAACAAAAATAATAAATAATTTTAAAAAATCTAAAAAAATTCTAATTTTTTTTAAAAAATGAAAAAGCTAGGCCTAGGTCCAAGCACGTAGAGGACCAGCCTAGGCCTAACACGACTGAAGCGTGCTATGCCCGGGCCTGACTTGACCAGGCTTAGTTAGGCCAATCAAGCCCACCAATTTTTCAAATTTTAATTTAAACTACATAGCATCTGTCATCCGGAAAATTTAAAATAATTAATAATTTTTTGACAATTGAAATTTTTTTTTTCTCCTGACTGAAATAGAAATTAAATCAATCAAACATCAGAGTGTTTGACAGCCAACAAGGGAGAGGAAATTTCCATATATAATCCTACCTAAGGTATGAAGGCCCTTTTTAGCTAGAACATGAGTAACCCCATTTGTTGAACGCCTAACAAATGAAAAGAAATATGAAACAAAAGAACATCCTAAAACACGAGCCTCATCTAAGAAAATCTAAAAATAACAAGGAAGCGGAAACTCCCTTTTGAAGTCCAAAAATTAAAACCAATGAATCATACTCAATTACTAGTGAAGCAAGTCTGGACCATCGAGCCTCCTTTAAACCCCAAATAATGGCAATAGCTTCCGGATAAAGAGCACCCCATCCAACAAATTCAAGACCACATGATATGTCAAACTTTACAACATTTATGACATCTCTACAAATGATGCCTGCTGTTCGCCTGTACTTTAGCCATGGCGGCATCCACATTAACTCTTCACTCTCCTTATGGAGAGGACCATCGCATGTGATCATGAGAGCGCATATAAGGGACAGGGGCCGAAAGTTTACTAAGTTGAACCGAGCACCCAATCCAAAACTTAATGGAAGGAGGCAACTTTTTGGGGATGCCGACATTGAAATTCATGCACAACCTTATTCCGGTTAAACCATATAAATCATCCAAAAACCACAATCAGGACTGAACGACTCTTATCAAATATCAGACGCATTTATGCACTTATGGCACTTTAAATATTTTTCCCTAAGTTATGTTAGATGGATATTCAATTTTTACAGACGGACGGTGACTATATGTTGGCACTTTTATCAATTGAGTTACAGCTCAAGGTGATAATATAAATTGGTTTATCTGCTCAAGCCTCCATGTGCTTGAGAATATCATTTCAATATCTGACCTCAACTTGCTTTTTGCTTTTCCAAATTTGTATGGTATTTGTCCCTCAATCAGAGGTGGGCGACAATGTGAATAATTTGACATCGCCTGAAATTGAGGGATCCTTGTGGGTGAATGAGCAAAAACTTTCTTGCTTCGGTCGCCAAAATTATACAAGTACTCGAATTACTAACACTAACATGTCTAACTCAAATCTTGCTTGCCAGATCTATAGCTCAATTAGTTATTGGCGTGGTTCAGTTGCCACTTGTCAACCAATTTATAGCCTCTGGTTGTTTCATTCTGCAAATATACCGACAAACAACTCTTACTCAGTTGGACAA
Organism: Aquilaria sinensis; assembly: GCA_005392925.1. Lineage (NCBI taxonomy): Eukaryota > Viridiplantae > Streptophyta > Magnoliopsida > Malvales > Thymelaeaceae > Aquilaria > Aquilaria sinensis. The sequence continues at coordinate 382,916 of SMDT01002378.1, forward strand.
ATCATTTCTGTCCTACAATACAATATTATATGCGCTCATCTACCATATTGTTACCAATTTCCTTCAGATGCAAGACTTATGATGGGAAAAGACAAAGTTACATTGTATCAGAAGATAGCTTAGATGAACATGACCCAATGAATAAGTTGGAAAACCATGAGCTATAAGTGCATGTTCATATATATAGGAACATCCCATAATTATGTTCATGAGTTTACAGTTTAGGATGAAACAAGGGCCTAAAATGTCACCTTAGGCTCTCATTCCGAAATGATTTTGCCTTGAACTTTTGCCTCTTACTTGCCTGCTGCACAAACTCTGAACCAGCCATCTTGCCTCTCATCTTCCTATACTCTCTTGATCTTAGGACCCCATCCATTATGTTTATGTCTTCCCAGATCTCTTGTCTTGAAAGGCAAGAAAGACCCGGGAGTATGTCCTTTTGGAAATCCTTCAACCTCCTTCCCCTTCTTAACTTGAAACTGCAGTCCTTTCTCTCAATGTCACTTGCTTCAAATGGTTTTGATGAGACACAATAGTCATCTACACAGTTTTCTGTCAGATTTAAAGTATGTAACTCAAAAGAATCAGAAGAACACTGTGGCTGCTTCTCTTTTTCAACTCCATTGGATGCTTCTGATGGACAATGCTGATAGCAATTTGAATAGCGCAATGAGAGATCCACAAGTGATTCAGCTGCTATTTGCATGAAGGCATCAACTTCAATTAACATTTGCTCCGGGTTGAACCATTTGTTTTTCAGCTCAGTTTTCACGGATGGTCCTTCATCTTCCTCACCTGATAATGTTTTAACACTTTGAGGTCCCGAAGAAGCTAGCAAGTTTGAATTCCCAGATTCAGTCTCATGCTGCCTAACACAGCTTGATTCATCTTCACCAGTGCAAAATGACTTTCCATAAAGAGGGGTTCCATCATTCTGCCTGTCTTCGACCGTTGTTTGGCTTTGATCAGAGCAACAAACAGTCATGTCAGTGTCTTCTGCCTTTTCATTGCTTAACTGCTCGTTGGAAATGCAATTATGCTCCAAACCATCTACATCTTCAGGGTCTTCAAAAAGGTCCAATAGTGACCTTTTCAAAGATTCATGGCTTAGGATTGCTTCATTTTCACTCATCTCATCAAATTGTGTATGGCTACCATGTTTACAATTTAAATCTGGCAACATAACATTTATACCTTGATTCTTTTCAAGCACATGGTATTTGGTGGAGAAATTGCTTACTTCTTGTCTACTGATTGCGCCAGTGTCCAAAATTTCCTGAGGCTTATGAATTGGAGCACTAAACTCACCAGATAAGTTTGTCGTTGCAGGGCCTGTAACTATATCATCTGTTGAGAAACAAGATGGATCTTCAAGGTCAATCACAACTTGATTAAGGTCGAAATTCTCAACTATACGTGTAATTAGTCCATGCTTTCTGGTATGTTGGTCACTCTGTTGTGTACCATACTGATCATTACTAGTTCCTACTGCAAGAAATATAGAAAAAGTTAAGTCAAGACACCTGTAAAAATGGAAGAGAAGATGCATCTCATTCTCACAAACATGCCAAACTTCAAATGGATGATATTCACTACCTTGATTGAAGGAATTCCTCATTGGAAAACATTTCACGTTCTCCATAATACAATTTGGTATATCTTCTTGTGTGGTCGTTGAGATGAGTGGATTGGATACAACAGAATGTTGAGAGTCCTGGCTTCCTCCATGAAATGTTACTGAGGCATCTAAACAAGCAAGAGGATCATCCTTGTTTGATGTGGTCTCTGTTGATTCTTCCAAATCAATCACAATTATTGGACTTATTTTCCTGTCAAAACTACTTTTCTTCATACTTCTTTTCATGTCACTATTATTCACTCCAAGGCTCAACGTGAGTTTTAAATCCAGTGGATCATACGTCCCAACACCTGGGACAAAATCGAAAGCAGACTTTTGCTTTCTGTGATCATTGGTACATCCTTTATTTGGAATAATGCTATCAATCTGTGTAATATACTGATCAGCTGGAAGCTCCAGATCAAAAGACAGCTCGAGAACCTTTTCATGCCTTAAGTTGTACCCTTTTGATATATTCAAATTTCTAAATCTTCTTGAACCAACCTGAAAAATAGTTTCAATTCAATAGCATGTACAAGTAGAAGAATGTAGAAACATTAGGAAGGACTGCCTAATAAAGACAATGATAACATAGGCATCTATTGATTGGCTTTGGCAGTAAACACATTATTCCATAAGCCAATGTTAATTACCTGGACTGCAGGGTCAAAAGGAAAATCTTTTTCCTGTGGTAGATATTCTAAGTTCCCTTTCCAAGGAGACTTGTGGTTCTGGAAGTCAAAACCCTTCATTAGTGCTTATGAACACCATATAACTGATGGAGTTAATGGACCTAGAAGCACCGACAAAGAAAAAGATAATCAGTAGTGTACGGGATAATCATGATTGTTTCATTCCTGGAGATGGAATATGGTTCTATAGTAAGAAACCTAATCACAGTTTAGCTGTTGAGCTGCTGAGAGAACAATCCTTCCCAGCTATAATAATAGCTGACTGGTTGAAGTCTTCAGATTTCCCATTAGCCACAAGCCCAAGGACCAGTTTAAAGAAAAGGCAAAAAGAGAGTTTATCTAAGGGTGTCCATGACTGATGAGTGGATAGAAAATTAATCAACAAGCATTAACTTGAATGAGGTACTGAACCAAATCCGTTTCAAACCGATTTAATCAAAGAGAACCTTAGAGCCTAACTTCAAAATCCAAAATGATTATCAGTCTAGAGTAGTATCAGATTGGGAAGAGCAGAGGCTTCAATTGAGAAAACACACAAAAGGGGTTTACTAAATGCTTAGAGTGCGTTTGAATTGAGAACAAGCAACGTTTACCATCTCAGTCATTGGCACCAAATTTAGCTAAATGATCAAACATTTTGCCATACCTGTTTCCTGAATAGCCTCTCCTGCATAACTATAATCCTCTTGAGGAACTCTTGAAATGAAGCATTGGTATTTGCGGAGACTGTAGATCAAGATCTCCCAACATAAGCATCTAAAGAACTTCACTATTCTGTAGATTTAGCATACCACTTCAAAATTTCGCATCAAGAGAGACATCTATATACTCTTGCTCAGTAATTTAAAAATTCTGATACGTACTCCTCAGCAATCTTCTGTAAAGGCAGTACACATACAAGATAAACTCCAGGAATGATAAACATAAATGCTGTTCACTAATAGCTTTTCCTAGGAAGGGTGTGAGATAAACAAACCATATAGATTGGCAGAAAAAAGCTTGTGAAACAAACGCATTCCTTAACCTAAAATCAACATAATAGAAAGTTATGAGAAAATCAACATACGATGCCCAAAAACGCCATCAGAAAAGTTCGACTGAGACAACAGGAAAGATCTGAACTGGATCAGCAACATCATGAGTGTGTGGAGAATGAAAACTGCAGAATGAGGCCAAGCAGCCTGAAAATACAACAGGCAGGAACACTCAGTAAAGACAAGGCTTGCACACTTAACAAGCAGAACCTGATAAACTTTTCTTGAAGCGGTGATCATCAAAATCATATTTTGACACTGTTTTCTAGAAAAAAAAAAAAAACCAGCGCTCTTGTTGGAGCAAAAATCAAGGATTTTCTTGCCGAGAAATTACTAGGCAGGCCGGACATACCATAATACCCTTCACAGCATATGTCCCACAAACATACGATATCTAATGGAATCTAGAAACTTATGCCAATGACAGTTAATTTCTTGGCTGAGAAACATCTTTAGATATCAGAATTATCATGGGTTGGTGAAAAGTTTTTATCTTTCAAGCTCGTTCCGAAGGATATGTTGAACTTTCTTATCTTAAAACCTATTTCAGCAGCTTTGTCAAAAAACAAAAAAAAAACTATTTCAGCACCATTAGCTGCAGCTGATCGAATATGCCAAGCAGTGCCCAATATTGTAGCCCAATTTAATTTAATGATCAAATAATTTCTGAAATTGCGCTTTTTCTCAAATAAACTGACCAAGTTTGCATTTTTCCTTTTTTGAGACACTTCAGATGTTATAAGACACGAAAATCACCCAAACAGGCTGAGAAACCAAAGAAACTTCGAAAGAAAAGTCAGGCTGGTCACCTTAAGAATGTGTTTATTGTTTCCCAATTAAAACAAAAAAGAAATACTCCCTCCCGGTTTATAAAAATTGGACATTTTATTATTCACAATGATTAACTTATAATTTTATTTTTTAAAAAAATTATTATAATATAAATATGTTCATGTTAAATTTCAATCAAAAAAAGATAAAAAGATCGGTTAATGCAAAGAGTAATACGTTGTTTAATGCAAGCAAGCAATAAAAAAGGGTGATAAAGTTGAGGACAAGAAAAGGTTAGACATGAAAAAGAAGAGGACAACCTCACCAGCTGTAAAATGCCAAAAATAAAAAATAAAAAAGAAAGAGAAAGAGAAATATGGCTGATGATATTTGTTCTTCTTGTTCAATCGGAAAACGATTAGTGCAAGTGGAAAAGAAAAGGGATTGTATCAGTACCATATGAGAGATGAAAACCTGGATAGCTCAGCGCATCAGCAAAGCTTTGCTCAGTCCTTGACACAGAAAATCCACTTCTGCCTGCGTTTCTTTCGCCTCTTGTATACTAAAAGCCAAAACGCCCAGTTTATGAAGCAGATCACGAGGCCGTGGCAGCAGTACTAGTAGACTTACGGACGGGGGGGAGGGGAGGGGAGGGGAGAGAGGCGTGAACTGGAAAGAGGAAAATAGTAATTACCGTGAAGAAAAATCTCAGACCGGGGAGGGGTCTCAAATCAAAGTGCTTTTTGTGGCGCATCATCCTTTTCTTTTCTTTAATCTTATGCTATTCAATAGTAACTTTCTGTCTCTTTCGCTCTTAACAATGTTTGGCTGCAGGATATCTCCCTCTCTCTCTCTCACGCTCTGCCCCACATGTAACATTCATAACTGTAGATGAACGGGGTTCCTGTCCTGCTGAAGGACCACACATGTGAGAGGACTGGAGCTTCGAAGCCAATTACGGCTGCAAAATACAACAAGAAGTTGGGACTATTTAATTCTATTTATACTATGTTCTGTGCTTATCAATTCAGCACTATCTAAGTAAGACATACTATAAATAATTGATTTGCTTATAACTAGCGGTGATAGTCCTCGTCATCCCCTGCAAATTCTAGGGAATTGCAGAATTATTTTGAAGTCCTCAACGCATAATAGAGAGGTCAAGAGTCATGACTCACCAAGCTCCATGCCACTCCTACTGGACGGAGTCATCTACTGCTTTTGTTCGTTAAGGGTGACCAGGTTTAGTTATAAGCCAATAAGAAACTGAAGAGTTATGGTTTTGAATTGGTTCACAAAATTGAAAAACTTATGTTTTGGTTCATTTCACAGAGAAAACCGAAGTGATTGGTTATGAGAATTTTGCGTTTACACTATGTTTGGATTAATTCATTAAGGGGAGGAGAGAGGATCATTATCTTATCTTATTTGGATAGAATTGATAAAGTGATGGAAAAGACATAAACATTATTTTGTTTGGATATATTCATTAAAAGGAGGGTCAACCTTTTTAACTAAATTTTTTCTTTTTCTTAATAGTGTGATTAATCACTCATAATAACAAAGTTTGTACATATGGAAGCAAACATGTTGTTGATTTTAAGAAGATATTAATAAAAAAGAATATGTAGAAGTAAGAAAAATACAAGAGTAAGAAAAATTCAACCATTCCATATATGACAAAAAGATGTCTTTTCATTTTGATCCACCAGAAGAAAATACAAGTTCTGAATCAATTTCTCTCCACCTTTACATTTGCATCTAACTCGTTGTTTGATCACTGGTGTACTAAAAGTGCATTTAAAAAATAAGCGTTTTATCTTTGTTATTCATTTACCGGTGTATTTTCTTTAAAGAAATTATTCTAATATCAATATTAAATAATTGGAGCTCGTTTTTCTTGTATACAGCCCCAAGTGTGTCTGGGAACAATGTTAAGATTTAGCTGTAATGAATCTCGAGACATCCATGATATCTTTATATAAAATAGATCTTCTCTGCTCCACAATTAGAGAAAATTTTCTTCACCTTGCATCAGTTTTTCTTCAAAGTTTTTTCCGTGGACAGCAACAACCTCCCTGAGGGAATAAGGTACTCTTGAAGCTCCAAAATTCAAAATGCAACATACAAACAAAAAGCTGACTAAAACAGAACAAATCAACCATTCTTTAAGGCCAGTTCGTTTTGATTTAATGCCTTTAAATTAATGCATTTTTGCTGATTGGATTCAAGTTGATATTGGAGCAAATAACCTTTACCCCCAAAGTTACCTAAAATTACATCCCACCCGCTCCAACCTTGATCTGCCCTGCTTCTTCCCTAATTTGCCTCCACTCGCCGTTGCCCTACTTAGCCCCACCCTGCCTCCACCCTGCTCCACCTCGGCACTGCTCTGCCTTCACCCACCTTCACTCAACCCCCACTTTGCCACCAACCCCCAATCCGCCCCACTTCTTCCCCGATTTGCCTCCACCTGCTGCCACCCCACTCTACCCCTTACCATACTCTGCCTCAACCCTACTTTGCTTCGCCTTAACCCCGCTCTGCCTCTACCCGCCTTCGCTTCGCCCCCACTCTGCTTCCGACGGGTTGGGTCGCAGATTGGAGATCCGATCTAAAACGAACAGCCAAACGCTAACGATCGCCGGAATCACCAATCAAAACTCTTTGCCTCCTTCTGCCTCGCTATCAATCTTAGTGACAACGATAAAGGCTCTCTGGCCGGACAGCACGTAGAATCTCTACATCTACGTCGGCGATGACCGTATCTCTAATGGCGTCTCTCCCCAAATCACCATATTGGCCAGCATCGATTAAAAAAAAATAGTTGAGGTGCAAAACAAACAACTAAAGCATGGTCCCCACATCTAAAATAAAGAAAGTTGCAAATAATGCATTAATGCGAGCGGGTTAACTTGCACCGAACTGGCAGTTAGCAATGCGAGTCAAATATTTGAATGGGCAAGGAGACATCATAGCAGAAGACATAAGAGACAAACTGACCAAAAAAAAGGGCCATAAAAGACCAAAATGTTCTGTATCAGTTTATGTAATTCAGGGATTGAAGGAAAATAAGGTTTTTCTTCCGTACTAGCTTGGAAAAAGGTACAAACATGAGCTGTGAGAATGAGACTTAAGATTGCTAAAACAATTGATAACCGGATGAAGAAACATAGAGCAATGGAAAAGAAAAATGATTGCTAAAACAATTAATAACCAAATGAAGAAAAACAAAGCAGTGAATCAGATGAAGAAACAGAAACAATAGCCAAAACCTAGACTAGAAAACAAGGATCTCAACCTGGAGAATGCCATATGCCACTGCCATAGCCGCCATCAAGACCACCGCTTCTCATTATTGACGAACAAGATTACTCTTGAATGCTTGATTCTATTAGCTTCAATGGCTCAATCTTATAATAGTATAAGAGTGCAATTTTGAAAACAAAACAAGAGCTCAGATTTGTTCTACTTCTCCCCTCTAATTCCCCATGATTTGGAGGAATTGCTAGTTACGTTGATAAAAGGGATAAGAAGGGAAGCATTTGATTCCTTCTCAACTTCTCCCTCCTATTTTTTATCACCCAGATGCAAAAAGGAAGGGGTAGCTCCTCCCCCTTCCACGACCTCCATTGTATCCAAACAAAGACTTAAGGAAATTCCCTTGAGCGCACAAGTTTTATTTTATAAAAAATAATCATGTGACACTTATATAAATATATTCAAAATCAGTGGTTAACAAAGAAAAATGACAAAGTCTAATTCAACATCAAAGTAAAATAAAATTCTAAATCTTGTGTTTCAGCATAATTTGGACACACATCATGGACCGATCCATGCATGTTCCTATGGGGTCCATGGATCCCACTAAATTTTTTTATTTCTTTATAAAATGTTAAATAATTTTTATGTGAACCCCATTAAAACCTAAAATATTATTATGATAATTTAAAAAAATGATTAAAACAAAATAAAAAATGAATAATTAAAAAAATTAAAATTATTTTTCTATAAATACATTAAAATTAAATTAAATTTTACACATCCTTTTATAAGTTTTAATAAATACATTAAAATAATTTTATAAGTCTTTTGTATACAAAAAATTAATTATATATGGACTCCATAGAAAAAAATCTCTAGATCCATGAGGGATGGCAAACTTGACTTGACCCGAAACTTGACCTAACCCACTTGAACCAAAACTCGACCTGCCCCGATTTGATTAAAAAAGTCAACGACCTGAACACAACTGTAGCCGAACCTGATTGAAGTGAAACCCAAGAAAACCCGAACTCGAACCTAAACTCAAAATGACCCGATAACTAAACCCAACAAGGCCCGATTTTAACTTAAATCAATATAAAATATATTGTCGGCAAAAATTTTAGAAAATTTATGATTTAATATATGTGAATGAATTTATTATATTCTGTTGATCTGTTTTGCATTATAGACAGAATGAGTGAGAGCTATGAAAAACAATTAATGAAATGGTGATAAAGAGATAAGAATAATTAGATTTTAGAAATTATAGTACTTCTTTCATCCCATATTAATTTTATAAGTCTTTTGTATACAAAAAATTAATTATATATGGACTCCATAGAAAAAAATCTCTAGATCCATGAGGGATGGCAAACTTGACTTGACCCGAAACTTGACCTAACCCACTTGAACCAAAACTCGACCTGCCCCGATTTGATTAAAAAAGTCAACGACCCGAACACAACTGTAGCCGAACCTGATTGAAGTGAAACTCAAGAAAACCCGAACTCGAACCTAAACTCAACTTGACCTAAACTCGAAATGATCAGATAACTAAACCCAACAAGGCCCGATTTTAACTTAAATCAATATAAAATATAATGTCAGCAAAAATTTTAGAAAATTTATGATTTAATATATGTGAATGAATTTATTATATTTTGTTGATCTGTTTTGCATTGTAGACAGAATGAGTGAGAGCTATGAAAAACGATTAATGAAATGGTGATAGAGAGATAAGAATAATTAGATTTTAGAAATTATAGCACTTCTTTCATCCCATATTCTTTGAAATATTTGACTTTTTTGAATAATTTGAATTGAATTTATTCATATTACTCCATTTGTCTTAAATTTTTTGCACCATTCATATTTTAACAATTAATCTATAATTTTTTATTTTAAACATTTTAATATATAAATAAAAAAATTATATACATAAATGATAAATCAAGACTTACAATTTTTAAATATATTTTTTAAATTTTTTAATAAACAATAATATAAATAAATTCAAATCAAACTAGTTAGAAAAGTTAAACAAACAGGAGCAAAAAAAATGGGACAGAGGGAGATTATTTGTTAGAAAAAAATTTTTAAAAGTATATATTTAGAAACTATAGGTCTTTATTTATTATTTAATATAATAATTTTTTATTTATATATTAAAATGTTGAAAATAAAAAATTATAGATTAATTATTGAATAGTAAATGTTACAAAGAACTTAGCATAGAGGGAGTATTTTATTAAAAAAATTATATATTAATATATCTTCATAAATTTTATATTATTTTTTTATGTCTAGTTAAATTAAATTTTAATCAAAATTAAACAAAAAAATTGAATCGATTTAGCCATTTTTAGTTATGCATCAATGAATCATGTAAATTTGACAATTAAGTTGAATATGATTTAAGACCTGATAACCTAACCTGATTGGATCTGAATCCAAATAAACCCAATTTGACCTAACCCGAACCTAAAATCTACTCAACCCGACCTGAACCCGACTTGGACCTGAATATATGTTATCACAATTAAACTTGGGCCTAAATATATGCTAACTCGATTAAACCTGAATCTAAATAACCTGACCCAAACTTGACCCGACTTACCTAATTATCATCTTTGTCCTGACACACATACTAAACAAAATAAACCACCCAATTCTACACAATGCTTTCCCTACAAGACATGCTTGATTTATTGAGTGAGGACTTCTGGAAGAGCCTCATTCCCTTGGAAAATTCTCTTATGTCTTTTAAGCCACTATAGAAATAAGTTGTACCAATAAAAGCACTTACTTCTAATGTTCGCTTTTAACCTCTTACACCATAAGTAATCATAACATTCCCTTGGTTAATATATAGTGATTATTTTCTTAAATTGTGAATTTATTAAAATTTTACCCTTTATGAAGTTTAATAAATAATTTTAATTTTTTTAATAAAAAATAAGTATTTTTATTATTTTTTATTTTTTAAATTTCAATAATTGACAATTTGGTTAAATAATTATTATGTTTAACAATAGTGCATAATGATATATTAGTCATCCTCGTAATATCAGTCCAAACAACTGCTGAGTACTCACAAGTAAAGAACAACCCATCCCTACTCTCCTTCTCTTCAAAACAAAAAAACCTCTCTCTAGAGCTTACGTTCATGAAGTTAGTAGGATGGTGATGAGCAAGAAACTTATCTAACATGCCAAACCACCCCATAAAAAGACTACTTTTTCAAGTGTATATATAGGTTCCCATGCACACCATTTTTTTTCTTTGTTTTTCTTTTCGCTAAATGTGAATGCGTTAACAAGAAAGAAAGTACACCGAAATTCAGACAAAATACAAGAAAGAAACTAAATCTTCTATGACTTTGGTTTGACCCAGGAAACAACAGAACTGGTTACTCTTGTTTTTGGTGTCCGATGGACTAATAATTCAGGGTCAGGATAATCCTCGGTTCAGTTGCCAATCTCCATTTGCTGGTGTGCCAAATAAAAAACGTGACATGTTACCTTATCCCCCACATTATGCTGTTCCGCTTCCCAGCCAAATTTGGCCCAACGCTCTGCTAGCTGCTCTGCTCTAACTCTTAAGAGCATAAAATTTTCAATCGAAAAGGCTATTTCCAGCCGCTCGTGGCACCCAAGCCACGGGGTGGGATTCGAATTCAACATTTGCATATTTCTTCTTGGTGGTTGCCGGTTGGTACGATTTCTTAGAGGCTAGAGGGCGTTTGTTCAAATTCCGCGCACGTGAACAAAAAGGAAGATAATATAAATGAGAGTTTTACTAAATTTTATGTTACTTACTGGTAGTATATATTAATATGATGTGATGATCGATTACAGAGTTACCCATGCACGCACGACTTACATAATTTTGAGTTGCATAAAAACATTGTTAAAATCATTTATTTTGTGAAACCATCACCAATAATCACAGCTTTATACAGATATAGACGGGCCAAAGCAATTCTTCTGAACTCTTAATGCCTTAAGTTGCCGAGACGAGGAGGAATCTGCGTCTGCTCCAATTTCGAAACTTCTCTATTTGGGTTCCTTTCCGAACCAAATAAGAATCCTCAGGCGCCTGTGCTTCTGCTTTTGCTTCTGATTCCGCTTCCTTCCGCCTCCATCTTTTCATGGTAGTCACACAATTGTTTCCTCTGCTCATTAATGTCTATCACGATTTTCACGTTCAAATAAATGAAATTCCATACCTGGTTGTTGATGCTACAGCAGGCAGTTAATAATAAGATAGAGTGAACAGATACCCAGCAATTTGTTGATACCCAGGGATTTGTTCACAGGACTTAATCTTTTCCTCGAGCTTGTATTCCTGATTCTGTCATGCGCAGGTGCAGCTCTAATCTTCAAGTCATATGCGTGACGATGACGTGATGTAGATAGAGATAGACAGTTACAATAGCTCATAATCATCTTGACGTAATATCCACCTTATTTGGAACATACAGGCCAACCACAGGAAGATGGATGCTGTTGCTACTTCCAGCTCTTCAAACTATGGAAACATGAGTGCTGCATTCATCCTGTGCGCATAAGATACAATTGCAGATTCGCAGCTGCAGCAAAAGCCCCATTTGACATTAGTATTAGGGTTTATGTTAGAGTTTTGGAAAGACTAACAAAGGTAGTTGTTAGATTTACTTGTTTGATCTCCATCATTAATAAATCATCAAAAACTCTAATGCTAATTACAAAAGTTGTTCCTAAATGAGACAAGAGTTAGCCCCTGCAATTGGTAGCCTGAAATGGGTATGAAAACCTTGCCTTCACTGGCTATAAGATAGGACAATTTGGGACCCTCCAGTGCTTGCTTCCGCAAGTACAGAATCAAGACAAGGAGCTCCTGCCTGCATCATGGCAGTAAAATTTGGTACTGCTAATGAATTCTTATTTTCCTTTTCTTAACAATAAACCCTTTGTTATCTTCATCAATTTGTTGGCAGGAAAATTTAGCAGTAGAGTATTTCATTCAGTTTAGTGAGCCGAAATGGAGATGAAGATTCAGTAGTCTTTCAGTTCAGGAGAGTGCAAAAACCAGCAGAAAACTTGGCACCGTGTCAAAACTTGATACTATTATGATTCAGTACAACATACGAAATACAACTACAAGTCAACTTACAGGATAGGTGGGAGGCCAAAAAATTTGCCAAAAGAATGAGAACTTCACAGAACCTCAAGAGTTAATGCTCTGATAAACCCTCAAGCCTAGACTTGATCCTCTGGAGAGCACCCTCCACAGCAATATCAAAAGCGTCCTTAACATTCCTCAGTCCAAGTGAACTTCCATGCCTTCTATACGTGACTCTGGGGATCAACTCCACAACTTTCTCCCTCATCTTCCTCACTTCACTCCTCTCAATCCCCAATAACACATCCAATATCTTCAAGCCCTTGTACACAACCTCCTCTTTCGGGATGGAAACCGAAAACTCGCTGAATCTCTCCTCCGGCAAGTGCCACCCGTACTGTGATTTGGCTGACAGCTCTTCGAAGAATACAGGAATGCAGCCAGCGGTGATGGCGTCGAAGGTCGACCGCCTGGTTGGCGTGTCCCCCGGCGGCTGCAGGCAGAAGGATGCCTGCAGCATCGGCCTCATGTATCGAATTGGGTCGTGCTCGCAAATCCCGTTAGAGCAATCCACGAAGTCGCAGATCTTAGAGTAAGTCCCTCCGTTGATGAGGCTCTTGTTGCTGTTGGCGTTCTCGCACTCAGTTCTAATGCTGCGGCGTATATTGGGGGTGCTGCCGACTCCGCCACCGCCGGCGAAGAGCATCAGCGACGTCCTCGCAGACCTCCTGACACGACGAACCCAGGCATCGAGGAATCCCAAGTTGGGTGGGTGAAATGACGTCGGGTACGGAATCGCCTGTTCCTGCCAAGGGAAAGGGCGTGACTCGACGATCAGAGCGGTGACGTTATAAAACTCCGGCAGCTCGAGAAATGAAGTACCCCAAATTGGTGGATCGTTGTCCGGCGGCTGAGAGAAATCCCAGGCGGGTCGGGCCATGACCAAGAAATGGTCGTGACCCATGTTCCTCCCCCAAACGTGGGGCGAATCGGACTTGAGAAAATCGAATAAAGCGAGGCCGTGCTGGGAGCTGGAGTTGGCATCTGGGCCATACCAGTATCGGAGGGCATCGACGGCAGCGTAGTAAGGGAGAAAAACGGCAGAGGCGCGATCCGGGTCGGCCGTCAAACAAGGGTACTCAAGGATTCGGCGGTGGAAAAGTAGCTCGAGGAGGAAGTAGTCGGTGCGGTACCAGCTGTGGGAGTTGTTGTGGGTCTTGTGACCCAACCCGTGGTTGGCGAGATAAGAACAGAAGTCGTCGAAGAGAGGATAGGCGGAGCAGTTGGAGAGGAGATGGAGGTTGAAGCGCGGAGGCAGATTTCTGATGTAGATCCAACGGCCGGTACAGTCGTCGTCGGTGGCGGGAGGCGTGTTGATAGATGAATCGTCAGCGGCGGAGATAAGGTGGGGAGTGGCGACCAGGAAGAGGAAAAAGAAGAAGAAAATGCTAGTGGCGGCCATGGAAGGCGAGGAATTGAGGTGGGAATGGTGAGGTTTGGATTCGGTATCTGTTTAGGAATTGATCAGTGGAAAAGAGAAGGAAAACGGAGGAATTGGACTAGTGAAATGGAAGGCGATGCAGGGGAGAGGAACAGGTTTGGATGTTGGATTTGAGCCTCCATGGTCATTGGACTTGGGCGAGAGGAAGAAAGAAACCGCAGTTTAGCCATGTTAAAAACTCCAAGCACTGTTTCCATAAGATACGGCGGCGTTTTCGCCTTTCAGATCCTTGGCAGGCCCTCAACTCCACTTCGCGACAGTTGTTCGTTTCTGCTTCACCGCCTTCGCTCGTGAAGCGGCTTCGGCTTCGAGGTAACTGGGGAAATGGAAGTGGGAACTCGGCCCAAATTTATTTTATTCCGGTTGGATCTATTTTGGGCTTCGAAATCATTTTGGCAATCGTAATAAATCTACCCGGTTCTTGTTGAAACCGAAACTTCACATGTTGGAGCCTTGTTTTCAAACTCCAGTTGGGCTAAAAAAGTCCAGGTTAGTTGCCTTGTGGTGGATGCCAAGCCATGGGCAAGTGAAAGCCCATCCCCACAATCGTGGACCAAGGTAGGAGGGCAATTTTTTCGGACCAAACAAAATGTCCATGATTCCAAGTTCTTAATATGAGTTTAGGCCACTGCAAGGCAGTAATTAAACTCATAATTCTTGTAATTCCTCAACTCTTTGATTCTATGTATAGAAACTCAAAAGAAAAAAAAGCTACATGGGGCGATTAAAATTTAACTGACACCAGCTTTTACTGAAAAAGTTTTGGAATAACAATGAATAAAATCTTAATCTGGTGATTAAAATTTATAATTTTCACTAAAAATTTGAGTTCCAATCATTTACTTTCTTCATCTTGCACATGTACCTAGAAAAAACAAAGCTCTTGACTAAAGTTGCACGACTCTGCATGAGAAAGGGCCTGCCAACCCATTTGAGTTTTAAAATAGGCAAGGCCAAATTAAGAGAGACGGTTGTGTAAGTTATATTTTTTTAGAAAGAAGACCTGAAAAATTAAATAGCTTAAAATTAATGCATGTGACAGAAATCTATATCTTAAACTATAAATTAGGCTTTAGTTTAGGTAGAAGTTAGACTTTTGTAAGCCCTAGATTTCAACTGATTCGACTTTTAGCTCCTGGTGAAGATTTTCTACTCTCAACAGGCCCAACAGTTAGCTGCATTTCTTGCGTTGTCCATCATGCCTTAATTAATTAAAATTAAATATCTTAGTGGTAAATTGTGTGCAACATTATCAAATGATGCAAGTAATGATGAACCGCGATACCCAAATATGATTAGTTAATTAATTAATCAAACAACGTACGAAAGCAAGTGGACATTTAACTAATTAACAGAAGCAACTGATTAAATTAGCTGCAATTTCCACAGCTTTCCACATCACATTTGATGCACAATAAATGAATACTAGTTTCAAAATGTTGCCCATCGACACTTCTAAGACAGGAGCATAGCTAACGCTCAACAAGCAATCATTTTTTTGGGACATTGCATTTTTTTCAAAAAAAGAAAAAAAGAGCAAATGGAACGTTGATAAGTCATACAATGAAATAATTAGTATGGTAATTAATTAATAACCAAGACACCCATATATAGTAGTTTGGTTTTATATAGTATTTACGATTGTGATGAGCATCTCAAAATGTCAGTCAAGGTGTCAGCTTATTAATATAATATACAATATCTTTTAGGAAAATTACCTATACCTTATGAGGTATACCATAATTTATACTTGTGTCATCTTTGTTTCATATACCTATAATTGTGCCATTGAAAATTTAACTCCATTATTGACCATTACGACCAAAAAAAAATAATTTTTTTGTCCTCCTAGCTTTCTACCCTAAAAATTTTGCCTAACCGACTTCTGTATCTAACAATCTAGACCCCGTCTCCCTCAATCCCTCAGTTTTTATCTCTATTTTTCACCATCACCACCGCCAACTTTAATGGCTTCTCTAGAACATTCTCCAACAGTAGTAACCATTCCCAAATAACAAAAATGAGAAATACCAATATATAAAGGAAAATCGAATCAAATACCCATTATAGAAATTTCTCTCACGTGGCAACCAATCATATCCATTCACCAGCAAAGTCACTGGCACAAACACCTTGAGGGCGATTTTCTCCTTTTATGCCTTCGCCTATCTTCACTTCATTTGCCATTCCTCCCAGTCATCCAATATCAGTTCTTTACACGACGTCGGCGATTTTATCCTTGAAAACCAAATTGCTTCGACTTCCTATGGCAACTCCTCAGAAGCCATGACCTCATTGCTCCAATTGATAATCTCTTCTTTGAAGTGTTAAAATTGCACAGTAGGTGATAACTTTAAGAGCAAGATGATCAGTAAAAATGACACTAGAAGATTTACATGGTTCACCCTTAATTTTAAGGCTACGTCCACCGGACAAATTCCGAAATTTTCTTCCACTATAAAAATAGTATGCTTACAGAGAGAGAATTTTCTCCAGACAAAAAAAAAAATTATAGATGTATGAGATAAACGAAAAATAGTGGCACTTAAGTGTTTTCTAAACACCTTAAAAAATAATCTCACCATTTTGTCACTCCTCAAAAATAAATATCTCTCTCACATAATTTTCTTTTGCTCTGAGAGCAAGCTTCTAGGACGATTTAACTAAAGAAAAGGCATGGCTATTTATAGCCAATGCACCATGTTACTTCCTTCCGTTTTTCAACAAAGTTGGCACCGAATCCCAGCTGTTTTACCACCTGTTTTTAATTCTGCTACAATTTGTTACAACCTTCAACCATCACCTGCAATGTTGGACCAAAGAGAAAAGAAAAACAATTAGAAAGAAAAGAAAAGAGAGAAGCGGGAAAAGAAAAAAAATAAACCCCATATGAAGGTGGCAAAAGTCAACAATCTCCCTCTTCCATTTCATGTGGGAGTTCCATCATTCCTGCAGTCAATCGGCAATATTCAAACTTTTCTCTCGGTAAAGACTTGGTCATCATATCATATCCATTTTCATCAGAATGGATCTTCTTAAACTGTAATAGCTTTATCTCCAATGCATTCTTTATCCAATGATATCTTACATCGATGTGCTTGGATCTGGAATGAAAATAGGGATTCTTACCAAGGTGAATTGCACTCTGACTGTCATAGAACAATTGATATTTCTCTTGGTGGAAACCCAGATCTTTTAAGAACTTCTTAATCCACAGCAACTCCTTACATGCTTCTGTTGTTGTTATAAACTCAGCTTCAGTTGTTAACAGAGCAACACATTTCTGTAATCTTGATTGTCATGTTACAGCTCCTCCTATAAATGTAATCAAGTAACCTGATATAGACTTTCTTGAGTTAACACTGCCAGCCATATCTGCATCTGGGTAGCCAACTAACATAGATTTTGTATTTTCAAAACACAAGCACATTTTGGAAGTACCACGAAGATATCTAAAAATCCATTTAACTGCAGACCAATGTTCCTTACCATGATTTGAAAGGAATCTACTCACTACACCAATTGAGTAAGCAATATTTGGCCGTGTATATACCATGGCATACATCAAACTTCCAACTGCTGAGACATATGAAACCTTTTCCATTTCTTCCTTCTCTTTAATTATAGAAGGGCATTGTTTGGAATTTAATCTAAAGTGATTAACAAGAGGACAACTAACCGTTTTAGCCTTGTCCATATTCAACCTTTGAAGTATCTTTTCAATGTACTTCTCCTGTGATAACAACAATTTCTTAGCGCTCCTATCTCTTGTTATCTTTATGCCAAAAATTTGCTTTACTGGCTCCAAGTCCTTCATAGCAAAAGACTTACTCAATTGTTTCTTCAAGCTGCTAATTCTAACAATATTCTAGCTAACAATCAACATATCATCCGCATAAAGCAGTAGAATAATGAAATCATCATCAGATAATTTCTGCACAAACACACAGTGATCTAAAGTAGTCTTCTTGTAGCCTTACTCCCCCATAGTCGACTCAAACTTCTTATACCATTGCCTGGGTGCTTGCTTCAAACTATACAATCTTTTCTTTAGCTTGCAAACATAGTCTTCTTTTCTTTTTACTTTAAAACCCTCTGGCTACTCCAAGTATATTTCTTATTCCAAGTCACCATGTAGGAAGGCAGTTTTTATATCCATCTGCTTAATCTCCAAGTTGAGACTTGCTGTTGGTCCTAAGACTGTACTGATAGATGTCTTTTTTACAACCGGTGAAAAAATCTCATCAAAGTCAATACCTTTCTTTTGGCTGAAACCTTTGACAACTAATCTGGCTTTGAACTATGGTTGTGAATTGGATTCTTCATACTTGATTATGAATAACCATTTGTTTTTCAAAGCCATTTTGCCTCATGACAACTTCACCAATTCAAAAGTCTTATTCTCATGTAAGGATCTCATTTCTTCTTGCATGATGTCAATCCACTTTTCCTTGTGTTCATCATCCATAGCTTCATTAAAGCTTTCTGGTTCTCTCACATCAGTCAGTAACACATACTCATTTTCAGGATATCTAGTAGAGCATTGTTTGACTCGATTAGATCTCCTTAAAATTAGAAAACCCACTGGTGTTGGTGGTTGTTAATGAACACCACCATCATCAGCATTACCTGGTTCATTCTCAATAAGAGAATCATGATCACTTTTCTCTGGTTGATCATTTTGTATGTCATCTCTAACTTATCCTTGCGCTGCCATCGGAGGAATCAGCTGCAAGTCTATTGAACTACCGGCAAATCCTGAAGCATTCTTCTTAGCTTTCTCATATTCTCAAAGGTTTGATCTTCAACAAATACAGCATCATGAATTTGACAAGCCTCTTTTTGGTTGGATCATAGAATCTATAGCCAAACTGATCTTGACCATAGCGAATAAACACACACTGTCGTGTCTTAACATCAAGTTTAAACCTTTCATCCTTTGGGATATGCACGTAGACTTTGCAGCCAAACACTCGCAGATAGTCATAGAAGACATTCTTTCCTGACCATACCTTATCAGGAACATCATATTGTAGAAGGACACACGGTGAAAGATTCAACACGTGAGCAACTGCTAGCAACGCTTCATCCTAAAAGATCTGAGGTAACTTTGCGTGTAAAGGTAAATCTCTTACTCTCTCCATCAAAGTTCGGTTTATCTTCTCAGCTAAACCATTTAACTGTGGTGTCTTAAGAGGTGTTGTCTGATATCGAATGTCATGCTATTTGCAATAAGCACATCAAATGGTCCAATGTACTCTTAACCGTTATCTGTTTTAATGCACTTCAGCTTCTTACTGGTTTGCCTCTCAACTAGGGTTAAAAATTGTTTAAAAACTTCTAACACCTGATCTTTTGACTTTAAAGTGTATACCCATGTTTTTTTAGAATGGTCATCAATGAAAGTCACAAAGTATCAAGCACTACCAAGTGACTTTGGCATTGGCCCACACAAATTTGATTGTACTAGATCTAACACATTTTTCATTCTGGAAAGAGGGGAACTTCTAAAAGATACTTTGTTTCGTTTTCCTGCCAGATAATCAGTACATTTATTCAAATGAACCTGATCCAGTCCAGATAACGTCTTCTTTTTGGCAAGCCGAGTCATGCTTTTCTCACTCATATGAGTCAGTCGTTTATGCCATAACTACATTGTACTGTCATTCTCCACTGTATTCACATCATCTTAATAGAGCTTTGCTTGCATCATGTACAGCTTTGAGTTCTTTGTTCTTCTAGCCACCACCAGGGTTCCTTTTGTTAGATTCCACTGACCATTAAAGAAGGTGTAGCAATAACCTTCATCAGCAAGTCTGCCTATTGAAATCAGATTCAAACATAAATCTGGAACATGTTTGACATTTTTTAGGACTAACCATGTGTCATTTCTGGGCCTTCAGGGAAACATTTCATTTTCCTACAACTAGTGAAAGACCTTCATTTTCTATTCTCACAACACCAAAATTGCCAGATGTATAAAATGAGAAGAATTTTCTTTGAGAAGTGACATAAATGGTAGCACCACTGTCAATCACCCAACTCATCTCATGAGTTGCAAGATTAACAATATTATCATCATAGACAATGTTGAACTCATCAGCAACATTTGCTTGTTCATCATTGCTACTGTCATCCTTTTTTGATTTTTTGCATTTCTTTTGGTTTTGTTTGAGTTTTTGGCAAAATCTTTTAATGTGCACATTTTTTCTGCAGTAATGACATTTAATTTTTGCATTCTTGTTTGACTTTCCTCTGCTCTTATCTTTTGGCTTTGGCCCCCTGGTTTTACTTTTTCCCCTAGAATCTGCCACAAGGAGGTCTAATTATGATGAAAAGAATTCTTGCGATTTTCGTCTCCTCTCTTTATTCAGTATTCCCATTTTGACGAATTCCACATTTACTACACAATTTGGCACAGAATTTGTAAGTGAAATTTTCAAAGTCTCCCAAGACTTTGGTAATGAGGCCAACATTATAAGAGCGAGTACCTCATTGTCAAACTTTATACCCATCGTGGATAACTGTTCCATGATTCCTTGCAAATCATTTAGATGATCTGCTATGGAAGCACCTTCCTGGTATTATCCTTCTAGACTTTGTCGATGTGCTCGAGAATGATCTTAAACTCAATTATAGCTTTGCTAGCATGAAGAATGACAAGAACCTTGTTGTAGATCAGGTTTAAGGATAGAAGAACCTGGCTTTTTTTTTTTCTCAAATCTTCCTCCACGAACTCGAATTCCATACCTTTGACCTTCATTGCCCACATCACTCTTAAAGTAAACAAGGTTGCCTTTGCCCACACAAGCTTAAACTCAGCCTCACCCATGAGATCAACCTACGTACAAGAATAACACATGATGAAAGAAGAAGTACAGGAATTGAGCGAAGAATGATCAAAAACCAAAAAAAAAAATGAAAGGGGCCACAATATTGATTTGTTCTAGGTATAAAACGTAGGGTTCAAGATTTGCTAAATTTGGGTTTAAGTTCTGGTTCTGTCGATTTTATAGATTTCTTTTTTTGTTTATGGGTTTTGTTTTTATTAAGTTGGGGGTAAAGTTTATGTTATTGAAGGCTATGAGGGCAAAGTCAGACATTTTTTTTTTGTTGTAACGGTGAATAACAATATTACCTTTTAAGGGGGTAATTGTAGGTAAGTGTGGGTTAAGGTACATATGAGGGGGTCCAGGTAATTTTTCCATATATTTTTATAATAAGTAAGGAGGGAGCCAGAGAAAACAGGAGCCATAGAGCCTTGTTACGGCAACAGTTTTTTAGCAGAGAAATATTATGCGAATATTAATATGCATCACATTAATTACTTAAGTGAATCAGTGTGCCTCCCAACATAAATGGGTAAACTCTACCTATCGTCCTTAGACTATATCTCATGTTACTTAATCATTCTGAAACTATCAAATGTTACATTTATCGTTATCAAATTATTTAATTATTATTGTCTCATCTTGCTATCCATCACACTGTTAAAAATGGATAGAAAAATTACATTATATCAGCAGTTATACAAGCTTTCAATGTCACATTAGTAGCCACATTATTTTTTTTTATCTATACTTAACGGCTATGATGAACGGCAGAACAAGACAGCAACAATTAAATAATTTGATAACAGTTAATATAACACTTGATAGTTTGAGAATGATTAAGTAATATGAGATATAATTTAAAAATAATTGGTGGAGTTTAACCCAACTTAAATGTATACCCGGTGGCTTGTTTGGCTTACTGGAACGTTCACAAAAAAGCGCCCAAAAGTTGATGTCGAAAGAGAGTTTACCCCACTGTTAGGGAACCTACCATTTTAGCGCTTATGTGGGTTAGGACTTAGGAAGGTAATGCAACATATATGGAACTAGAAGTATTTGGAGGATCCCGCACCACCCACTTTGCTTTTTCGTTTCGCTTTCAAGGAAGACACTTTTTTCTTTGCCAACCAAACAAAACCAGAAAAAGAGAAAAGGGAAAAGTGGGGGGAAAGCGGAAGCACTTTACTGCCAGATTTGCAGAGGAATCCAGCCCAGCGTCAGCTCCGAGTCAGGGAATGGCGGCCCCTTGCGCATCATCAGCGCCACCTAATGGGGCGCCTTCCTAGTAGTCCCTGGGGCCCACAATGCAGCCCCCACGAAGCCAGCCACGTCAAGATCAGCCGATGCCTTCCCCCCAATCATTTTTGGTTTGGAGCTCAAACTCCCGTGGGCCCCACACCTTTCTCTCTGTCTGCTCCACGCAGGATGGGCTCCCTCGAAGGGCCCGTCCCTCTTTTGGACGCACTTGTTCATCTCGATTCACCCTGTTTTTTTCTCTCTCCTTCTTGTTTTTTTTTTTAAAAAACCTTTCTACCAAAAAAAAAAAAAACAAAAGAAAAAGAATTGTTTTTTTCGTATATTCCCTCAGAATGTTCACGTCCGATTTTTTGATTGTGGGGTGAGGGTTCCATAGAACTGAAACTTTTATATTCCGAATGATGGACCAACCTCAATCTATATCATAGGAAATATTGTAACGTAGGGTCAGTTCAGATTGGATTATTTCCAATTAATGAGGTTGTATTAATTTATGATCAATATGGGTTAATGGAAGTTTTAATGTGAGAATGGATTAGGTTATGAAATAGAAGAGCTTTTATAAAAAATTTACTCCATGTGCCACCACTAAAGGAAGGATGTAAGAAAAGTATGTCTCCCACTCCTAGCTTTGCCAGTTAGCTGCTTGATTCATTGTTGGCATCGACATTTGGTGCTGAAGGAGCGTCGGACAGGTAGCTTGCTACCCAGATTCATTGTTGGGGTCAACGATCGGCGCTAAAGGAGCGTTGGATGGGTGGCTCGATACCTGAATTCATCATTGGGGTTAGCGATTAGCACTAAGGAGACTCGGACGGTCATTCTCCGACCAATGGATCTACGCTACTATCTTTGTGTTTGCGGATCCGAGTTTTGGCAACCACCGAATCTACTCGTCTATCTCCATCCTCGACAGCATTCTCCTATTCCCAACCATAGAAGGTTAGGATCGTGTCCATGTGAGGACTGTTGCATGTATTCTCCAATTCGTGGCCATCGATGGTATTCTCCGACTAGTAGTTCTTCAATGCCATCTTTGTGTCCGTGGATTCAAGTTGTCGTGTTGGCATTGGTAGGGGAAAACCTCCGACAAACATAGAGGCACACTTCATAAATACTTCAAAAACTGTGGCAATTTCAAATAATAATCCAAACCCATGAAAAAACCCGACCCAACTCGCACTGAATTGGATCTCTTAATTGCATTAATCTGAAATGAACCGCCCCATAATCATCCATTATAGTAATAACAGACACATTACATTCATTTAATTAGAGTAAACGTATGATTTTAATGGAAAATTATTTAAATCATGAACATTCAACAACTTGCTCTAGCAAATGAAATATAACTCGACAAAGTTACTTCTTGAATTTCTCTTCACTAAAAAAAAAAAAAAAAAGTATACTTAGGCTTTGTCCATCAAGAACAAAATTATATGTTTCCAATTGCAATTACACAAATCATTTCGTTTTTTTATACTTGAAATTACAGTACAAGAGATATTTACAATATAAATCTTATCATCATAGCCTATAAGCCACTCACCTAACTAAAGTAAACTCTCAATTTAACTGTAAATTAAGAGGAGAAACTTTTGCATAAGTAAATTAATTAGATTTTTAAATTATCTTAATTACAAAGAAAAAGAAAATCTTTTGGCTTTTGTGCCTATCTGTTCTGTGTCGTTGCTTACTTGCTTAGGCGGTTAGACATTTTTGTAGTTTATGCGACAAATGAGAAAAGTTAAACTGTGATGAAGATTAAATAAATGATCCAGCTGTTACAAATGTCACATGTCCGGGACGAGAAGAACAAGAGAAAAAGAGTTCTCTTCCATCTCTGAAAGCTCCCTGCATAATCTCTCTCTCTCTCTCTCTCTCTCTCTCTCTCGCTCCCTCTCTATATATAAATATCGCTAGGTATAACAGTTAAGCCGTTCGAGTTGTTTAATTTCTGGTAATTAAATTGGAGAATGACCAAGGGAAGTTGAGCTAATTACATACACTTAAGACTAAAATAAAATACTAATATGTTTTTCTTCTAATACTCTTGGGGTAACAAAAAAAAAAAAAAAATTCATTCTTTTCGATCCTCCACGGTAGAAAGCTTCAATCACTAGGTGAAAACTCGGAGGTTTAGTTGATCAAATATGTTGTTTTTTTTTTTTAGTTACGCTACAACTACGTGCGAACTGCAGGTTGAAAATTATAAGACCACTCTACTGCGATATACTTATATTTAATTATATGGCCGAGAAGGTCATAGAAATTAATTTCTGTTGAATCGGATGGTATGTTTAAATATACACATGAGTGGTACGTTTACCAGATCTTTCCGGGCGATGGTTTGTACTTATGATTAAATATAAATTAACTCTTAATTTTTTGGTTTAGGAGTCCGGACATATCGATGTTTCATTTGTTTATTCTCTTTGCATATGGGTAAGGTTAAGGAAATTAAGAAATCTTCATCCTTATTGTCTTGTTGTATTAACCGTTTAATTTTTTTTTTCCTTTCCAGAAAATGCATCAACAGTTAAGCTAAAGCTGTGTTGGTTGTTGTTTGTGTGTGTTTATAATTTTTATGTTTTAGAGATCCAAGATTCCTTTTTTTGAGGGCATTATTGGAGATTCCTTTAACATAACCGTCTCCTTAATTTTACAAATTGCGCGTATTTGTGGTCGTTTTCCACCAAATTAAAAAAAAAAATGGGAGCAATCCATGCTTACCCGATCGAAAGCATGATTAAATATAGAATAATAATATCAATATCTTATGCAATTTTTATAAATTGTCACGTCCCGAAATGAACATGCACATAGTTATACATTTTTTTTTTCAATTTTACTTATGCAGCTAAGTCATATATTTATTTAAAATGAAATTTTATTAGATCGGGTGATTTAGTTAACGGTAATAAACTCTTATTTCATCTAATCATGATTAAACAATATATATGACACAAAATCTATAATATTTACAAGAAATTATAATGTGTGAGCTATTAAATTTGAAAGAAAAAAAGCATATGTTTGAACATGCCCCCTCCAAGGTGTTCTATGTTGGAGGACTTATCAGTAGATGAAGCCCATGTCTTAAGGAGTTTTTTAATTCTTCATTCTTTTTCGTTTGTCAAATGTACTAGTAATGGGGGTTCACACCCTTGCTAAAAAGGGCCTACCTACAATTGGTAGATCGAGAGTTATGGGGAAACCCTCATGGATTGTTTGTTTGATTAATCAAGGTGCGCAGTTCACTTTGTTAAAAAAAATAATAAAAAAAAAGGTCTCTGAATTGGTGAAATATGTTTGCTCTTTCCACAAGTCACGCAACGCAAGTTATAAAATGTTTGGGTACAAGCGATCCATTAATTAATCAATTTTCTTTCATGTAAGTCAATATGGGAGACTCTAAATTACGTGGTGACAAAATCAGTATCCACGCAGTAACTAAATTTGCAGGATTCAGATTGAAGTAGCGAACAAGTTTGCAGCAACGAACACTTCACCCCAGCATGTCAGCTGTAAATTAAAATTAATGCCGCCTAATTATTAATCTATCATTAGGAAGCTGAGCTTTTGAAAGGAACTGAAGCAAACAATGATTATGTGGGACAAAGATTTTAATTAGTGAAGAGTTGGACAGAGAAAGCACATCGTACTATTAAGGGGCAGTTTGAGGAGAGGAATGCTAGAATTTTAGGAGTTGGCCAGTTTTCGTGTTGGTAGCCGGGACTTGTCTGGTATCACCTGAATGTTTGGTTGGCCTGCTGATGGGGTTAACAAAACACTGACCTTTACCTACTTCTTTCTATTTCAACATTTCATCTGCCTTCCTCTTTTAATAACAAAAACAACAATCCTAAGGCCTAATTTCTCTCTTTTCGTGTGTTTGGGTTTAGGTTTCATTTGAAATTAACCTTGATTATCATTTAAATAATTGAGGTTATATTTGATGTGGAGCGTCTAGAACATAAATACCTAAATTGGGCCAATCAGGTGAAACTGAAGAAAAAATCTAAAAAATAAACCATATACAATCCTCGACTTCTGAAAGTCATAACTTTTATTGTAATTCTCATAATAACTACTATAGTATATTGTTTTAAAGGGGCTTTTGTGCTCTACAGGTATCAATAGAGCTTCCTCTATAACCTTATTTGGCTAGTAAAAAATCTATCGTTTTGAGGGATATTCAAATCTCCAAAGTTTTGGATGTTTTTTCTCCTTGTTATTTTGATTTTTCTTATTTATTTCAAATAAAGATTTTTTGTAGACGTATACATAGACCCTCTTATATTATTTCTTCTATCCCAAATTTTTTACACAATTCAATTTTTAACAATTAATCTATGATTTTTTTTATTTTCAAAATTTTAGCATATAAATAAAAAACCTTTATATATGAATGATAAATCAAGACCTATAGTTTCTAAATATATTTTTTCTAATAAAAAATAATATAAATAAATTCAAGTCAAATTAATTAAAAAAAGTCAAATAAAGCAAAGAAAGTAGGATAAAGGAAGTATTATTATTTATTCTATCCATATTATTAAAGTATTCTATCGCAATCTCTATGAGTGGATTTTCATTTTCTTCTTTGGTTAAATGCATTACTTGATTAAGTTATGATTTTCACTACGTCAATATTAGCTAAAAATAAAAAGCAAAAATAGGTTTAATTCATGGTCCACACATTAGAGCGCAAGGAAAACTTTCACATGGCCAGCTTCAGACCATTCAATAAAACTGACGAACTCCTAGAAGATCAATGAATGGCACAAATTAAAGCCGATAGCTATCAATATTTTACTGGCATTTCAATATTGTCTTCTAGTCCAAGAATACTTACAAGTGTATTTATATGTTGCATTAGAAAATTAGATTAATTATTTAATCGTGAGCGCCATTTTTTTCAAATACATACAGGGCCCACTTTTCAGTATTATTTATGTAATTATCAATAATAAATTGATTAACCATTTTTTCTTCAGAAAAAAAATCAACCATTAATTTTTTTCTTAATAAGTTGACACGTATGATTAGATTTAAATTTGAGAATAAATATAAAACTCCTAGGCTTTTCCCAATTTTCTTCATATGATTAATTAGATCAATAGATGTATTAGTATTTTAAGATTGATGTACAAAAAAAAAATTAGATTGATTTTTTCCCATTTGATCGGCAGTAATTTAAGATTGACAGGTTGGTCGATGCTTAAAGTTCTGTTTTTACATTGGATTTATGGACAACTTCTGTCACATTGCCCTTTTAAATTAGTTTGAATTTTATTTGTCTCTTATATGTAATATATATGAACAATTAATTTACAAAGTAGAGGCAATGTTATAAAAAAAATTAAAAAAAATTTAAAACAAATACTTGATGGCTTTTAGAAGAGGTTTACTTTGAGATGCCTACTGTGGTTCCCCTTGTTCATCGGTATTGTTCTTTGCCTACAGGTTTCCGTGTCTTGGCCGCCTATAAGTGTGTGCGAAGTGGTATTCTGGCAAGGGGCATGACACAGCACGTTTTTACTACTTGTGTCGCACAAGACGGTGTGACACGCATTCAGCACGTTGTTTTGGCAAAAAAAACTAGTTAGGCGTTTCAAGGTATGTGATGCCAAAATAAAGTACAATCAAGCATACTTCAAAATTTTAGAGTCAATTCATTTTGTCTTATGTTAACTTAATTTAAAATGATTTATTTTTAGTTTTACATTTTTTTTTACCTGAAATCAATTGCATTTGAAAGACAATATTATATGGATGTAATAATCCATTTGAAGGTAAATTTTCATAATAGTATTAAATTTTTATAAATTTTTATTTTTAATGCCTAAAACTAGAAAAAAATCATAAAAATTTAGTAAGATTATGAAATTTATATTTTCAATATATTATTACACCTACACAATATTGAATTTTAAATAAAATTAGTTTCAGGTAAAAAAATGTAAAAAAAAAAAATAAGTCAAGTTGACTTAAGTGACAACAAATTGACTCTTAATTAAAATTTTCTTTCCACTCACTAAACCTACAAAAAAGAACTAGAATTTTTAGTATTTAAATTATAGTATAAATGTTAGAACTAGGGTCAAAAGAAAGTGTCCAAATCAGACCCGACACACAAGTTAGGATCAGGCTAGAGAATTGGAAAATGTATTTCAAACTAACCCGCATCCAATACGTTTTAAAGAAATAAAAAAAAGGTTAATTCATGCCTAATCTGAATTAACCCAAAATGACCTAAATGCAGCATCCTAGCCCAATAACAGCTTGGCTTGCTCACCTAACCTTAAGTTCCCAACCTCCTCACCCTTAATCCCTTACACACACACACACACACCCTAGCCCTTGGTGCCTTACATTGCCAGTCGCCTCCTAGCAACATCGACTTTTACTTCATTGCTAGTCATAACCTTAAGACTAGCATACCTTCCTCACTCCCTTCCTCATCCTCTAGTGGTCCTCTTCACTCCTCAGTCGTTTAGTAATGTTCCCATCGCTAAATTGGTCGACAACCAACATCCACCTAATACTCATAGTTGCCTTATAATTGGCCTATTCAACCTCTTCTGTCATTGATGGCTTTGAGATGGAGTCATAAACTTCCAGCATAAATGTCGAACTTCTAAATTTTTAGCTTCATTTTGAGTAAATCTCTTCCTCTTGGTTATGTAATCTCTTAGGCATATGAAGCTTAACATGAATTAGATAATGTAAAAATGATTTAGATTTGGGTTTTGAGATGGCATTAAATTAGATAATGTAGGACAGATTTAGGAAATAGTAAAATACGTTCCTTTTACTTCTACCGGCCTTTATAAGATTGTTATTTGGTGTTTTTGGCTTTGTTATAATTAATTTTCTTGATTGCTTCTCATTTTTTAGATGGCTAGTAATATTGGTGTTGAAGATATTATGGTGATGGAACAACCATGGAGGACACACAATTGGGAGAAACACCAACAACTACTATTGAAGTCATTGGTGATTCTCTTGGTCAACCAAAAACCAAAAAGATGAAGAAGATGGTTGACTATTGATCTCACTTTGGAATTGTTAGGGCAACAAGCAAACTCTAGCCAATTCATTTTGACTTAAGTCAACTGATTTATTTTTCCTTTTATATCTTTTTTACTTGAAACTAATTTTATTTGAAAGCCAATATTATATAGATACAATAATTCATTTGAAAGTAAATTTTCATGATGTTGTTAAATTTTTTTGAAATTTTATTTTTGTAATATCTTAAACTAGAAAAAATCACAAAAATTTAGTAAGATTAAAAAAATTATATTTTCAATAGATTATTGTAACTACATAATATTAGCTTTTAATTAAAATTAGTTTCAGGTAAAAAAGACGTAAGAATAAAAGTAAGTCATTTTAAAGTCAATTGACTTAAGTTAAAATGAACTAGGTGTTGAATGTAAGTGCATCTATTGTGGTTTTGTTTATTATTGTGATGGTAAAAAGCATGTTATCATTAAACTGGGAAACCACAATGAGAATAAGTTCAAGAGTTTAGTTTATTCAAATCAAGAAACTATAAACTTGGCTAAGGAATTAGTGAGGAACCTATTTTGTGCAATTGGAGGTTTGAGTTGGAGGCTTGTAGGGATGCCTATATATGGTTATTATTGATGAACTTTCTTTCCTGTCTGTCGAGGGAGAATGAATTTGAAGGTGTTTCTAAAACGAATCAAGTCTAGAATTGACGAATGAAATACCAGCCAATACTATATGAGCTATCTTTTGAAAAAAGATAAGCACTAGGTGCTTTTGTTCTGGAACTTGTGTTCGTATATCCATATAAGACTTATCATATTTCTCTCATGTGGGATATAGGAGTGTTACAGACTCCCCCCTATGTACCCAATGTCCTCATTGGGGGTCACTCGGATTACGGTCCCTGAACCAGTAACTTTTCTAGGCGGATTACTTGGCCCTACCAAGTAACCTCTTTATTCCAAAATTAGCCCCGGTAGATGATGCATATGCACACCTAGTATACCATATCATCACGGTCCCAGGTCGACTTTGATACTACCTGTAATCACCCAAGTCCAGAACCAGTCAATAGAACATCTGCCCACATCGCATGGGCTATTCTTTTGAAAATGATAAGCGCTCGGTGCTTATGTTCTGGAACTTAGATCTATATATCTATGTAAAGCTTCTCACATTTCTCCCATATGGGATATTAAGGTGTTACAGTTGCAATGTTACCCAACCTAGTTTGAATTACCATCTACGATAACTGATGTGAAATATTTTCATTAAGTTTTTGTTAAACAAATAGAATTTGAAAATTTCCAATAATCATTGGCACATAGACTTTAATTCAAATAATTAACTGTATATGGATAACTGCTTGTTTCATTTATCATGATTAGACATTGCAAAAAAAAAAAAAAAGAACTTCTATCTAAATTTTGTTATAAAGGGCAAAATAATTGGCAAGGTAGCCAAAAAAACCTTGAATGCTTGAGCATCAAGTTTTTGATAACTATCACTGTGGATAATACAAGTTCTAATGATGTAGATATGAGTTGTGTGGCTTATATAATGAACTTGGTAGTGAATAATGGTCTTAAGCTAGGTTTTGATTCTACTATTCATGTGTGCCATACTATGAGATATATTAGGTAATCTGCAACACATTTGTTGATGTTTAAGATTTGTATCAAGATGAGAAAATTCATTCCAAGAATTCACAATGTTTTAATAGAGTCCCCATTATGTGGAATTCAACATATTTAATGTTTGAAATAGCCTTTAATTTTGAATAGGCTTTTGTTGCATTTGAGGATCATGATTCTTTTTATGTTTGTGAACTTTTAGAGAGGAAGGTTTAGGGTAACATAAGAAAGAGGATTGAGATAATGTCAGGTTATTGTGAAATAAGAGTTTTAAATTTAAAACATCTATTTAGTTGTAAGTGAACACTGTAGTTATGTGCAAGTGGCAAGTATGGGTATCATCCCAAGAGAAAGTTGATGATTCAATTTGATTACCAAGTTCTCAATTAAACACCTAACTAAGCTAATTAAATAAAAGAACAATTGAAGTATATTCTGAAGTGGTGATGAAAAGCAAGAACAACAATTGAATATTAAGATGTTAGGATGGTGAGAATGCAAGTTAACAAATTATCACTAGCTAAGATTGAGCTAACTCGTATGAGTGGGTTATCTCCTTAAGATTTCACTGCTTTATCAAGTTGCAATTTGAGATAAGTGATGAGTGTGGTGTGGGGAATCTAGTATTAAAACTCGTTCTTTTGAGACCAAGCTTTGCTTATCCATAGACTAGCAATAGTGTCTTTCGAGCTCATTCATTACTCTTAGGTAGATCAAGGCTTAACCTTTATTATACACCTAATAGGCTGCCTGAATATTCTCATTTCCCTCATACCTATTATGCTTTACTCCCAAATTCCAACTTAACCCTTTTTCTCAAGATAGAAGTTAAGATTGTGTACTGTGTGAAGTGGCCAGTCAACACACAAGAATGAGGCATAAGAAAGACAACATCCAAAAAATACCTTAAATGAATATTAAAGCAACAAGAGTAAAAAACTACATCATAGAGAGATGACAAAAACTACTTTACGTTCAAACTAGAAACAAACAATAGCATAATGATAGAATCCAAGAAATACGTAACCAAACACAAATAGAATGGAAAGAGAAAACCAAGAAACACCTTTAAAGCTCTAGTCTCCTAGATAACCAAGAATTTCCAAGGTTCTTTTCCAAAAATGTCCAAATGGTGGCTAAACTAGAATATGATGGAAAACTAGAATCAGATGCATTATGTTCTCCAAGAATCATTCTTCTTTGAGAAGTTTTCATTTTGCCTTTATATCTTGGACAAATTGAGATAGTGGTAGGTGAAATTTGAGGCTTACTTGATCAGGATGTGAAGACCAAACACCCAAAATTTTCATAAGCATGAAAATAGCTCCCTTATTTGAAATGAGTTTCATGCGATCACACAAGAATGAGGGTGCGATTGCATAAAGATGTAGGGGAACTTCCTAGAATTTGTACGATTGCATTCCATATGAGGAGCAAACACATCAAGCTTGAGACTTCCTCCTACTTTTTCTCTAGCTTATCCAAACCCCTAAGTTTTTTTTTTCATTCTTTTAATTGTGCCTAGAATTGTGTGCAATCCCTTACTCCAATCTCTAAGATGCAAATGTGACCTACAAAATACAAAATGCACATTAAGAACTACATAAATGGTAGCAATTTAATAAAAAAAATATGTAAGAAATATAAGCATTTTTGTAACATAGATTTATTACTTAGTTGCTTGAAGCCTTTTTATAATATTACTTTATGTGTACCTGGTTTTCTT
Source organism: Aquilaria sinensis (assembly GCA_005392925.1). Taxonomy (NCBI): domain Eukaryota; kingdom Viridiplantae; phylum Streptophyta; class Magnoliopsida; order Malvales; family Thymelaeaceae; genus Aquilaria; species Aquilaria sinensis. The sequence goes on from SMDT01002378.1 coordinate 415,378, forward strand.
TAGCTCACTGCAAATGCTTACTTCCATATATCAGGAATGTTGATGTGTCGTTGCATTAACGAAATGCAAATAATGACAATGACTTTTTCGCTATATGTTTAAAAATGAAGAACAATATGAAAAATATTGGGGGGACTAGACCTTGAAAAGATGGATTTGAAGATTTTCTTTGTTGTTTTACTTAATCCATAATGTAAAATGAATTATCTAGAGTTTATGATATCAAAATGTATCATAAGGCCATGATAGATAAAGTTTTTAAAAAGGTGGAGGTTACACAGAGACGTTGTTTGATGAGCAAAAGTCTAAGTACTCCATTCAAAATGACTAAGTAAACAAAATGGAACAAGTTGGGAGTTCAGATGTCAATGTCATAAATTTGGATGATCAAACAACATATAAGTTAAGTGCAATATTGAAAAGTCAATTTAAAGAACTGAAAGCAATTAGTGGTATTGAGGCTAAATTGTGTATGATGAATATTTGGATGGAAACTTAGAAGACGGTGATGAGGATTTCAATGTTCTTGATTGGTAGAGGAACAATAGCCCCAGGTTTCCTATACTTTCTTTGATTGCACATGACATTTTGGTCATTCTGGTGCTTAGTTTTACATCTAAATTGACTTTTAGTACCATAGGTCGTGTGCTTGATCTTTTTAGAAGTTCATTGTCCCTAAAGATAACAAAAGAACTTATTTGTAGATAAGATTGGCTAAGATCTGCATTGAAGAAATAGCCTATCAATATTGAAGAGCAGTTGTATGAAATTGAAAAGCTAGATTAATGTAAACTTAACTTTATTTTGCCTTATAGTAATATGAAACATTCTGTTAAATTAAGTGTCTAATTCTTTAGTTTGATTTTTTTCCTTTTCTAAGATTTTGATGCTAATTCACCTGTATTAGCCATTAGTGATGTTGCTTGATGGTTAGTTTATGGTGTGTTCAAATTTAAATTCATGTCATAGTTTACTTTGTCAATTATAATAGTATAATCCTCTCTTCATTATAAAAATTTATAATTATCACTTGTTGTTTGCCCTATATTCCTAGTTGTTGTCTTGTTGGTTGCTGTTGTAGCTGCTGCTTTTTTCTTTTGTTGTGTTGTAATGGTTGCCGGTTGTTAATTCGTACTCGTGGCTACCGGCTAGTTAGTATTTTTGGTTGTTATCTTAGTTGTTTTGTTGTTCCTATGTATTAGAATAAGACTAGACTTTAATTTGCATGTCAGCCTGTATTCTTGACATGTTTCACTTTTTTTTTTTGTTTTGAACCTTCTGCCTCAGGTGATTATTTAATATTTAGATTGAATATTCAATGTTCTATACATGTTTGATATTTGAATGTTTGCATTCTAGACTTTAATGCTGTCAGATGAATTATGCAGCATTGTTATAGCTTTCCAGGTAAAAAAAAATGAAAACCTAATATGTTTTTTGAAATAAGAATAAGGATATTATTAAGGAGAAAAATGTTTAACACAAGAACACCAAGGCAACAAGCAGAATACAAGCAAAAGTCAACAAGAATTACAAGGAGACCGTAACTCCAATAGTATAGTATGATCAACGCATGTTTAGAACAATTCATCTGCCTCTTTATTGCAGTCTCTAAGAATGTGAACAATTGAACAAATGCCAAGAATATGAACAATTAAACAAATGCCAGCTAACGCTAAGTAATAATTAGTTTCAGCAAAAATGCTTCTCAATATCCAAGGCCATCTATGATGCCTGAGTACCCATGAAATGATGTTGAAAGAGTCACTTTCAATTCATAACTTAGAGTACTCTAGCTCTTGTCTACTACAAACAATACGCAAAGGCCTACCTTATCTCTAAAACTTTTGCCATGTTAGAATCTATAATCCCAACCAGTTTTAAAAAGATAAGAAGCACTGATAATGAGTGATCGCGAAGTATACCTCCAATCACTGTAGAACCAGCTTTGCCTCATGCTGAACCATTCATATTCAACTTAACCTCACCTTGTGTTGGAGGTTTCCATATATCACTAGCCTATTAGTGCATTACCGAGCTCCTTACACCTATATATTAAATGGTCCCCATAAAGTCTAAGATTGAAAATAATCTAGAAGACTAACATGCTTTTGCCTAATAACCAACCCACACTTTATTAGATCAAAGGTCAGATTTACACTATGTGTTTTTGCATCAAACAACAATCCATTTCTCTCAAGTCCAAACAGTTACAAAAACCTAATATATTGCATCCCGTAAACTAATCCAACCCAACCTTAAACCAAATTACTTTAGGATTGGTTGGTACAAATTAGGGCCCTAATCAAATTTAGAACATGAAATAGAAGCTGTGAATGGACAAAAAAATTCAATTTGGACCCAAACCAAAACGGAGAGCTTGAACTTTCATCCTTAATTAGAACATATTTTATGATATCCAACATAATATCGTTAAATAAAGAAAATGCAAAAATGCAAATCCTTTTATTTTTTTTTGTGCAACACAAGCCTAGCATCTGGTTAACGCATAACATGTGTGTCATGTGATGTCCCTTGGTCCGCCCTTAGATATCTCGACCTATACCCTTTTTCTTTGTTGTTATATTTTCTTTGGGCTCTATATTTTCTTACTTTACCATAAAGTTGAATTGATCTCTTCAATATGATAATAAATTAGGTGAGTCGACCACACATTGTAGTGGCAACCTATTATTCAGGAAGCTGATGGTAAGAAAGTAAAATTTGGAGACCAGAAGGACAAAGAACAATTGGTCAGGGGCTTAAATTTTTTAAATTGAAGGACAAATGGTAGATAGTAAAGTTAGAAGATCAGTCAAGCAAAGTATCAAATTAGGCTAATTGGATCTTAACTAAATTGCCACGCAGACCATCATATCACGTGGTTGGCTAAGATTCAAATAGTGACTTATGCAAAAGATTTTCTCTTTTTACAACAAGTAGATAAGTTTAGGTTGGAAGAGGTGGGGTGTAAGATAGGCTAGCTTTTAGAATATCTCTTATATCTTTTCTCCTATAATATTCTGAGTATAAAAAAAAATATCACAATTAAGAGGCATTTTCTCAAATTTAACCCTTTGGACATTTTCCTGGTTAGGTTGTTATTATTCATTTTATGTCCAAAAATATTTTATTGTAGATCTACAATGTCTTTGAACGATGTTTTAGTATATATTTAGATGATTGAAAGAAGAAAATGATGCTGACAAGAAATTAAAAAGCAATAATAATTTTAGTCCAATTTAATAACTATGTATAAAGTATAGGTAAATTACAAAAGCCCTCCTATGGTTTGATTCAACCTATACTTTACTTCCTCTATTTTAAAAAACCTATACTTTACCTCCTATTTCCTATATAGTGTCCGAAAACAACTTCTGAAACCCTAAATTAAATTATCTGATAAACATGTTCCAGTAATTTCAAGATTTTTGATATTTTTTTCATTGCTAACTGGTCTTTAAAAAATACTGATATGCATTTACAAGAAAAAAATACATTTACAGAAAGAAAAACCTAATAATTTAAAATATCTATTAACTATAGAAAAAAAAAATTAGAGATACCAAAATTATTGAAAAATGACTATTGTATATCAAAACTTATTATCAAATAGTATAAAAGAACTGTGCGGCAAAGTGTAGGTTTTACAAAATGAAAGGGGCAAACTATATATTAGCGGGTTTTACAAAATGAAAGGGGCAAACTATATATTAGCGTAAACCTCAAGGGGTAATTGTAACATTCCCTACAAAGTATTTACTTAACATATATGGTTTTGGCCTCGTAGAGACTTTTTTTTTTGTTATTCTTTTTTTAATTGCTTTGACAAAGTAAAATACACAATAGCCCACAGAAAAACACACCATGCAATAACTTTTGGCCCAAATCACTTTTAGTCACTCAAATTATGTTGATTCAAGCATTTTATCATTGAATATTGGTGCGATGCAACTCAATTTCACAAATATAAAAAGTGGTGTGGGGTACTTAATCCACTTAACTCATTAACATGGTCAACTTAAGATAACTTCATTGGATTTCTAATGATTTAGTGACTTAATTGTAAAAATTTAAATCTTCATTAATAATCATAAAAATATGTAACTTGAAACATTTAATGAGACTTAAATACAAAACTTATTAGAAGTTGTGAAATTATAAATTAAAAGATAGTCTAAATATAAAGAAGCTTGAAAAAGTTTCACAAAAAAATAAAAGGTAAACAATGCTACATTCTTTTCAAGTAACATAAAAATTCCAAAAGAAATAGTCAATTTCAAAATCCTTTTTTTGCAAACTATTTTTATAATTTTTTTTGCAAAAACAGGAAAAAAAAAATTGAAAATACAGTATTGTTACTTTTATTTTTCTTTCCCTTGTAGAATTGATAGAATTTGGATGTTACATTATTTAATCAATTTATTTCATTTTTTAGCCACCCCAACATTCTTATTAGTGAATCCAAAGAGAAAACCCTTTTGCTCCTAGGGAAACCAAGATCACCTTTGGGACTATAAGCCAAAATAAAATATGGTTTTCTTAGAAGTTAAAAAGCCATCTACGTAGAAATAGTTCCTAAATCAAAATTTAAGAAAAATTCCAAGAAGGACAAATCCCTTCGTCTTCAACGAAACCATTCTCCTAAATGGATTCATTTGAAGTCATGAAGCATTACCTTGTAACTCTAACAGACTCTGCTCCAAACCCAACCCCCATTTCACTGTTGTAGGTGCTAGCATTGTTTGTTCCCATTCAAGCCCTGTGCTCGCGGCAACACAAAATCTGATGGTGTGACATTGTTGGTAGGTCAAGAAACAGTCCTTTAGTTCCAAGTTAAGTGCCACTATAGAGAAAATTAGTCAAAATAACAAGCTGTTGAAATTGAAATTAGACACTGTTACAGATTATGGTGGTGAACACCATTATAAGCAAAATTAAATACGATTAGAAATAAAATTATACATCATTAGACACAAAATTATACACAACTACAAACAACATCAACCATCATCTTTGACAAAAATTAGACACCACTATGGACAACATTAGAGACCTTAACATTCACCAAACAACTACAAAAAATAAAAAAAAAACACTCAATTAATCGTAATAGATAATCAAAATCCACAATTCATAACCAAAGTCAGATACAATGAAACTATGTCAGATATTGTTTTAAAATTTGCACTGTATTAGCCAGTACGTACCAATATCAAGCTAAAAACAGTTCAGGATAGCCAAAACAAAGGCTGTCTCCTGTACTGGGTGTACCAGCCATCTCGCTCTGTGCCGGTCATACTGTTTCGGTATCGACCAAATATATTTTTTTTATATATTTTTTTATACTTTTAGTAAAAATATATTATATGTATGTGTAATTGATTAGTTTTATAACAAACATTTACTGTTATCATAAAGAAATTTTCTATTTTTATTTTTTTCATACCTTAAAATTATGGTTTTAATATATAATGAAATATTTATTTAAGACAAACTCTAAATTAATCTACATACATATAACCCACACTTTACGCTCTTAAAATCTCAAATTTTAGTATATTCTATATGTTGATATTTTATATTTGTATATTTGTTATTTTTCAGGTATCTTTATATACTTAAAATATTTAAAACCGGTATATCAGAAATGATACAATTTGATACTGGAACCATACCATACTGTACTATTAGAAAAATAGTACATTATCTAGTACAAGATTTAAAATCTTGGTATCAGATACTATGAAACCATAGCCATGCAACAAAAAAACAAAAAAACAAAAAAAGTCAGACACTTTGAAACCATAGTTAGACATTATTAAACCATTGTGAAAGACTCTGAATATAGTACATTCAAACCACAAAGCCACTTGCACACACAATATTCCGATTCTAGAAAATCAAACGCTTATTAACCTAATGTGGTACATTCTAAAACAAGAATTAGACAATATCAAAGCAGTGCCAAACACACACAAACCACAGACACCATAACCACAAAAATTGAACACCATGCCTTTTGGTCCTTTCACCAGATATCGGTGACGCTAGTTCTTCCCCTCAATTTCTCGCACCCCTTAATAAATTTAATTGCCACTGAGAAGCACAATCTCAATTTAAAAAAAAAAAAAAAAAACCTGTCAATTTCCCACACCAGGCAACCATCAACAACTTTTGGACACCATTAATCAATAACCCAGCTCCAATCCAATTCTTGAAGCATATAAATAAAAACATACTTGTCATTGCGATTTCCCAGGCATGACAACCTCATAGCCACTCTTTGGCAATCTGGCTACTGCACTTTGCCTGGACTCGCCGCCATGTTGCCGCGCTTTGAATATCTCTAACCACCCCACTTTGTTTCTGCCTCGTTGCCAAAGAAGAAATCACCAAAATAGGGTTCAAAAATCTACCGCAGTTGAACAATTTTGAAACTGGAGAAAAGGAGACCATGATTGTTCAATTAATATCCATTTTTAATTTTTAGAATTTTTATTATTCATAATTGCCTCAATATCTTTATTGACTCACAAAGTATTGTCAAAGTTGAACCGGACCGGTCATTTTCACTGATTCGACCATGAATCAATCACCCTTCCGGCTTAGTTATCACCCATTTTGTTTAGTGAAAAAATTTATAAAAAAAAAACTACCTAAAATTGTCGAACCAATGAGCTGTCAAACCGAAACAAATCGATGGTCTGAAATAATAAATTGAATTTAGAATTGATTTCACTATTTTTAGTGTTCTAACTTCTTAGCCAAAGGAACCAAGCCAACATTGAGATTGGGGCAGACAGCGAAACCATCAATCAATGGCACAATCTTACCAAATCAGCCCAAACATACGTTAAAGGGGGTTGAAAAAACAGCTCAGATCATTCGTTGTCAATGAATTTTGCGGCCGTCGGACTTGTGCTCGCTTTTTTTCATTTTCCCCAAGAATGATTTCTTAAAGCTTTTGTGAACATCGCTATGCATTGATGAATAAAGTTAAAAAAAAAAACATGAAAAGTGATGGTTTTGCGCGAATGAGAGAATAGGGAAGAGTCTGCGGTTGTCATTGGGATTTACGTTTTTAGAGGATACTAATGTATAATTTTATATTGGGTGAAATATCAACTTCATCCTTTCATTGTGTTGTGTGCATCTTTTTCTCTAAGTTCATGTTGTTTTTTTTTTTTTTGCAATAAAGTCACTTCTAGTTCTCGTAATACAAATACAAAAATGAGTTTGAAGTTGAATGTAGAACCCTCAATAATTTGTGGAACGGTCCAAATTCCAAAACACCAGCCTCACTTAAATTCTAAGCTGGTGTTATATAACGGAAAATATCTTGGCAAATGTAAACATAATGCACATTATCATGCATTTTTCATCTTAAAATTTTCACACCATAATTTATTTTAGTCAGTATCAAAACTTTACAATATTTTTATGTTTAGTAAAATATTTTACAATGCTATTATTTAAATTATCATTTTAATATCATGTTTTCAATATTCGAGAATTAAATTAAAAAAATAAAAAAAAAATGGAAACAACATATTAATAATAATTTTTTTCACTTAGTTACCGCGACAAATCAAATAGCGTCGTGAGTATAAGATGGAGGGAGCATGTTATTTAATGGGGGAAGTGTAATGACAGCTGCGCCGGAAAGCGATGTCCGTGGGCCACGCTTGACACGTGTCCACGTCAGCTGCAGACTTTCACAGGTGCCAGCAGCCCAACATCTCCCCGCCATAAACCTCCACGTGTCGGTTTCCAGCAGTGGGGCCAGTGGAGATACTTCCACGTATTTCAGTAGAATTTAAAGACGCACGATTATTGGCTACATAATTAATTCGCGACAATGAAAAAATTTAAAAAGGAAAAGTTAACACAGAATGCGAGTGCTGTTCGTGTTTCCAAATTAAAACAACAGGTTTTATTGTTAAACACGTCGCCCAAATCACACTCTATAAATACCTGGCCGTTTGCTCCTCCTTTCTCCTTCTTCTCTTCCCTCCGTCGTTCTTTTTAGGGTTTCTTCCCATAATTTTTCTTTTCTTTTCTTTGTCCTCTCATTTTGTTTTCTCTTCCTCTCGCTGCGTTTCCTCTGACCTGGAATCTTAATTTCGGCCGGCGTTCGATTTTCCGTTTCCGTTTCGGTCTCCGAATCCGAGCAACCGATAACTGCTCTCCGGAGATTACTTTTTGTTCGATCAGTTCAAAAAAAAGGAGGATCTCGATCGTCCTTGTGGAGATTAGCTGGTCCTCGTCCGACAGGTACGTTTCTTCGCACTATATAACGCTCCCAGAGCCTTCCATTGTCATTTATTTCTGGATTTATAGATCGGTTCTTTGTTCTGTTTCGTGTTTGTTTGTTTTATTCTGTTTTGCATTTATTGAGGCTCAGTTCTCTGGGTCCGACGTGCACGTGAGACGAACCGGAAAGAAGGCGGATTTCTCCATTTCTGTTCCGCGTATTAATGTGTTGTTCTGGAGCTGTCTGGAGTTTGAATATAGGAAAATGATTTTTGATGCCCTATTTGTTTTTTATTTTTGCTTTAGTTTTGAAATAGAGGAAATTTAGAATCTTTTTTGTCGGTTGCCATACCAACTGGGGGTGGTCGTTGAAATTCCGGAGCGGAACGTGTCTTAATCACTGTATCTTGATGTTTAACCGAGTGATTTATATGCTAATGACCTCTTAATTAATACCAGACTGTATGTGCGGTTCTGTTCCCATGATCTCCATGCGTGTGGGTTCTTTTTAGATCCCGCGTCTAATTGTGCCAGAAGCTTCATTAAAATTGACTTCTTGGCCGTTTTTTGAATTTCCTGTGATTAATTTTAGTGGTCGGGGTTAATTTCGACTGTCGTTTTGGTAGTTGCAGGGTCTTTTCTTTGGAGGGCCTTCGTGTTTTCTCTTTTATATTTTAATAATTTTCTTTTGGCTTTTTTTTTTTTTACAATGTTACGTGACGCTGATTTATCAGGTCTAACAGTTGAAACTGCACAATCTCTGAGTCGTTGTCCTTCTTAGGTGTCGCGTTCCAGTGGACGTATTATTGCTGCTGCAGCGATCTTATATATGATTTCGTTTTAGGAACATCGTGAAACGTTTTTGTCTGATCTGATGAATAAAGTTTGAAGCCTTTCTGCGAATTGAAGTTGCATCATTTTTTAACCTCGCGGGAAAAATGGTTGAAAAGCACTATTCTTTTCATTTTTTCGTCTGGTTGACCACTGGTATTTCATATCCAAAACAGTTGATCTAATTTTCATTTTTTTAACAGACGCACACATTTTGTATGATTTTCTGGCAAGAAAGTTTCAAAATGTAATTGATACCTTTCGTTAAAAATACGTTCTTTTAGTTTGATATTTGACCTTGATTTTATCTGATGTGCTGTTTCTAAACGTGAATCTGTCCTTTCGCTTAACTGGGAAAGAAATTTCGTATTGAAATTGTCTATTGTGGTCTGGATTGGAAAATATCTGATCTTTCCTTGGGAATCGACAGGATTCGTACTATTTCGGTCTTCAGCGCATTGTACTGGTTCGTGATTACTGGCAAGGTAGCTTGTTTTGTTGCTTTTTTTTTTGCGTACGATTTATAAAGATATTATGAATGCACCTTGAGCTTTTGCTGGGGATCCTGCGAAGTGTCGGCTCTGAAACTTTAATAACCCTGTATTTCCATTTTTGTGATGTCTCAGTCTGTATTTTGATTTTAGGCTATTTATGTGATTGGTGACCAGCTCTGCACTTCAATAGCAAGTCAAGCCACTTCTGATTCTACCTTGATTCTGCAACACTACTTGCGAAAACTAGGTGCATCTTGGTTCAAATTCAAATAGATGTTTTCTTCCAGTCTTGCCAATAGTTGAACAAGGAATGATGTTGTGGTTCCTCCAATAAATGCCGGTCACCTTGGGAGATGAGAAGGTTGTGGTATGCGAATTATGGTAACCTTCAGTTAAAGGATTTTAGAAAAATGATTCTTCAAATTTACCATCTTCTTGCCTTCTCGTTTTCCAGCTTTCGGGAAGCTTGCGATTGATGGACTGCACACCCCAGAGCAGTGACGAGAAAACGCTGAAGAGGTGGTTTTTCATAGACAAAAGAGTCGGGTAAAACACATAAGTTGCCAGGCAAACAACTGAAGGTTGACAATTGCGTTAAACGCAGTTGCTGCAATCATTACTTGTTTAGTGCTGTTCTAGAAAGTCCTTGCTGACCTATAGCTGATGGAAATGAAGTCCAATCAAGCTTCTCCTGTCCTTGCTGATGCTTCCCCTGTAAACAATTCAAGTCTAGGTATCCCCTCCAGTTTGCTGCCTTATCCTCAATCAGGGGGGTCGTTATCTTCTGGAAAATATATGGTTGTTCCAAGGAGGAAACCTGCAAAGCTTGAAGACGTCCAATCTAATGGCTGGTTGGATGCCATGAAGGCCTCATCTCCCCCGCGCAAGAAGCTTATTACGAATGTAACTGTTGAAGCTGCTTCAGATGACACTGATATTGCTTACAGCTCGTGGATGGTATGCAGATCATGATATTGATTCATGTATTTGGCTGTTGATCTTTTTCATAGATGTCATCTTCTCCTCTGTCACTGATTGTGCAGCTTAAGTATCCATCTGCTCTAAAATCATTTGAATGGATCACCGGAAATGCAAAGAACAAGAAGATAGCTCTTTTCTTAGATTATGATGGGACTCTTTCCCCAATAGTCGATGATCCAGATCGAGCCTTCATGTCTGATGCTGTAAGAACCAAAATACTTATGCGTGACATAATATTTTATTAGAGCTTCATGGTTTTACTCTAACAGTCCATTGTTGCCAACAGATGCGTTCTGCTGTAAGAAATGTTGCAAAGTACTTCCCAACAGCAATTATTAGTGGAAGAAGCCGTGATAAGGTAGATAAGTATTCAGGAATTCATATTATAGCCCATTATAAACATTTGGGGTGCATTTGGAATCTCATCTGTTCCATCTGTTGCAGGTTTATGAGCTGGTAGGACTAACAGAACTATATTATGCTGGTAGCCATGGGATGGATATTATGAGCCCTGTGGCACATACAACTTCCCATTACCATTCGAATAGTATTAAATCTACTGACCAACAGGTATCACTTCATAACATTTTAAAATCCAAACTCTTCTCCTCAAGATTCTAAAATCCTACGTTGTTTCTCTTTTTGTTTGTTGTCATTATTACTGTTTTTGTTTTGAAGATCCATGTTTGGAGTGTCTATGGTCAAACATTAGTTGAGTTCCTTTACTATGGCAGGGTAAGGAGGTGAATCTTTTTCAGCCTGCTAGAGAATTTATACCCATGATTGATGAGGTGCGTAAATAAGTAAAGCATGTATTAGTCTAGGTGTTTCTTTGAGTCCGTTTCTAGACATAGAAGAGTGAAACTTTGTTTGTGCAATACGCAGGTTTTTAGAACCCTCGTCGAAAATGTAAAGGGGATAAAAGGTGCAAAAGTTGAGAACCACAAGTTTTGTGCTTGTGTACATTACCGTAATGTAGATGAAAAGGTGAGTCCTCTGTAGGTCTTAATCTGTGTGAACATACTATCAGTTTCGCAACAAGTTCTTAAATGCCTTCTGCTTTGTTTTGCTTCAGAGCTGGCCGACTATTGCACAGTTGGTTCATGACATTCTAAAAGAATACCCTCGGTTGCGACTAACTCACGGTCGGAAGGTAAAGAATTTGCACGATCATGACTTTTTTTAGTTTCTGCTTCATTTTTATAGTGCTTAACCTCTCTTTCTCTCCGTTTTGTTTTTTGTTTTCTTCTTAATAGGTTTTAGAGATCCGTCCGCTGATAAACTGGAATAAGGGAAAGGCAGTTGAGTTTCTTCTTGAATCCCTTGGTAAGTAAGGCATCTGGTTTTGAGGAGGATATTTGCTATCATGCAGTATACATGTGGAATTGGATTGAATAAGAACGTTATTATGCAGGACTAGGAGACAGGGGCGATGTGCTCCCGATCTATATTGGAGATGATAAGACAGATGAGGATGCGTTTAAGGTGAATGCCACTTGAACTTAGGTGATTGGAAGTGAGAATGGAACGAGAATTGCCTTAATCTGTAACAACTTGCTTGAATCAGGTTTTGCGGAAGGGGAACTGGGGCTGCGGAATTCTGGTATCGTCGGTCCCAAAAGAAACCAGGGCTCTTTACTCTCTAAGAGATCCGTGTGAGGTATGGGAGGGAGTTCCCGTTGGGGTTGTATTTTGTCTGCAGAATAATGTACAACTGGTTACCAAATAGATGAGGTATCTTGCCTTGCAGGTAAAGGAATTCCTCAAGTCTTTGCTGAGATGGAAGCAGCTGCAACAAACTGATGCCACAAAAGTCTCCAAGAGGGGCATGTCGCATTCCATGTGACTAATTAATTCCTTTTCTTCACCCTTTTAGTTTTAATTTAGTTTCCAAACTCATAATTATTGAGGGGAATTTAATTTGTCCTTCATGTTTTACGTTATCTCTCCGGAATTTAATCGCTATTTTATTAGCTAAAGAAGAGTAGTGATCGAGGGATGGACGCATGAGTGGCGGCCGACGAATGGGTCCACTCAATCGGGGCAACGCTCACACATAAGTAATTGTTCGATACTAAAACGAATGTTACTTGCATTGTTTCGTTGTTTATTTTTCTTCGTAGAGATAAACATATCATTTACTTATGAATATGAGTAAGTAATATTGAAAAGTTCTAATCCAGTAATCGTGCTGGCACGGCAGGCGATTGAAAATATTATGCAAAAATAACAAAAAACCACCGATGTTTGTGTTCCTGTTCAAATAGTGATATCTCTCTATTAATTTAGATAATTTAGTAATTCAGAGTTAAACTATTATTTTAAATGTGTGACAGCAATGAATCATTTTTTAAAGACATTTTTTTTTATTTTCGTCTGATAATTTTTATATTATAGCCTAGTTTCAAATAAAATTCTAACAAATTCAATGGGTTATAAGTCCCTTGATTTTATTATTTGTAACAAATCATACTCATTTCACTTAGAATATTAGCATGTAGGGTTTTTTAAAAAACAAACTAAATTTACCCGTTTGACATAGAAATATTCTTACAATTTAATATAGGGTCATGGAAATATTCTTACAATTTAATACAAGGTGACCAGGAGAATCATCGAAAGGGCAAAGTTGACTTTTCACATAACAAGAAAAAGTGGCACTAACACGTAGTGAAATTTCCCTTTTTATTAAAGTAAATGCAATCTTTTATCCAAGTTCTATCAAATATATTTTTAACCCTCTGATATAATAACTGTCATTTTTTACTTGCAAGATTAAATTTAAATTGATTTATAATTCAGATAAATACAATACAATATAATATAATATAATATAATATACAATTTAAATTAGATAACCGGGCTCATCTGATACTTTGTGAACTTCTCTATTTCATAATGAAAAAATCAGATTTGGAGTGATTTGATTACATGACGAAGGCTAGACTCCAAATTCCCCCCGTCCTTATCACTTGCCTAGTTTGCAATTGGAGCAGCAGACCTTCAGCCGATGTCCTCCCCCTCTCTTTGGGGACCCATGTCCTCCTTTTCTCTACTCAACCAGCTTTGTATCCTCAACCTCCACAACAACCGCCGAGGGAAGGTGGCCCAGCAGGAAATCCCCAATAATGAAGCCGCTAGGTTGGCTTTTGGATCCGCTGAAGTGGATACTACAAAAGGCACGGCCTGAATGCCCTGTTTTGTGCTAGAAACGGTGGAGCAATTTGGCTGGCCGATTCTAGAAGATTAAGGAGCGGTAGAGTAACATAAAGGCAGAAAGAGAATCATTTTGGGTGATCTCGAAACATTACCAACAAGAATAGAGCTTTAGATGGCTCACAAGTCAAATACTAGAATTTTACAATTTTATCGTCTAAAATAGGAAAACCGATTCGATTAGATATCGTGATCACTTACGAGTACGATTCTAATATAATTTTATGACTACAATTTTTAGAAAACTAAGAATAATTTCACGTGGAATCCTAATTTTTGATAACCTTTACAATTACCAAGAAACTGTATGCAATTTTTTTTATTTATTTGTCTTGAATTGTTCATTCCTCCTTCTTTGTGTCCTCTGCCAGGTGGCTCATTGAGAATCAGGTAAATTACAATTTACCCCTAAGGTTTAGGTAAATTACACCTTGCCCCCTGCTGTTTCAGAAGTATATACTTTGCCTTTATCTTTTTAATACAATCTGAAAGTAATTTTTGAAATCTTAATTTAGACTATACAGTAATCAACTTCAAATAATTTCAATTTGTATAATATTTTTTATAATTAATTTATAGTTAAAAAATATTATTTTAAAAACTAAAAAAAATATAGAAAAAAATTGATAATTTAAAATGTCCATTTACCGTAAAAAAAGATACTATACAGATTGAAAGTACTAAAATATAACTATTGTAATGACTAAATTAAGATTTCAAAAGTTGCTGTCGGACTATACTAAACAGGCAGGGGATAAAGTGTATGTTTTTTAAATAGAAGAGGGTAAAATATAATTTCACTTAAACCTCAGGGGATCAAGTGTAATTTTCTCTTTATATAAAATGGTCATCGATGATTGTGACAAGCGTATATATTTCTAATAAAGGTATGTAAAGTAATTATCAACAGCAAAACAAGAAGAATAAGGTATATAATTGTTATATACCATATCTATTTCGATGCTCCTATATTGTTCATTCGGTAAAAGTCTCAAAATTTGCCAATAATGTTTTGAGTTGGACACGAATTTATCACTATAGTTTTTTTTGCCTAATCTCCCATAATGTTTTAAAATAGACCAAATATACCATTGAATTTTCAAATTGAAAGTGGATATGTCATTGTATGTTAAAAAGCTAACAAAAAACATTAAAAGTAATAAGTTTTGAAATTTTAGAGTGATAATAAAAATTTTATCAAACTTTAAGGATTTTAGATAATTAGACTCTCTCTCCCTCTCTCTCTCTCTCTCTCTCTCTCATCTTGCTCAAGCTTTTTCAGTCACTATCTGCGGCGGCCAATGATAAAAAATCTTCAAATTTCAAATTCCTCTTCACAGTTCTCACATTTTGTTATTTTACCATGCGGTATACTGCCGTATTTCGCGTACCGTTCACTTTTTTTGTTCATAAAATATATAAAATATTAAAATATAAATAATGCAAATATCATAAAATAAACATATATTTTTATTTTATTTTTTTGTTATTTTTCTTAATTAATATAAAAATTTAATGAATGGTACCAGCTTAAAGGTCCCAACATGAGTTCAATTGATGGTAGTGGCTCTATGGTGTATGGATCATATGAATATTCACAATAAATGTCATAATCTTTGACTAAGGTTTACTATCATCGGCCCCAATTTTTTTCAATAATCTATTTGGCGACAATCATCGCATTTTTTAGCCACAACATAGTGTTAAACAATATCCCCCAATTGAATTTATAGTGCACGCTACCCCAACTGAATATTACTCTCATTTACACTTTTGCAGAACAAGCTAAAAAATAAATATCATACTTTAAGCCACCTAGAAACTAAATGTGATATTAAAAAATGTATTGTTATTATTAAAGTATTATTTTTTTTCTCTTATATCAATAAATAAGTTTTTTTAGTATTATTTATTTTGCTCTCCATATAACATTTTTTATATTTTTTGTATTAAAAATATCTTCTATCATATATATTTTATTTATATTTAATAAATTATAATAAAAAAAATTAAAATATATATAAAATGTATAAAAATAAATTATAAAACGAATTATGTTATCTTAAAATAATATTCTAACATTTATTTTTTATGAAAAAAGTAATAATATACTGAGCTATATACCATACAATATACCTTAAAAATTCAGGATATGACATACGTAATGGTAACGATATTTAACATCTTAATTCTCACAAGCTACTCCTTCCATCCACTAGTTATCTCCCGCAGCCAATTCAAGTAACTTGACCTCGAGTTCATTTGGAACATACTGCAATTTTAGACAGAAGTAATAATTATACACATTTGAACTAGAAAACATATTCATCTCCAACTAAAAAATTCGCAGAATGCCATTTGAGCAACAAATGCCCACCAGTTGTTCGACAAAATGCCCACAAGTCATACACCAGTTGTTCGACAAAATGCTCTACTCATCATCCGCCAAATTAGACCAACAAACTAGCTGCAGTTATAGATAAATCACAGAAGAAAACGAGCCTTGGTTCTAGGTGCTGGCTGATGAAGCTCCTTTTCGGGAATAGCAATGAGCCACTTCTCCCCAGCCTTCGTGGAAAATCTGTTCGGGTTCCATAATCATGCTTCTTGTTGTCTGCGCCAGAGTCATGGCCTTGAGAAGCTGACGATAACGGACTTTGGTGGCGGTGGATTGGTGGCCGGTGGCGGTGGTAGTGGCGGTGGTAGTGGCGATGGTGGGCGTGGGTCGAGCTCAGAGTGAGAGGAATTGCGGTTTGATTTGGGTGCGGCTGCGGGAGAGAACCAGAAATGTTTAGGATGAGGTTAGGAATTCGAAGAAAAATTTCCAGATTTTAAATTTGGCCCCAAAAACCCAGCTTCTCCGACTCTAATCTTTCTCTTGTTCCATCGACATGGAGAGTCGCCTGTGAGGCCGGGGCAGGTTTTCTAGTTGTGAAGCTGTCAGGAATAAGGTCCTCGAATACATCAAATGACAATAATTAGTCTCCAAGATCTGATATTTTTTGAAAAATATATAATGACCTGATAGTTTTACTATTTTTTTTTATTTTTTAATTGGTAATGGCATACTTGAGCTAATTTTGAAATATTAATGAAAGATTAAGCAAAAAAAAACTATAATGGTAGATCCATACTTAGCCCAAAATATTAGTAATAAATTTGAGACTTTTACCTTGTTCATTTGCTTTAGTCTATGTATCTTAGTTGGTGGAGAATTTGTCAGCTAACATGTTTCAAAACTTGTGCATGTTTCATCATTTCACCATTTTAATAGTTTTCATTTTCTCTGTTTGATGGAAAGGTATGATCCATTTGGTACCTTGCAAGTAGGTCAACAAGATAACAATTGACAAGTGAACTAAGATGAGAGTTTTCAGGGTAAGCATATCATTGTCTCTGTCATGCTTTGAGCTTTAAAACCAGTGTGTCGTGGCTGCTTGTGAAGTAATAAATTGCAATGGTGTTGAGGTGCAGTGTCAGGGTACTTTTGTTTCTTATTCACTATTGTCGAGTAACTTCATTACAAGAATTCAGTAAATTGAATTTTGATGACTTATCAATGGAAATACGGTTTCAAAAACCAGCTTGATCATTAGCCTTTATTCGCCTCTACCCGGCAACATTTCAAGTTGTCAATAATTAGAACAGACTCCCAGGGCTCCATTAATTGTCTAATTTGAAATAGAGATTAGTTCCTATACGATGATTTGGTTTCCTACATATCCTTGGTCTGTGCAAGGACTGAATACGGATTGGTGGAACCCTGTTGGTTGTAAGCTGACGAGGAGAAACGTTTTAGTTCAAAAATGATCTAAGATAACTGTCAAATTAAGTAAAAATAGTGTTAGTGAATCATATTCATGATTACATGAAAGCCCACGCTTTCGTTTAATTTACTTTAGGCTATTGTATTAGTAGCAGACAGTTTAGCCTCTAAAACTGTGTATTTTATTATCTTCATTTATTTGAACTATTTTTATGACAGATTGTATATGATCAGCAACTAACAGAATGTAGGCTAGTGCAAAATCAGAACATGTATATTACATAAGTCAAGAAACTTCACCATCCTGTATTGTGGCCCTCATAATTTTTTAATATTTTTAAAATGAAATCTAACTGTCCCAACTTAAAATTATAGCTCTACCGTGCACAACGAACTTTTTTATAGCCACACAAAAACTCAAATCTTATATAAATAGAAAAACTAAATTTTAAATAAATAAAAAGAATAACACCAAATCCTAAACAAAATCAAAATTTTAAACCAAGCTTAAAATTGGATAAATTGGACAAATCACGCATTACTAAGACAGATGTGCCCCTCGCAACGATTTCTCATATTCAAAATTTCACTCAAAACTCGAACTCGAAACCAAGAGAATGACAAAACAATCAGATTTCTGAAAGTCCCAGATGCTGTTACGCAACTGCATGGGAACGCGACTAAAATACGAAATTTCTCAAAACAAAAGGAATCACAGAACAAGACCTAAGGATTTGCACCTGTACTATCAGCTTCTTACAGACAAGAATGCTGTTCCGCCACTGCTAATGAGTAGAGTTTTATGACGAAAGTAGGAGAAAAAAGAGTTACAGAACGCTGCCTTGAGCTAAGCTACTCTACCTCTGATCTTCATGCCACTCCGGGTGTTAACAAGGTGGAACCTACTCTTGCATTTTTCTTGCAAAACTGCTACAACTACAATCACCACCTACTGTGCCTCAAGAGAGGCACCTATGCTTTAGAAGCCAAAGAAGCCCAGTTCACTGGCTTTTTCCTTCTCAAAGGTCTCGAAGTACTGATAAATGATGGTAACAGCCAGTAAAATTCCAGTTCCAGAGCCAATTGCACCCATGAAATCGGCTAGCACTGTCAGTGCACCAATGCAAATTCCTCCAAAGGCAGCTGCTGTTGGTATGTAGCGATTCAGCTCCTTTTGCAGATTTGAATCACGATGACCAGGCATCACCATTTGTTGCTCCTGCAGAAGATAAACACGTGCGAATGTTAAGAAAAGTACTCTTCAGGTTTGGCCAGGCTGTAACTTGGCAATAAGACCAAGAAGTAAATTCAGAATCACAACACAACATGTTCATCTTTTGTACGAGGAAACTCCCAATATGAAAGAGCAGGATTAAGGGACTCCACACATGAAACAAAAGGCACAGGGGAAACTTTCCAATATGACACAATCCTAATGCAAGCAAACCAACAAACAACATGAGGAAACAAGTTCAAATTACCTTTAGCTGCTTAGCTACATCTCTAGCAGAAGAGCCAGAAACCTCAATCCAGGTCTTTGAGAACAAAGCACAAGCTGAGAGCATGAATATCAGATAAAATAGAGCATGGAAAGGATTAGCAGCCATATCAGCCAAGCTGCAACAGTAAAAAAATAGTAAATAATTTCAGAAACAACATCTATCATAAAATGAAGGTAAATAAAATACAGGCAGCACAATCTCTAAAGCATTCCAAACACAATGGTAGCGATCCTCATTCTATTTGATACATATCTTTTCGCTTTTATTAATTGATTGAGAGAGAGAGAGAGAGAGAGAGAGAGAATTGAAGAAAGCACAAAGAAAGCCACATGCATCCTAACCTTGCTGGTGCAGTTACATAATAGGCAAGACCACCAACAGGAACAAATTGGCCACCTGAATATTCAGATTCCTTCCACTTCCCTAGAAGGTTGACAAAGAAATTTCCACTGTACCTCCTGTACAGCAACTGCACAACGGGAAAAAGGTAAGACATGCATTTTATTGAATTTTGCAACCATGAATTGAAACTTTAACAGTAAGTGGATACCTTGATCTTTATAAGTAACTGATAATACCTGGGAGATGAAGTAAAGGTTTGAAACAAGTGCAGATTGGAGAATGATAGGCATGTTGGAGGTATAGAACAACTTAATGGGGTATGAACCTTGCTGCCCACGGGCATTCTTTGATCTTACAGGCAGCACCACACGGAAGCCTTGGAAGTAGATAACAATAAGGAATATAAACACTGTTGCAAGCAGATTTGTAACATTTGGAAGATTCTGCCTATAGAATGCCTCTCTAAGTGCTCGAACTTTGTCTGTCCTAGTTATCAACAGATGGAACAAAGCTATAACAGCACCCTCAAACTCAGCCCCTCGACCACTGTTGATGGTTGTGGGGCTAAAAGCCTTCCAAATAATGTTCTCACTGCAAAGGGAAACAGAATTTTTACAGAATAGAACATGAAATAATCAGATGTTTCTAGTCTGGAAACAACAAAGGGAAAAAACAGACTTGACCATACCAGATATTAGTTGCTATGAAAAGAGAGATGCCAGATCCTAGACCATATCCCTTTTGGAGAAGTTCATCCAGGCATATCACAATAATTCCAGCAAAACAAAGCTGGACAATAATGAGAATCGCATTACCAACACCAAGTTGGCTGACACTGCCATACATACCAGAGAGCACATAGGCAACAGCCTCACCAACTGCAATAAGAATTCCCAACAGCTTCTGAGCTCCATTGCTGCAAGGAAAGCATAGAACACAGGATTGAGGACATGTACAGACTTCAGAGAACTATATAAGGTCATTGAGGCATGGCTTCAAAACTTTGCAAGTATAGGGCTCAACGGCAAATTTGAAAAATATTTCAATGCTCTCCAGATACAATAATGATCAAGCAGTCCCATATGCAGAAGACATGTTGTAACTTGTTCCTAGTTTCATTTGACATTTTATCAAGGATTACCGGCATTTCAAAAAAATGGGAGCCATTAAACCATTAAAAATATACACTTACAGCAGAGCTCGATCCTCCCGAACACTATTATCAACCTCAATGATCTTTGAACCAGCCAAGAGTTGCATCACTAAACCGGACGTCACAATGGGGGTGATTCCAAGTTCCATGACGGTTCCACGATTTGATGCAAGAATAACACGCATCCAGTAGAATGGATCAGCACCCGTTGTGGAATGTATGCCATAAAGTGGAAGTTGACTACAAACCAGAAAGATGAAGAGAGAGATCACAGTGTATATGACCTTCTCTCTGAAGGGAACTTTCCTGTCAGCACTCTGAACTTCTGGCAAGAAAGAAAGGAATGGTCTAACAAGGTGCAGAACTCTAAATCCTCCTCCCATGTTTCAGACCTGGGTTGAGCCAAAAAAAAAATAGAAATAACATGTAAGCAAAAATAACTTGCATTTTTGGAGGATGAATACGCTTACGAGAAAGCTATCGTAAAATACCAAAAGCTTCAATTAAGGAAAGCATAACGTTTTTGTTATAAAAAGCAACTTCTATATTCAAAATTTGACTTCATACAGTGTCCTGTATTGATTTCTACTAAAATCAACCGTTCCACAACATCATGCTTTATCTCCCCAATTCCAAAGCCTGTTTTACTGAGTGAGAGTTTAATCTGGGGCTAGGGGTTCCTATGGACTACGGAGCGGATCAGAGGCATTGAAGTCCTGTCCTCAATCTGCCCCATGGGCCAAACGAGAAAAAGTCCCTCAGTTGCTGATGTCCTCAATCGGATGATCCGCCAAACTAATTCAACATAAAACGAATTACAAACTTGAAGCTAGAAAACCCAGGTAAAGCCATCTGCCTATTAGCCTTTCACCAAAATTCATCCGCGAATTACAAGCACCAAGACAACAAACCCCCCCCCCCCCCCCCCCCCCCAACAACAAATGGCGATACATAAACCCAGAAAACAAAACGCAAAGAGAATATGCCCTTAATCGAATTCACCAGCCTGTCCCTCCACGACTAACATCGAAAATCAGGAAGCCGTGAAAACTGGTGAGAGATCGACAAACCAGCAACATTGAAAAATGATTCCAAAGACGAAAACAAAACGAACAATCGAAACAAACATGCTGATAAATGAGGGCATTTTAATCAAAGAATCAGCAGATCCTAAGCCAAACAAGCAAGGAAGTAGCAAAAATCACACCGATCAAGTAAACAAGTCCAGATCTCAGAAGGAAAAATCCGGCAGACGAAAATCAGAGATCGTCACCTGTTTTAAGTGCTCGACTCAAGAGAAGCAGAGAACCCAGGGCCGGGGGTAGCGAGCGAGAAGGGGCAAAGTTGTTCGATAATTAATTAATTCACAATCGCGGCACCAGGTGGGGCGATGTTGGACTCCTTGCAGTTGCAGGCCACCGGCCACCTGGCCCAACAAGTTCAAAACAAAGTTAGAGTTAGCCCACGTGTAAAATGAAATGACATTCCGATCTAAGAGGATGGAGATGGCATGGCACCTCTAAGTGTCATTGCACTAAAATGTCCAATGACACTAACTAAACAGTAAATTGGTTTCTTTCATCAACTAAAAGTGCCATACTCCCAAGACAGTAAATCGGTTTCTTTCATCAACTAAACATTGTAATCCAATTGATGGGCATAAAACTCTAGTAGATGAGAATCAAAATTTAATGCCCATTTCAGGTTCTGACTTCTGTCACCGGCTGAAGAGGTTCTTTGGCGGTATTTTTGGGTTTCGGCTTTTTATTTCATGTAAATTATCTTTATCCATGATTCAGGATGAAATATGAAACTAAATTTGCAATGTCTATTTGAATTGGTTTAATGAGGACAGTTTAATACATTTTAGAAAATAAAAAATGCTTTTGAAATTCATACTAATTACAGTTCAAATCGGTGTGTAGTTTATCCTTTTTAGAAGTGATCTCAATGTTTTTAAAACCAGAGGGCTAGAGCCTGATTAGTTCCCGCAGGGCTCACCAAGGCCATACAACATGGATTTCATTAGGCAGATGTTGTAAATGAAGCAGGCGAAGTAATGGTTGATGGGTCAATTTAGCTAGGTGGAGATTAACATAAGTGACAAATGTTGTAATTTTGTCTAATTTAAGGCCCAAATTCATTTAGTCGAGCAGTGGTTCAATTTTGATGCCTTTTTAATGCTTTAGCACAATGTAATTAAACTAAAACAAATAGTCAACAAGATTTCTTGTAGAAAAACCTTAAACAACACAAGTTATATCTGTTACATGCATGTATTTGTTTGAGGTTGAAGTTGTAAATGAATAGAATATTCGGTGAATTATTTATAAATTAGTTGGTAGGAGTTCATTCATATTCGTTTATTAATCTAAATAAACGAACATGAAAAAGTTTTCTATTCATTTCTTTAAATGATCAAACATAAACAAGCTAGCATTTATTTGGAACAATCTATAATACCCACCCAAGAAAATGGGGTAATGGTACCCCCCAATCTTAGCCGTTCATTTTGGTTGATGAAACATATAGGAAATGGGGGACAGGGCAAGCCGGTTAGGGGACAGAAAAAGAAAAAGAAAAAGACAAAGGAGGAAGGAGAAAGAAGAATATAGACAAGCAGACCAGCCGCGGCAGAAATAAAAGAAAAAAGAGAGAGGCGAGAGGAGAGAAGAAAATAGAGAGGAAAAAAAAAAAGAAAAAGTGTTTACAGGAGGGAAGAGAGAGAAGAAAAAATAGGAAAAATAAAAAATGGGGAAAGATGAGAAAATGAGAGGGAAAAAAATAAGAGAATATATGTAGTTGGGTACAAATTTTTAAAAAGAAGCAAAAAAATTTTAAAAAAATTATCTGTGTAAAAAAAAATTAATTGCTGCTGAATAATATACTTAATAAAATACTTTTTTGTACATATGTCAATGATTCTCAAAATATAAAATCTATGTATATTGATCAACTTAGTAAAAAAAATATTTATTGCATTTTAGAATTTTTATCACTTTTTTTTGTTTTTAATCACTTTTTAAAAATATTTCCCATTTTTTAAGATTTATCACGTTTGTTTATATTTTATCATTTTTTTATATTTAATCACTTTTTTTAGTTTTAATCACTTTTTATTTATTTAATTGATTTTCTAAAAAAATGTTTGCTTTTTTTTATTTTCTTTATCACTTTTTTTATTTAATCAAATTTTTAAAATATTTATTGCATTTTAAAATTATTTATCACTTTTTCAGTTTTTATTTACCTTTTAAAAATTTTTACCAATTTTTTAACATTTATCACATTTTCTTTATTTTATCGCTTTTATCTACATTTAATCGCCTTTTTCTAAATTTTATCACTTTTTTAAACATTTAATCGCTTTTTCTTACATTTTATCGCTGAAGTTACGTTGTGACCGGGTCACGTTGAAGGTAACATAAACAAGTGACCGGGTTACGTTGAAGGAACCTTAGGTGTTATTGGATCACATCGAAGGTAACCTAAAAATGTGACCGGGTCACCTCGAAGGTACCTTCGTTGTGACCGGGTCACATTGAAGGTAACCTAAAAATGTGACCAGGTCACCGGGTCACATTGTCGAAGGTACCTTCGTTGTGACCGGGTCAATGTGAAGGTAACCTTAAAAATGTGACCAGGTCACTTTAAAGGTACCTTATGTTGTGACCGAAGGTCACCTTGAAGGTACCTTCGTTGTGACCGGGTCACATTTGAAGGTTACCTTCAATGTGACCGGGTCACAACGAAGGTACCTTCAATGTGACCCGGTCACATTTTTAGGTTATCTTCAAAGTGACCCGGTCACAACGAAGGTACCTTCAACGTGACCCGGTCACAACAAAGGTACCTTCAAGGTGACCCGGTCACATTTTTAGGTTACCTTCAATGTGACCCGGTCACAACGAAGGTACCTTCGAGGTGACCCGGTCACATTTTTAGGTTACCTTCAATGTGACCCGGTCAACGAAGGTACCTTTGTCTAAGAAGGTACCTTCATTATTTTTAGCTTTTTTTAAACGTGACCCGTCACAACGAAGGTACCTTATCAATTTTCTTTGACCCGGTCACATTTTTAGGTTACCTTCAACGTGACCCGGTCACAACGAAGGTACCTTCAACGTGACCCGGTCACAATTTTTAGGTTACCTTCAATGTGACCCGGTCACAACGAAGGTACCTTCAATGTGACCCGGTCACATTTTTAGGTTACCTTCAACGTGACCCGGTCACAACGAAGGTAACTTCAGCGATAAAATGTAAGAAAAAATGATTAAATGTAAAAAAAAATGATAAGATTTAAAAAAAAAAAGCGATTAAATGTATAAAAAATGATAAAATAAAGAAAATGTGATAAATGTTAAAAAATTGGTAAATATTTTTAAAAGGAAAATAAAAACTGAAAAACTGATAAATAATTTTAAAATGCAATGAATAATTTAAAAATTGATTAAATAAAAAAAGTGATAAAAAAAGTAAAAAAACTAACATTTTTAAGTTACCTTTAAAGTAACCCTGTCATAATGAAGGTACCTTCAAAATGACCCGGTTACAACGAAGTTACCTTCAAAATCATCCGATCACATTTTTAGGTTACCTCAAAAGTTACCCAATAACTACGAAGGTAATCTTCGATGTGACCCGGTCACATATACATCTTAAACAAAAGCGATTACAATCAAGACAGTGATATAATTGAAAAAAGTGATAATAGTTTTGAAAAGAGGATTTACAATTAATAAATTTGATAATAATTGAAAAAAGTAATATTTTTAAAAAAAACATTATTAAAGTGAATAATAACAATATTATTTTCGATATCAGAGGGAATAAACATGACTTACATATAATTTTTTAAACATACAGGTAAAGTTGTCAAATTAAATAAAATATTAGAGACATATTGTCATTATCCCATTAATATGTGTCCCACATATTAAATTTTCGGGCAACCATATTTTCCCTTCTCCCGAACACAACCATTATTTTCACTTCTCCAACCACCATTTTAAATTTTAGCATTTACTTTCACTTCCCCAACCACTCTTTTAAATTTTACTATCTAACTCTTTAACTTCATCATTTATTACCTATCCTATAACAACATTATTTAATCTTCCTCATTTCTTACAATTACAGCAAGTTACATCTTTTCCCACTCCTCAATTTCCTTATTCCTGCGTTTCATACAGAAACAAACAATGTATCACAGTGGTGCCGGCGATTATATTAAGCAATTGTCATGCGATTTTCAGGACATCAATGATCAAGAGACTAACTCCTAAAAAAAAATTTCTTCCTTCAACAACTATCTACTTTGAACCAGAGTCTCACGTTTCTCATCCAGAGCATCCAAGTGAGTTTATATTTTACTGTAATTTTATTATTTCAAATTTAAGTGCAAAATTTACTGTTATGTTAGTAAATTTATTGTCATATTTACATTTTAATTGATAAATTTACTGGTAAATATATTGGATAGTTTATATTTAAGGGAATGTATATGTATGAAGTGAGAGAAGGAGAAAGTATGTTAGGGTATTTTAAAAAAACGCTTACAAACCGAAAATGTGATAAAAAAATTTGAAAAGCGATTAAATATAAAAAATGTTATTGAATATGAAAAAAAATGGAAAAGCGATATAAAAGTATAAAAAGGCGTTTGGAAATAACAAAAAAAGTGATTAAAATTAAAAAAGTTGTTATTAAATACAAGAAAATAAGAAAGTGATTAAAAAAGTAAGAATAGCGTTTGGAAAAAAAAAGCATTTGGAAAAAAATGATTAAAATTGTTATTAAATATAAGAAAATAAAAAAGTGATAAAAAAGTAAAAAAAGCGTTTGGAAAAACAAAAAAACCGTTTGGAAAAAAAAAGCAAATAAAAATTTAAAAAAGTGATTAAAATTGTTATTAAATATAAGAAAATAAAAAAAGTGATAGAAAAGTAAAAAAAAAAAGCGTTTGGAGGAAAAAAACCGTTTGGAAAACAAAAAAAGCGATTAACAATTACAAAATCGATTAAAAAAATGATTAAAATTATAAAAAGTGACTAAGATTAGAAAGAAAGTGATTAGGAATGGCGAAAGTGGAAAAAAATTTTAAAAAGGTGAAAAAATAAAAAAATAGTGATTAAATATATAAAAAGTGATAAAATATAAATAAAAAAAGTGATCAATGTTTAAAAATTTGATACCAAACCTATAAAATGCCATAAAAATTAAAAACCGGGAGTAAACAAAATTGTGAAATAACATAAAAAAATTGAAAAATATGATAAAAAAGTGATTAAATATAAAGAAGTGAGTAAAATTGAACAAAGGGGAAATAATTCTTAAAAAAGTTAGCAAATATAAACAGTGATTAAATATATAAAAACTGAAAAAATAATTAAAAAAATTAGCAATGTTGAAAAAATATAAAATAATTTTTTATTGCGATTGACAACAGAAAATTGATCCAAAACCTATAAAATGCAATAAATATTTCAAAACGGCAGTAAAAAATAAAAATAGCGACATAATTGATATAAAGCCGATTTATTATCAAAACAAGTGACTAAATATAGAAAAGCGATAAGAGGGGAAAAAAATTTGTAAATATTTGTGAAAAGTATAAAATGTAAAAAATATTTTAATAAAATCATGAAACAAAATAAAGTGATAATAACGTACAAGAAATATTAGAAAAACTGATCATATATACAAGGTGATAAATAATTGAAAAAATGATGAGTAATTACTAATTTTAAATACGTGATAATAATTATTAATACGTGACTATTAATTTACAAAAGGGTATAATATTTACAATAATGATACAGATTTTAAAAATATCATAAAACGTCTAAAAATGTGATAACAATTATAAAAATTACAGTTGAAAAAGGTAAGAAAATGCTATAATATTCATTATGAAAGTGGAACATAATTGAAAAGAATACAGGTATGTTATAAAAGCCAGTAAAATATAACTACAGTGACAATAATTTTAAATAGTAAAGTAACTATGAAAAGCGATACTATTATAAAAATGCGATAAAACTTCAAATAATGCGATATGTAAATTAATACAGGGAGTATGTGATATGTAACCGAATACAGCGATTATATAATTTTAATATGTAATTTTAAAAGAGATAATGTTATCAAAACTCTGTTTAAGAATATGTTTGTCAAACACTTGCTATTTTATGTTAGATTTCAATTTACATTTAGATTTTATAATCTTAATTGTAATTTGATATTTATAGAATAGGCTAAGTGCATACCATGGACATGGAAGCATGAAGCCATTGTTGGAGTGGTTTGATGGGTTTCCAAAAACTGTGAAAGATATGATAAGAACAACGGGTATGTTCAATGCAGTTAAAGCATTGAAGTCCACATACCGCGACAGACACTTAATTCGTGCACTTAGTCACTTTTGGTGGGATACTACACACACATTTCACTTCCCATCTATCGGAGAGATGACCATGACACCTGTAGATTTTGCGGCAATAATTGGTTTGCGTTGCAGTGGCGATTCGATTCCTATTGATATGAAAATATGTGCAGATGCCTCCCGCCTGCAACTATTAGTCGGTGATGGTTGGGACATATTCCATAAAAAAAAAAAAGAATGTGACTTTTAAGTTAGTACTTGACACGTATAGAGGTTACAGATCAAATACCATGGAGAGAAAGAATCATTTGGTTCGTGTTTTCTTAGCAACTTTTCTTGGCACAACTATATTCTGTGATATAAGCACGAGTTCTTTTTACACATGGTGGATTTCAGCTGTAGCAGATACGTTCCGACTGTCAAAGTATAATTGGGGAAGTGCCGAATTGGCTAATCTTTACTTATATATGGATGGTTTGAGTAGGGGTGCTCAAGGGAGTGGTGGGTTTTGGCAGTCATGGCAGGTAACTATTATATACGTGAATTACTTTATTTCATTATGTACATCAGTTACATTTAAAAATGATTATTAAATGATCATGTTCAATATGAATCATTTATAATCACAGACATGGGCCTGTGAGCATTTCATGGATATTGGGCCTAACCTAAATTTGAGCAGAGATGGGACGTACCCTAGAGCAAAGTACTATGCTAAGGGACATTTGGGGGGCATGCCATATGATACTGAAGTGTATATAAAGCTATTTAAAACAGTACAGAGGGCGGCAGTCAAAATGTGGCCATGGGAGAAGGAGAAGTACATGGATGACCTACCTCAATACGTTAGTGAAAGTTTAGGGGCAACAAGGTGTCGAATTTTACTAGAAAGCCCATATGGTCAAGCCTGGTTTTTAGGTGAGAGGGTGTTCAGACAACACATTAGCTATCGGCAAGTGCATGACAAGACCATCTCGAACCCGCCTCCAACATCTATGTTCAACCAAAAGTGGCACGGTGCAGAACTGACAGCAGCAGTTCCAGGATCATTATGGGATAATAATTCAACAATTCTGTTTTCTAGTACATTTCAGTTGTGGTGGGAGGGCATGATGAAGGAGCTTGCCGAAGCCATGACAGGTCGGGACCCAGGTGCATCTACTAGTGGCTTTGGTGGGACATCTATGTCAACTGTTGCACGAGAAACAGACACTATAGTAGAAGGTTCTGAAATACAACTACCAGGTACATCTATGTTGCTCCCAGATCTCGAAACAGGAGAGGCTAAACTCCTAAAAATTCCAAGCATTGAGGATGAGGATGTCGAGGGTCTACCACTTGATCCTTCGATAAAATCTATAAGTTTGTCATCTTATACGTTGTTGTACTTAATCCCATTCCACGTTGATCTTGTGACTTAAAAATGTTATGTATATGTGAAAAGGGACACTGTGGAGAAGTTACTGCGCTTGGTGGCAGGTCGAAAGAAGGCTGTAACGGACAAAATGTGGAACGATGCAAAGAAATTCTATTTGAAACAGTGTGTAAGTCTATAGTCTATATAAAATTTTGTTGTCATGTATGACATAATATATAAGATATATTCATTTGATTGCAGGTGTCATGTGGCAGAACAAGTGGAGACACTGGCTCGCCTCACAAGCAACGTGGTGCAGGATGAAGGTTCCATCAGTGATGGAGATGAGAGCGATGAAGTTGGTACCGAATCCCAATCAGTAGGAGATGAGGCGGAGGATGATGTGCAGCATGAAGACATTGTTGGTGACGAAGGTTTAGATTCGTATGGTTTGATTGAAGAGGATGCAGAAAACGAGGAAGATGACTCAGATGCAGAGTCGGATTATGAACCTGGGTCGGAGTCAGATGAGCCTGCATCTGATGGATGCGTCGAGAGCCGTACTAAGCACAATGAAGATAGGCCTGCAGCTAAGAGGGGAAGGAAACGGTAAATGGTATTGTAACTAGGATAGTTTTGAATTTTCTTTGACGAACATATGCATGCGTTTTTTACCATCTTACGTTATATCGATGTATCGTGGATGCTAAAATGTTATTCCTCTGCATGTTTATATAGACTGAAGTATGATATACTTATTATTACTTTCCTCTTGTTTCCATTAATATGTATTTCTATACAAAAAAATAGTTTTATGAACATATTCTCGCATTTCAATTACAAATATTGCCTTTGTTTACGTTTTAAGATAGGTTTACGGCGTACTGTTAGAGTTAAGGCAAAGTTTAGGGTTAAGGCGAAGTTTACCTTTTTAAGGTTAAGAGTAGGCTTAGGGGTAATGTTTAAATGTTTTAAATTTAGGGTACTTAAAATTTAAGGTTTATGTTTTGGTTTTATGGTTTTGTGAATAGGTGTAGGGTATGTTTAAATTTTTTAAATTTAGATTTAGGGTTATAGAAAGTAATTTTTTTGACAATTTTAAACTTAAATAAATTAAGATGATAGAAACTAATAAAAAAATGTTTTATTTTCAAAGAAAGTGTATATAGATTTTTGGAATTGTTTCAGTTTAAAATCATCGTAAATTGATATTTATTTTTTTGTAAATAATCACTTTCAAGTAAACTTGGGTAACCCCTTTCACTTAGGCCAAAGTTCAAGCATCTTGGAGGTAGAAAAAACCCAGTAACTTTTTTTTTAAATAAAATGGATCACTGTTTTATGTCCAATATTTGTTTTCATGAACGTTTATTATTTTTTTTTATAAAATTTTCAAATTCTTTCCCAAAAAGGAAAAAAAGTAGTAAAAATATATTTTTTCCTCATAAAAAATGTAACAAATTTTTTTTCCCTTTCCCCATTTTAAGCTTAGAGTTAGGTTTAGGGATAAAGTTAAGTTTTGAGTTTATGAGTTGTTTTCATATATAGTAAGTTTAATGATATTGGCAGGTTAATGTTACAATTACAACATTGATACATAAACTTTTAAGTGTAGTACAATAAATTAAGTTATATTAAATTAATTTAGGAAAATGAATTTGGATTTTATTAAAATAAATAAGTATAACTTATTAATTTTTTCATTGGGTAGGTTATAAGCTTTGAAAAGGAGAGAATACCATTTCGTAAATAAATGTACTTAATTAATCATATAATGATAAAAATTAATTATTTGGTTAAATACAATATTATTTATATTATGTGTGGTTGATCAATTGTAGAATATTTTGATTTATTTCATATGGTAAAAATTAGTTTTGAAAATAAAAATAAATTAAATAAAATATATTTTCCCTAAAAGATAACACTTATGTATTTCAAGTTAGTGAAAACTAATTTCGATATTTTGAAGGTATAACTAATAATAAAAAATTTACGTGGTTATGGGAATATGACGTAACACAATTTCGTAGTTAAGAATTGGAAATTGTTTTCTTTCAACCCCACTTCCAAGGAAATTGCTTGTGACAAAAAACAAAGCACAAAACGTACAAGCACAAAAGCGTAAACGGCTGGGCATTGCGGTGTTCATGAGCGTAAACGGCTGGGCATTGCCGTATTCAGGAAGGTACATTCTTGTTTACTTTTTCCATTTCAGGGCAAGGGTTTTAGTTGGTGGAAATGTCTTTTATTTCTCTCATACACATCAACTATAGCAATCGTTCTATTAGAAGAAATCAATGTATTGGTCCTCCATTACTGTGTCATCTTTTTCATATGGGTTTCAATGTTTCTCGTATTGTTGTGGCAAATTGTCATTTCCGATCCCTTTGGCGAATTGTGTAGGTTGAAATGGACAACCAGAACGCAGTCGACATTGGGCATAGTTTGAATACAAATGCTATTTTGTGTGAGAAAGCAGACAGTACATCAAAAGGTTGTAAGATTGATCTAGAGTATGATTGGTCTGAGATAGTGATGAAGATTAAAAAACCTGTAACTGAGTGGGTGTTCAGCGACTTCAAAACAGTAGAATTTCAGACAATTGATGAGGCGGAAAAATTTTATCGTAAATATGCATATGTTCTGGGATTTGGTGTGAGAAGAGATGATATAAGGATGAATACAAAGTTAAATGTAATACAACGAAGAAGGTGGGTTTGTTCAAAAGAGGGTCATATGAAGCTTTAGCTTACTCCTGAGAAACGGAAAATGGAGCCTCGACGCATTTCAAGGTGTGGGTGTCGTGCTGCGTTTCGGGTACATATGAAGGCAAAATCGAATATGTACCAAGTGGGTGAATTCCAGCATATTCATAACCACAAGCTAGCTTCCGAAAGTGACGTCCATTTTATACGGTCACATAGATGTGTGGTTGATTCTGCAAAAGAGCAAGCTGAACCAATGAGGAGGGCAGGTGTTGGGACAACCCGCATAATGGATTTCATGGTTATTGTAAATGGAGGATACAGTAATGTCGGTTTCCTTCGAAAAGATCTTTACAATTGGGTCGACTCTGATACTAGAGTGGTTGAGCTGGCAACAGATTCGGAGAGAGCTATAGCACATTTGACGAAGACTGCACAGTGTGACCCTGAGTTTTATTGTCGTTACGCCGTAGATAACTCAAATACACTTTGGGGTATGTTTTGGGCCGATGGTGGGATGCGCATGGATTATTCAATCTTCGGTGATGTCATATGTATGTATGCTACATACAACAGTAATGGATATAGGTTCCCATATGTCGTCATATTGGGGGTCAACAACCATTATATGACTTCCATATTTGGTTGTGCACTTGTAACTAGTGAGTCTGAAGAATGCTATAGATGGTTATTAAGGTGTTTTACGGATTGTATGTATGGCAAGTTGCCTAAATCAGTGATAACAGATGCAGCCCCAGGCATGAAAAAAGCTATTGAGTCTGTCCTCCCAGTGCCACACATAGAATATGTTCATGGCACCTAATGAAAAATTGCAAGACCAATGTGAGAAACACAGAACATTTTGCGGGTGCATTTGCCCACATGATGTTACATGTTAAAGACCCTAATGAGTTGGAAGCTAAATGGGAAGAAACAGTGGAAAAGTTTGGACTACAGGACAATCAGTGGGTGCGTGAGACATGGGATAATAGCAAGTCATGGGCCATTGCGCACCTGAAAAGCAATTTCTTCTCGGGTATGACAAGTACACAGAGGGCAGAGGGCATGCACTCCTTTCAAAAACGATTCCTGGGCAGCCAAATGAAGTTGTATGACTTTGTGCGTCGAGTGGATGTTGCCATTGATCATATACGTGAGGCAGAACTGCATCAGAACTTCAACAGTACACACACAGAACCATAAATGCTAACACACCTAAAATTGTTAGAGAAACATACAGGTGATGTGTACACGCCGAATGTCTTGGTTCGTGTCCGGGAACAAATTCATAATGAACACCTGTACAATGTGGTTCGATATGATACTCTGACTGATCAAAATCGATATCTCGTTTCCAAATATGCGTCGCCCACAAAAACTTACGTGGTTCATTCCAGTGGTGACCAAAGTATCATGCAATGCACATGTACGTTACTAACCTACATTGGTAAACTCAATGTAGAAGGCATGGACACTTTTTCAATTTCTTTTTAAGCATTAATTCAGGAAAATATTTCTGGGTACGATGGTTTCTGGTGTATGTATTACTGATTCGATTGAATAGTACGGTTTAATATTTGCTTTGTCGCTGGTTCAATGCAGGCCTCCCCTGTAACCATATGTTCTCCGTGATGAAGGTAGAGAATATGATGAAAATTCTTGGTAAGTTGATACTCAAAAGGTCGAAGAAAAGTGCTAAGCAGGAGCCATCATACATTGCACGAGTGAGTCCCGATCCAATTGAAGCGGCATTTGC
Source organism: Aquilaria sinensis (assembly GCA_005392925.1). Taxonomy (NCBI): domain Eukaryota; kingdom Viridiplantae; phylum Streptophyta; class Magnoliopsida; order Malvales; family Thymelaeaceae; genus Aquilaria; species Aquilaria sinensis. The sequence goes on from SMDT01002378.1 coordinate 449,127, forward strand.
TGCAAGGCGAACACAAATTGGGAACATATGCCAGAAGTTAACATATTTTTCATCTCGGTGTGACGATGAAGGGTACACAGAATTGAAGGGGGAGATTGGGCGGTTAACATTGAGAGCTGCTGAGTTGTTCCAAGCCCGAGAAAAATAGGACAATAATCAGAGTGCTGCTCACCCAGTCCATCCAAATGTTATATGTGATCCTGTGAGAGTTAGAGGTAAAAAAGTTGAGGTCAGGTCCACCAAGAAAGCACCTGGGGCAAGGAAATGTAGAATGTGCGGGAAGAGTGGGCATACAAGTCGTTCATGTCCATTGAAGCAAGGAACATCCAATGTAAAAGATGAATATTTAGTTGATAAAGGGCCATGTGCAGATTCTATGAGTGGTTTGGGTTATGCACCGGATAACAAAGTCTCTCCCCCCCACCCTTCGCGATGGTGTAGCTTTATGTCACCGAAGACTGAGGTGCCTACAGCCCCGGCCTTTTCATCGTCATCTGCATGGCCATTTAAGGAACCGTTGGAAATACCTGGCCTTTCGATTTCAGTGTGTGATACAAACAGAACCGCTACATATGTTTCATCATGGCCATTTGAATCATACCCTACCTCAGTGCAGCCACATGTTTAGTGACAATTAATGGCCATAATTGCCTATCGCCCTGCGTTAGGGGAATGCACTCATCAAGCAAGCAAAAGTACTCTCATATTTAAGATGTTGAGACAAGTCATTGTCGAAGCATACAGACTTTTTGTATGATATTTTTGCATTTGAGGTGTGTACATTGTAACTGTTATGAACTGCAAAATACGTCTACGTCAGATTATGTCATAATTGGTGTAGCCATGTGGAGATTTTGTATATGTACCAATCTATTAAAGATACTTGGAAAGGAATCAATGTCTGAATTTGAAATTATGTGTAATATGCCTGTTTGTGTTAACTTTAAAAGACTACATGACGAGGTTGGAGGCTTATAATATATGCGGTTGTTCATATAAAAAAAATGTGACTGAAACCAAGGCTTATAATATATCATCTCAATCGTCAGTGAGTTTACTTTACAATAGAAGAAAAAAAATGGGAGTTGGAGGCGTGAGTGAAGAGTTAAGTTAATTCTTGCTGGGCATCGTTCAAGTGAAGGGATTGAACTGAGACAGCAAGTTGAACAATAAACTGTATCAATTCGCTGAACCAAAAATTGTGAAAACAATATATATTATACATTGAGAAGTCTAGTTTAATAAGAATTTTATGGATTGCAATTTCAATTTTTCTACAAAAAGTTATGGTCATTGGCGTGAGAGTACGCAATGCTGTCAGTTGTATTGGTAGCGGGTTTAAGATGGATGTTATAATTTTCCAGTTGAATCAATCAATTTGGAGGTTAAATTAGGATCAGATAATAGTTAATACTCTTTTTTTTTTTAGTTTTAATCATTTTTTTTATTTAATCACCTTTTTGAAAAAAGATTTTAGTTTTTAATCATTTTTTTAAATTATTTATTCCATTGTAGAATTATTTATCATTTTTTTCAGTTTTTAATAGCTTTTTAAAAATATTTACCAAATTTTTTAACATTTATCACTTATATATATATTTTTTATCACTTTTTTTATATTTAATCACTTTTTAAATATATTTAATCACTTTTTTGAATAAATTTTCACTTTTTTTAGTTTTAATCACTTTTTTGAAAAAATTTCACTTTTTTTTAGTTTTTTATATTGTTTTTTTAATTAATTCATTTTTTAAAAATTTATTTGAAAACTTATTTCTCACTTTTTTAAGTGTTTTATTACCTTTTTACATTAACCACCTTTTTCTTTTACATTTATCACTTTTTTATATATATTTAATCGCTTTCTTATGTTATAAACAAATCGCTCTCTTTAACAAATTTTTAGCTTTCACTTTTTTTTTCTAAAAAATATCGCTTTTTTTTCACAAACCATTTTTTTATTCAATTATTTTTGCAAACAATGTGACCGGGTCACATTTTTGGTGACTTCCTTGTGACCGGTTCACTTTCCTGCTTAATTATCCAAATAATTTCCGTTTTAGGTTTCTTATTGTACCATAAGCAATGCAAAAGTGCACAAACTTAACCAATTTTTCTTAAATTTGATAGTAACAACTACACAATCCATTCAAAAAAGCGCGCATTTGTAATTGCACAGATGAATTGGTTTCTTTCCGATTCAAGACTTGGTCCATATATTTTCCTTGCTTCCTTCCAAACAACATTTTCATTGCAAAATGAGTTTATACACAAGTCTGGTCAGTCAACCTACTGCTACACACGTTGATAGTTACTGAAAAACACAGACACTAACCGGCGGCCTACAATCTGACTATGACAATATATACCACCGTTAAACAAAATTCATGTGTACCCAAAAAAATACTCCTTCCAAGTCAAACACCAAAACCTGTATATCCAACTGCTCCTCACTTGCTATTCCGCTTTGCACCTCTTTTTGGAGTAGCAGTTATCTTCGTATCGGTACCCACATTATCCATAGAGAGAATAAGAGCCTTTCCGACATCAATATCAAGGACTTGTTCTTGCTCTGCCTCAAACCAGACCTTTGCATGTTCTTCGACCACTGTACTCAACTGGTTTTCTTCACGCATAATTAGATCCAGGAGGAGTCGGCACCTTTCCTCATCCGAGTTCCACTTGTAAACAAAGTGAATGCTATATTTCAGAAAAAAAAAAATAATATACAAGTACATTGAAATAAATGTGAGAGAAAGTCGAGAGCAATACCTCTGTCTGTGGCCGCATTGTCACTTTAGTGGGATTTTCCATAAATTAGCAAACAAACACCCCACAGTCAAAACCATTTGGCTGCTTTGGGAACGGCTGACGTTTCACTTTCTTGAAGTCAGTAAAGTTAAAATTGTCAGGCTTAAGGACAACATCAAGTGCTGCACACTACAGAAAAATGAGTTTGTAATGTAAATTCTTTGAAGCATGAGTTAATACACAATCAAAATGGCAATAACAAGTACAAATAAGTAGTCATCCAACTAGGATTAGAACGTACTTGTAATTCCATGCAAGGCATATATGACTCAAGTCTTCTCCCTCTACCAAGGGTGTCCCATACTGAAATTGTCAACAGCGTCGTATCCACAACCAGCAAATAAAAGTGCGCCTCTTCAAGTATGGGTAAAAATATTTAATCCAATTCTAGCGTTAAGCTTACAGTAACTGGACTAAATAACCTTGTAAAGTTATTCTGCATTTCAATATGCAAAAATTTTGATACACACCTTATCACAGTTTGATCTGTCATCAAACAACAGCTCCTCCACATGATGCTTTTTAACCTAGTGAAGCAAATCACCGCGTGACCGCATTGCCAAAAACTGGTGGAAACCCATTTTAGGCATGTTAGGAA